>NW_015148977.1:2415217-2429701 GCF_001465965.1 Polistes dominula
TATATATATATATCAACAAAAAAAACTTAAATTGCAAAACATTTCAATCTTCCATCAAAATCGGCACGAACTTTCCGGACAATCGGATATAAAAATCGGCACAAATTTTTCGTAAAATCATCCAATAGAGATGAATATCAACAAAAGTATTAGTAAAAATACCTTTGCTTAATATTTTCACAAATATTTCCAATAAATTGTTCATATCCCAGTTGTTTTATAAATTTTTTTTATGACTAAATTTGATTTCAAGTTAAATACTATTATAATTACAAACTTTGAGATATTTAAAACAATTGGTCAAGCAGCAGACAGACCCTCCCCCGCACCCAATGTATTATTTGCAAAGAAAAAAAAATAATTAATAATAAAAAAAAAAGTACCGCGTTCTATCCAGCGGCCATTGTAATCCTACCCAATCAATCTAGTATTTCTCTTGCGATAAACGTATTATGCACCGGACAGCCATCATGCATATTGACAGGAATATTCTACAACGTATAAATCAATCTTTTATTAAACGCATTGAGAAAGTGTATCGAAAATCATGGCCTTTTCATTTTGAATATGTAATTAAAAACGAAACAAAAAGAATATATATATATATATATAATATATTTATCTAAACAAAATATAATATCTACCTGCTTTTTTTGAAATATTTTTATCTGTACCCACAAATTATTGTTTAAAGAAGATTTAAATGTAGTAGGTATTAAAAAAATTGTATAAAAAAAAAAAAGAAAAGTATTTTATACAAAAGTTATTTGCTTTTTATGAATAAAACAATATGAAATTTATAAAACATGTTGAACGTAAAAAATAATATGGAATATGTCCATCAAATTATTAATAAAAATTTAAATACTTTTATGTTTCTTGTCCAAAATCAAAATCAATTTTGATTACAAATTGAAATTTTTTTTAATTGCATTGTTTTCAAAATGTTATTTCTCAATTAACAAAACGCTCATCTGTACATATATAAGTAATAAAGAATATATATATATATATATATATAGCGAACATACGTACCTAATGCGTATCTAACTGTAGTTAAATCCAGCAACTTTCAAAAAGCTCTGTCGATAAACTTGTGTCAAAAAAAAAAACAGGAAGAAAAAAGAGATTTATTTCTTTGATTTATTTATTATTATTATTTTTTTTTTTTTTTTGAACATATTTCTTTTTATCTCAATGACGACGATGACGTCTTCGAAAAGAGAAAGAGCAAGAGAGGAAAATATATCGTATACACGTGCAATGTTATTATCATTACTAATTCATAAGAATCTTTCAGGTAGTGTCTTTTAACACGACATATATATATATATATATATTGATAAGTGTGTTCACTTTTTTCTTCTATTTTCTTTTTTATTATTACTTTTTTCTTTTATTTATCTCCCTTCTTTGTTTTTTTTTTTTTACTATAGGACCATGTTTCCTCGTAATTGAAAGATCCGAAATGATACCTTACAAAGTTTTATCGCAACGTTAGAATTTCATGAACCCGTAGTATCCACAATATCTGTTATTGCTTTTTATATATTTTTTTCTTTCTTTCTTTTTTTCCTTTTCCTGTTCGCTTTTCGTCGACGGATAATATCGTCGTTATGAGTTACATCGAATTTTATTTATTTCTTTTTACAATTAAAATGTAACATACACATACATACGTATGTATGTATTACAATATTTAAATATTGAGCACACACATACATATATATATATGTATATACATGTATGCATAGATGTATATCATGTTGAGCGCCACGTGATTTTTTATGGAAATCCTTGTCAGGCCACGTGTGGCAAAACGAAATTTGAATGTCAGACACCGGCGTCTGACATGGCCTGAACGTAAAGTTGAGTGTCAGACACATGTGCCTGACACGGCTTGAACTGAAGGTTGAATGTCAGTCACTTATGACTCACATGGTACTCAACGTGATATACATATGAGGTTTATATCGATATATACATATGCTCTCGTGTTCGTCTTTCAATACGCACGATACATCGTACAAATTGCGAGATCTCGATGTTGCAAAACTTGATCTTGAAAAGTAACCTGATTCATATATGAAAAAAGTAACATTTTTTTGTCTTCGTTTATATGAGATTAATAATAACTATTATTAGTTTATATAAAAAAAATATATATATATATATACGTATTGGTTTATTACGTATATAGACATATATATATATATATGTCTGCGTTGAAAAAGAGAAAAAGAATATTTTACGCCGTGATTCCGAATATTATATATTTTTTCGTAAATGCCAAATTGTGTGTAAGATTTTTTTACTACAATGCGACATTCAACATTATTTTCCCATCTGACAAATGAAAATCCGTTTTATTGCATTTATTTATAATGCAATAAAATATTTATATATTCGTTTAATTTATTTCTTTTATTGCAATTAATAAACTGGTCTTTTTCTATTTTTTTTTTTTTTTTTTTTTTTTTTTTTTNATGACTTTAAATTTTTCATTTTTATTATTATTATCATTATTATTATTATTATTAATTATTGTTCTTAAAATTTGTTCCCTTTTCTGTTCATCTGATTCATTAGAAATTTTTTTTCGTTTTATTTTTAATCGATGAGCGGATTTGGATTTTTCCGACGGGAAAATAAACAAATTGTGATAACGACAAAGATATTAACAAGAAGAAAGAAAAAAAAAAAGAAATGAAAAAAAAAGAAAAACAGAAAAAAAATAAGAAATATAAAAAAAAAATTTTTAAAAGCGAAGGTGAAATCATTTTTCGTTCTTTTAAGATATTCATGAGTTTTACATCAAACGTAAGAAAAGAAAGAAAAAAAAAAAGAAGGCGTGTTCGATCAATCAAATTTATGTAAATAGAGAAAAATTTCTTATCAATTTGTTTCCTTCTTTTTTTTTTTTTCTTTTTAATTTTTATTAAGTCTTTTTTTTTAATTTTTGGTGGTCCGGGGTAAGCGTAATTGGATTATTATTGTGCAAAAACATTCTCGTAACATTATTATTATTATTATTATTATTATTATTATTATTATTATTATTATTATTAATTGTAATTATTTTTAAATATTGTTTAAAAATTTTTAATTATTATGTTTAAAATTACAGCAGTAATTATTATTATTATTATTATTATTATTATTGTTATTATTAATTATAGCTCTTATTATTAATATTATTATTATTATTATTAATATTATTGTTATTATTAAGAAGATTATTATCATCACCATTGATATCATTATTTATAAATAAACATAATTTTTGATACGCCGAGAGAAAAGAGAAAGAAATAGAGAAAGTGAGAGAAAGAAAGCTGTGCCCCTCCTTTTTTGTTTTCATTCCTGGACGGAGAAAGGTGTATGCGGAGGCGTGTGTGTTCGTGGTTTCTTTCTTATCTCGCAGTTTTTTCTTTATTTAAAAACCTATAATACTTAGATATAGATAGTAAAAGAAAGAGAGAGAGTGAGAGTGAGAGAGAGTGAAAAGAAGGGAATAAATAAGAGTGTTGTAAGAGATAAAAAGAGATAATAGAAAAATTAATGTTAGATAATATTTCATGGGTAAAACCAACGATATGAAGAATAATAAGAATAAAATGAAGATTACAATTTTTTCACGTCAACACACATTGTATTATTCTATTATCTCTGATAAAATGTCAATTATCTAATATCAATCAAAAATCATCTAAATATATATATATATATACTAATCACAAACATTCAGTGATGCTAAACAGCATAAATACAAAACACTACTAAAGGGGTGGGGGGTATAATTAATAAAAATGGGTAGAAAATATTTACAAAATCAAACATTG
Source organism: Polistes dominula (assembly GCF_001465965.1). The sequence goes on from NW_015148977.1 coordinate 2,419,060, forward strand.
TTTTTTTCTATTTTTTAATTAAACACATACATACATACATACATACATAGAATATCTGTGAGCGCATAGATACATTGATAGGTTTTTCTTCTGTAGGATTGAAACGACGAGGTAGTTAAATGCGCGTAGCACACGCGCACGTGCGCAACACGTCAACGTAATGACGTCGTATAAAGAAAAGGGTTTAGGTGTGTTGGGGTTGAGTGGAATGGGAAGAATGGGGGATAGGGTAGGGTAGGGTAGGGTGGGGTGGGGGTAACGGTGGTAGTACACGTGCAGTGAGCTCGAGTGGGTAAAGCTCACCGTTACCTCTCTCACGAACTCACTTACTCTTTCTCTCTTTATCTTTTTCTCTCTCTCTCTCTTTCTCTCTTTCTCTCTCTTTTATCCTCTTTCTCTTATCGTCATTGCTATCACCGTTGTGCTACTGCCGTTGCTAGAGAAGTGCCGTTTCTACTGCCGTTACTGTGCCTCCTGTACTGCCGGCACACCACATACAACGAGAAGGGGCCCTTCTTTCCTTCGCATCGCTCTCTTACACTCGTCCTTGACCGAGCAGCACCAACGAGTATATATGCGAACGAGAAAAGGACCGATAATACGAGCGAACGATGAGGAAGAGGAGGAAAACACGGTCGCATCCCTCTCTCACATCTCGCGTTACGTGAAACTCACCTTACCTCTTTTTTCTCTCCATTTTTTTTTCTTTTATATATTTTTTTTTTCTTATTGGAGTTATTATTATTATTATTATTATTATTATTATTATTATTATTATTATTATTATATGACGGTGCATATATATATATATATGTATTGGGAGTATATTTTTGTACGAGACGATTTAATTAATTAATTAATATCTTGTTTCTTTTTCTTGTGTCATATTCTTTCCATCAAACTTTTTTTTTTATTTTTTTTTTTTTGCTTTTTTTTTTTTTTAACCAATGTCGGATTAGACCGATTGAATTATTGAATGATAACTTCGTGATTTTTTTTNTTTTTTTAGTTTTTTTCTTCGATATAGTATTAATAACATTTATTTGTATTTTATTTAAAGTTTATCATCATTATTAGGATTTTTTTTTGTATTCAATTCGTTATTAGCGAATTATTTTCTGTGTACTTATTTTTTTTTTTTTTTTTGGAGAACATAAGTTTTTTCAATCCTTTCGAGGTTGCATTTTTTTCGTAAATATACGTGGGTACGTAAATATATATATATATAGTACAAGTATTAGTATGTGTTAAACAAATCTTTTGTTCGTAAATGCAACCTCGTGTTTTTGCAGATTACATAAAAAAAAAAGAATGTCAAATCGTTCAATTAAAAATGAAAATATATTGGGTTGTCCGGAAAGTTCGTGCCGATTTTCAATAGATCGTATTAAAGTTTCTTTTGTAAAAAAACCTGAAAAGTTCTGAAAAGACAAAATTTTCAAGTTATTATATTATTATATTTATTATTTATTATTATATATTATTATATTATTTTTATAATTACATATATATATATTATAGTTATATTTATTATTTAATAAATATATAAAACAAACAAAAAACTTAAATGAGTTGCATTTCAATCTTCCGTCAAAATCGACACGAACTTTCCGGACAACCCAATATAAATGGTTATAATAATCAAAATAAAAATAATAATAATAATAATAATAACAATAATAATAATAATAATAATAGTAATAATATGAACAAGAAATATATAGAAATAATAAAATAAAAGAAAAAAGGAAAGGAGAAAGAGAAAAAGGGGAGGAAAGAGTTTTAAACAAAACCAAAAAAACAATAAATAAATAAATAATGAATAAGTAAATAGATAGATAAATAAAAATGCTTTTTTTTGGCCTATTTTCTATTATACATAATAAAATAATACGTTTTGTAATAAAGTCTAAAATTTGAGAATTAGATTAATAATAAAACGCGGAAAACGTAATTCGATCAGTGTTGTTGTTTTGATGAACGGCACGCGTTAAATTTAGTGAGGAACGTGTTTAGGAGGCCTCCGGCCGAGGGTAGTTTGAAAAAACATGGATACAAAAAAAAATACAATACACATACGTTGTAGTCGTCGTCGATGCGGCGAGAGACCAGAAAATGATCAATGACAAACCAGAGCCCCGAGCCACCTTTCTCTTTGCGGTCGTACGGAAATCTTCGTACGCTAATTAAAAATACAAAAAAAAAAAAAAACAAAAAAAAACCACACAAATTCGGAAAAAAAGGATCTAAATAAATAAATAAATAAATAAAATACAAAAAGAGATAGATATATATATATATAAAAGCAAAAGAAAAATGCAAAAAAAAAAATAGAGAGACAAAGAAGGAAAACAAAAGACAGAAAGAAAGAAAGAATGAATGAATGAAAGAAAGAAATAAAGAAACAAAAAAAAAGAAAGAAAGAAAGAAAGAAATAAAGAAAGAGGAATTGGAGCGGCTCGTTTGGGGCTGCCTGCCGCTGCAAGAGGCTCCGAGATCGACCCTCGATCGGCCCTTCCTTCGATTCTTCTCGTTCCAACCAACAACAACAACCCCCTTCCAAACCCTTCTCTTCGATCCTATACACATCCAACACTCTCTCTCTCTCTACCACCCTACATGGAACCCCTTTCGAACACGAGTTCTTCTTCCATGATTTCCAAGTCCGATTTCCAAGCCCTTATAATTTACCACAGTCACCACTACAGACCCTTACCTTTACCTCTTCCCTTCTCACCCCCTAACGCATAGAAAAACACAGAGAGAAAGAATGGAAGGAAACAAAAATAAAAAAAAATAATAAAAATGGAAAAAAAAAAACAAAAAATATATAAAATAAAGAAAAAGATAGAGAAGAGCAAAAAACAAAAAAGCAGCGTACACTAATCTTGTCCAGCGATATTAATGGCAGTCGTATCTTTGTTCTTGTTTGTTCCCGGTCCCGCTCGCTCGGCTATACGTTTGGCTCTGGTTCGTCATTGTTCTGTGTCCTACCCGCTACTACCTTCACGAACACGGATTTGCGCTGGGGGTCCATCCACGCACGTGGCTCTCCGTGTGCCTCCTCCTACGCCACAAATATTGGTTCGTAACGGAAATATCTTTTCTTTTTATTTGGGTGTCGATGTCTTCTTCTTCTACTTCTTCTACTTCTACTACTTCTACTACTACTTCTACTTCTTCTACTACTTCTACTACTTCTACAACTTTCACTTTATTTTTCATTATCTTTCTTTCTATCTTTCTCATATTCTTATTTCTTTATCTTTCATTATTATTATTATTATTATCATCACTATCTCTCTCTCTCTCTCTCTCTCTTGTGTATTCTATTTAAATACGGTATCTGGTATATTATCTTTTTTTTTATTTTCTCTTATTATTACTACTCTCTGTCTTTATCTTTGTCATACTTTTCTTTTTTTTCTCAACTTGTAATTTCACAATTTTTCTTTTTTCTTTTCTTTTTTTTTTTGGTTCTATTCTTACTTTCTCAATGATCAAAATTTTGTATGGAAATCGTTGAAAATCGCGTCGGATTAAATTATTATCATCACCAACCCCCACCCCCCATACTTTTTTTTGTGAAAAATGAAATAATAATACAATAAAATAGGTCCGCCGTCGGCGATACTCGCGATGCGTTTGTCTCATCCCCTTCACAGTAGTCTACTACCACCGGGGGTGTGTTACACGTGCGACGTTTGCGGCAAAACGCTATCTACCAAGCTAACGTTGAAACGTCACAAAGAACAACAACACTTTCAGCCATTGAACAGTGCAGTTTGTGCACTGTGCCACAAGGTTTTCAGGACGCTCAACAGTCTGAACAATCACAAGAGCATTTATCACCGTAGGCAGAAATAGAGATGGTCGTGATCGATAATCGATTACGATTGACGATTGACCAATTGACGATGACGATGACACAATGACGATTGACGATGACGACGAGGAAAATAGACGAAAAGAAAAAGAAAAACAAAAAAGAAGAAAATGAAAAAGAAAAGAGGTTCACGAAAAAGTGAAAAAGAGAAAAAAATGACGATAACGAATCCTGATCGAATTATTAAACATTTGGCATGCGGGCAACGTATTTTTACGTTTTTCGCAGTCTGTCGTTAAAGCGCGGGTTACGTAAAAATACGTATTTAATAGATTTGTGGTGAATAGCGGGTAAACGTAGAATTACAAATACATTGAAGTGAACAAAACGCTTAGCTATATGTACATGATGAATTGTGCATTTTTTAATGCATATGTAGTACATAATTCGACTAAGATGCAAAAAAATAAGATACATGAAATTTTTCACCAAACTTCTCCGCGAGATTCACGAAAAAACGTCCGCTGCACGCGTAACTCAACGGCGAAATATACCCGCGTGCCAAGTGTTAAATGATACAAAATAGAAACGAAGATTTCTTTTTAAGATAAACAAAAAAAAGAGAGAAACAAAGATCGTTCATATTGGTTGAGAGAGGGTGTGTTCGGGGTTAAACATGTTGATGATGATATGACATGTCATTCATTTCTCTTTCGATCTTGTTTTCGTGCTATTCTTTCCTCGAAGGTGCATCCACGAAGGAAGGAAAAAAGAAAAAGAAGAAAAGAAGAAAGGAAGGGGGATTACTAGGAATCAGTGCTTCCAAAGGACGTGTTTAAGACGCCGCGACAAAAAATGAAACATAATTGAAAAAAAAAAAAAATGGTTATAGCGAATGGTTTATAAACGCGTCGAAAGAAACTTTTCAAAGTGACGTTTTGCGATTTGGCGTAGCGATTAATTATTATTATTATTATTATGATTATTATATATATATATATATATATATATATTTGTTGTTTATTTTACTTTTTTTTTTCTTCTTCTTCTTCTTCTTCTTTGGACACTAATGTATAAGAAAAGAAAAAAAAGAAGCTTCTTTTTAAGTTGATCGAGATCGTAGGAAGAGAAACCGATTTGGAAATCTGATCGGCGGTGGTGATGGTGAAAAGACGCGTTTAAGCGCCAAGGTGAAATTATCGACTTTTTCTTCACAAAAGAAAGAGAAAGAGAGGAGTTTAGTGAATGAGTGAGTGAGTGAGAGAGTGAGTAAGAAGGACCGGAAGTGAGGTAATTGGGTAAAGTCGGTGAGAAAGATATAGTCAGGAAAATCGGTGACCTTTTAGGCTCGTTTCGTTTATAATCGAGGAACAATAGACTGCGTGTATGCAAAAGATAACGAACGACCGATCGAGGGTAAAAAAAAAAAGAGAGAAAGAGAGAAAATGTGCATGAGAGAAAGTATGTATGGTATGTGTATATGTGTGATATATTTATATATATATAAGTGTGTATGTGTGTGAAAGAGAGAAGAAAGAAAGAAAGAAAGACAGAGATCGATTTTCTGGACGAATTCCGTCCTTTCTAAAACGTTCTACTACTACCTGTCGTTTTCCATTGTTCGGAAGAATTCGTTCCACGACGAATCAAAATCAACTTCGTTAAATTCTATACACTTTTTTTTGTTCTTTTTTTTTTTTTTTTTGGAAAAAGTCGATTTTGTTCATCTTGAACGATTCTAATTCGCGATAAACGGGCAAGCTAGCGAGATAATTGTTTATAAGATGTTAAGATAAATCTTGTCATCCATTTTTTTTCTTTTTTTTTGGTTTATATTATGATCGTCGTGATTTTTGTTGTATATTTAATCCTTTCATTCCGACCATTTCACATAAGCGTAAAATCCATGTGTTAGGTAATGTTGATATTATGATTGCATATCTTCTTGATCAAGTATCGATCGTATAAGTGTTATGTTTATATATATAAAAAAAAGAAAAGAAATATTATCTAATTAGAATAAGGATTAGTTTTTTTTTTCTTGAAATTGGCTATCTTGGATAAATTAGTTCGTCCCGAAAATTTCTTCCTTTTTTTTTTTTGGTGATAAGTTAACCCTTCGCTTGTCGCCGCTGCAGCGACACAGCACGCCGGCATCTAGAGGCAACATTGTTTCTTTATACGGGTAGGTAAATGTTTCGGCACACGTTTAGTGTGTGTAATCAGTCTTGTGACCGAGCTTGTTCTATTTCTTTCGATCGTATTTTTGTTTGTAGTGTAAAACACGAAAAAACGAAAGTTGAAAGTAGTCATGGTCAAAATGACACCCGAAATTGCTGAAACGTCGTGTTAAAAGTTTCTCGGAAGGCAAAGGGTTAAACAATATTGTATGCGTAATATACTTTTTTTTTTTGTATTATATTTTACGTTATTTTACTAAATAATATCGATTGTACTCTATTTTACATTTTTCTATACTTTAACCTTTTACGGTTGGTAAATTTTTCGGCTGGGAATACCAGCAAGTCGGTGCAAATTTAACTTTTTTGAGTCATTGTATCTAAGCAATTTAAGGTACATATATTTATATTTAAAAGCACAAAATATGTTGGTGCTGGTTTATAATATTTAATAGCGATTAAGCTACATAAAAACGGAAAGATTTAACTTTTGTAATTTGTCAATGTGTGATGAATTTCGAGACTTGATCATGCCGCCACACCGGCGACACCCGACTTCTACGACAATTTCGAAATGCCGTCACAGTGGCGGCACAGACCGCAAAGGGTTAAATTATTCAACCTAAAAAATATTGTATCTATAAAATTACTAAAAAAAAAAAAGAAGAAACTTTTGAGATGACCTAATATATATATATATATTATATTATTTATTAGTTTTGTATAAAAAAAAAAAAAAAAATGTATAAATCGTACAATCGAAAAACGAATGATCAAAAGAGCCCGATACTATCGGACAAAAAAATATATTGTATAAATAAATACACGCGATTGGTTATACCGGAAAAGAAGAAGAAAGTTATAAATTAAAAATTAAAAATTGAATAAATCGTTTAACGATTTCGTAACAAATCGTACGAGAAAATATTAGTACGTACGCACGTATATATGTGTATGTGTGTCTATGCGCGAGTATATTATTATTATATTATCACACATACGCATATATAACGTGTCGGGTAATATAGTTTTGACGAATTGAATGTTCGAACGTTGATAGTAGGCCTATAGCGAGATATTTTGATTGACTTTAACTGCAATTGAGATTCCGTTAGGTGGACACACAAGTGAAGGATTCCAATTGATTTTCACCAGTTTACGCTCGATATCAGACTTAATGCCGGGGTCACAAATGAAATTTAACTTTTATTGTCATTTCCGTGATCTTACATATATATATACATATAAAAATATATGTATGTATGCGTTAAATCTATTCATTTGTCGTTGGGAACCTCGAAAGTCGCGTATTTTGAAAACGCGAATAAATTACAATTAGTAATAATTGTCATTATTTGATCATAGCTATTTATAAACATTTATTTTTGTGTTACTTTTTTATTCGCGTTATTTCTTATTATTATTTTTTTTTTTTCCAATCATTTTCATCTGTTAATCCTTTTGCTACGGACGTGTTTTCCGCAGAGCTACTTCTACTGTACGATTTTGTAGCTACACTGTATACGATTGAAACTGCATTTTATTTTTGAGTAATTTTGTTGCTGATATTAATTCTTTGAGTGCTGAATACTTTTAAATAAAATGTTTTGTAGGAACAGAATAATTTATTATTAACCAGATTCTAATAATAAATTATATTTAATAATTAAAGTTTTTGCTTTTGAATATAATTTAATGAATTAATATAAATATTAAATTACTTTACATAAATATTAACAAACACATATATATGCTTCGAACGATAAGGTTAGTAATTCTTATCAAACGCATATATGCGTCCATAGCACTCGAAGGGTTAATGATTTTTAATTGAAATAAACAAAAGACTAAAATTACACGTCCATAATGGGATATTTGATGTGCTATAACTGCATATGTTCGTCCTATGTAAAACATGGCGACATTTAATAGAGGGCCACTATAGTGGCCCATAGTAGTGAAAGGGTTAACGCGTTCCGTGTTGTACGCGTGTTTGCCGCATGGATTTGTTTTTATACGTCATACATTCCATTCGAGGGTATTTTAAAAATTATCGTAGGGGTTGGGAGGGGTAGAAGTAGGGGACGGAGACCCATAACGTAAAATAATCCAAAATCAATTCAAACACGGAATGTTTTTTCTTCTTTTTTTTTTTTTGAAATCGCGAATACGAGAATTATTTTATACTTTTTGGTATCTTCGTATTTTTTTCCTTTTTTTTTTTTTTTTTTCGAAATCAACAAAGGAAAAAAACAACTAGGATAAAAGAGAAAGAGTAAGAGAAGGAGAGAGAAAGGGATAAAGATAGATAGAAAGGGATGAAATGTGAATACACTTATGCGTTTTATTCGAAAGTTTTCACTTTTGTCTTTTAACGACTCAAGCGGGCTCTCTCCGGCACGCGTAAACTAAACTAACGCTTTTTTGTAATTACATTCCTAATTGTATTTAACGCGAGCGTATTTTAATTCTATTTGAAAGAAAATTTTCTATTTCTACCGTGAGAGAGAGAGAGAGAGGGGGGAGGATAGAGAGAATGGGGAGGGAGAAGCTTTACTCGCGAATTCTATTTACGATAACGTGCAATTAGCGGCAAGCTATTAAAGGAAACGATTGAGACTGTAAACCCATTATAGTGGCTATAATACTTTAATTCGTTATTTTCTTTTGTTTTATTTATATTAATTTTTTTTTTCTTGTATCTTTAAATACTTTTATTTTTATTACTTTAAAAAATAAAGAAAAAATGAAAGGTCGGGGTGAAAGGGCACAACGCGGGGGGGGGGATGACGCAAAATTTTATATTGGGGAAAAAAAAGTCCTTTTTTTTTTTCAGGGTCGCTCAGCTTGCTCGTTTGTAGGGAAATAAAAACGTGGGTTGTTGAAAATAAATTGTTGAATTTATTTATTTTTTTTTTTTTTTTCTATCTCTTTGTTTGCGAATCAATAAGGATTATGAACTGTGTGGAACGATAGGTGTGAAAGAGAAAAATAAAATGTAACGGAGAAAGAGAGAAAGAGAGAAATGAAAAAGAGTACGGTGAAATTTGAAATAAAAAAAAAAAAAAAAGAAAAAAGAAAAAGGGAGGGGGGGGGGAAATAAAATGAAGTTACTCCGATGGAAAAATGAAAAAGAGGCAGTTTTTACAATTCGCGTGCAATCGTAAGATTATTAGAAATTGCAATATGAAGATTTTTAGTCAATTAAAATAAGTCAAACGAACGACGATGATTTTTTATTTAAGTTCGTTCGTTCGTTCGTTCGTTCGTTCGTTGGTAGGGAAGGGTGGATTGGATTAGGGGTTTTTTAAAGATTCAAATTTCGCGCTCGGTTATTATTTCCGAGATTTATTAATTATGCGAATATGAGCGTATTTTAAAATGCATTTCGTCGTTAAGTAATGCCCAAAATGTCTTTCGAGTAACTTCCACCGTATTTTCGTATGGCAAGGCTTGCTGCTAAATCATCCCAAGAGGGTTGTTGCCATTTTTCTCGACAATATCTCAATTTTCACACTTTTTTTTTTTTTCTTGTCGAGGTCGTCGATCTGTTTTCTCTTTTTTTTTTTTTTCTTTTTTTATTCATACGTAGAAGAAACATATAAAATATTTGTTGTTGCCTTTCTAATTGCCGCACACGTGAATTTTTATCAAACTCTCTATAATCTTGTATATTTTTTCTTATAGTTTATTTTCCATGAATAAATGAATATTGCGAATGAGTTTTTTATACTATTTGTTTATATTAACCCTTTGCACTTGAGGCTTTTTTCGTTTGAACTAACCAACAATTCAAGACGATTTCGGCCAAGTTGGGGAAACATTGTACTACATGTACTTTTAAATCATTTATAACAAAACAAACGTATACAAATAATCAAATTTCATCAATTTATTTATTTTTATATCAAAAACAACAAAATTTGAGAAATATTATACTCTCTAATAAGATTTTTTATAATATTTCGTAAAACAATACCCAAAATGCATCCTAGGTTTATCAGAACACGTATCACAATAATATGCCACTTCCTGCCTAAATCTAGATGTATTACGATCAGAGCAAACCTTACAGTCCCCTTTCGACCCTTAAAGTATTATCTTTAAAGAAATATCTTATCACAGATCGTAAATAAGCAGATAGATTAACAAAAGACTTGAAATCAGCCGTCGGGCGCCGCATCGGCGCCGCTCGAGTTGCCATTCAAATCTGCCAAACACTAATTCGGCGACGCTCGAGTGCAAAGGGTTTAATAATAAAAAAAAATATAAAAAATTAATATGAATAAAGGAAAGATGAAGAATTTTTGGATAAATGAGTAGTATAGCAATTTATTTAATTTACGATGAAATGTAATAATGAAAATATGTATATATATATATATGTATACAGAAATCGTGTGTGTAATTTGAAAGTTGCACAAAAGTTATAGAGAATTAATTGCAAAGCCGGTCGCTTGTCGTCGATTACGTTAGTTAGGGTTGCGTATTTAAAAACAAAAAATAAAACAAAAAAAGTGGTGAAACAAAGGTGAAATAAAAACTCAGTAATTGTAAAAGAAAGAAGAGGTAAAATGGTGGTATAGAATATAACGAAATAAGAAAAACAAGTAAAAATAAAAAATAAATAAAAAAA
>NW_015148977.1:2436638-2449917 GCF_001465965.1 Polistes dominula
AAAGAGAGAGAGAGAGAGAGAGAGAGAGAGAGAGAGAGAGAGTAAGAAAGAAAGAAAGTAAGTGAGAAAGAAAGAAAAATAATAAAAAATAAAAAAAAAAAATGGTCAAAAGTCGAGGACAAATTTTTGACAAAAATCTCGAAACAAAAGAAAAAAAAAAGAAAGAAAGAGAATAATAAAAAAAAAAATAAAAAAAAACTAAGTCTGAGAAAAATATTTTTTTTCCATTTTGAAAAAAAGACTTCGACTCGCGTACAATTAAATACGAAAAAAAAATCGAGCGTTATCGTGTTTTACTTATTATTTGTTATCTGCCAAGGTGTTCTGGTTATAGTATATATTTATTGATGACTATTATTATTATTATTATTATTATTATTATATTATTATTATTATTATTATTATTATTATTATTATTATTATTATATTATATTATAATTTTTAAGCTGCGTCAAATGCATTTTAATATATTTTCATTTTTATATATATTATATATATATATCTAATATATATATATATATATAATACGACAAAAAATGTACTATTTGGTTTAATAATTCGTTTGTGTTTTTATTTGTTTTTAAATAACCTATCACATCCTCGTAAAAGTATAAATCAGGTACGCGTAGAGAGAATACATATGTATGTATGTATGTATGTATGTAGTACGTATATCTTTTAGTAACGCATACATATACGTACGTAGGTGCACGTATATGCATGTGAAATAATGTTCGTGTTTACTACTTACATGTTCTCACGTATATATATATATATATGCATATATGTATATATATACATGCACGAGCCTTTAACCCTTAGCCCTTGGCCCTTTTAACACTTTCATGATCGTTACGCCGTGCTTTGGATCGTGGCTATAGTATTTTATATATATTATATATATATGTATTCGTATTTCAAGTAGAGAACAATATTATCTTTCAGGGTACGAGATTAAGGGTTAAATGGTAAAACGATATCAATTTCATACATTTCTTTAATTTCAGGTTTAAGGTAAGTGTGTTCGAAGCCACGATTCGGACAGGATCGATGATTTTGTGTCACTGTCAATGTCTCATTTACGGATGATGTCGTGGATCTTGCTCGTTCTTAAAAAAAGAAACGTAATATTTTTTTTTTTCTTTCATGAATATAAAATGAATATTTATATACGTCAATCAATTAGTTTCTAAATTGACACCGATTTATATATTCTTTTAATAATTATTATAATCATTAATACTACTTTTACTACTACTACTACTACTATTATTATTATTACTAAATAATTTGATTTCTTTTTTTATTATTATACGAGAAAAGAGTTCACGTTTTCACACACACACACACACAAACACACATACGTCTATAAAGACGAAGACGAACTCGATCAATTTTGTGCTTTCTGAACGAGAATTGTGTAAGTCGCCATGCTTGATATATATATACATATATATCGTTTATCCTTTTTCTATTCTTTTTTTTTTTTTTTTACTCTTTTTTTTTTCCTTTTTTCTTAATATAATCATCATTACAAATACGCGTTCACACTTCGATTCGATATTTCATATTAACTAAATCGTGACAAGGTTGTTTGAAATAATAAAAAAAAGCGGTTTTTTTTTACGAACGACGTTTCTCTCGTTTCGTCTTCTATGATAAATGTATAACTACTAAACGAACAAAAAAAAAAGACATTTTTAAATAATGATATAAAATATTGCAACAGGAAAGAGATTTAAAAAGAGAGAAACTCGAACTTGGAACGTTGATGATTCTCGCGCTCGTTTTCTCGCGTGGGTTGAAAACAAATGGTGGGGGGGGGGATTTTTCGTAGAATTTTTTTTTTTTTTTTAAATACGATGAACTGGTACGTGTGTAATTATAAAGCAGTATATATATATTATACTTCTTAACATTTTAACGGGCGTGCGTGAAAAATCTCAAGGAAATGGATGACGACGATTGCTCATCACAAGTGTGGGTTTTGTCGAAAAAAAAGGGGGAAATGGGGGGATCAGGGAGGGGTTGGGGTGGGTCGATGGGGGCGCGGTGTTAAAAAGAAGAGAAAAAAATTGTGTTTAAATTTCGTCGTACCGTGTTCGTCGAATTCATTTTTGTATAAATATATACCTATACATATAATATAGTATATATGTATATATATATATATTTATGCATACAGATATCTATGTATAATGTATATAATTATAATACAATTATGTGTGCAGTACAAATGTATGCAAAAAAATTATACATATGTATATATAGTATATATATATATATATATATATATATGTATAATAATAATAATAATAATTATATACATATAATATTACGTTTACCTCGAATTGCATGCTTTAAGTGTCTCCCAGAATGCTCAGTGTTTCCTTCTCGTCATTTCTCTTTTGTTAGGCCTCATGTACGTATATACATATATAGTATAACTGAAGAGTGTTCTACGTCCTTTTCCTTAACGAGACATCAGCGTGGGAGTATAGCACAACGCGGTGTCTCACTTTCTTTTCTTCCAATGACTTCCGTATCTCTCTGTTTCTTTCTCATTCCTACCAAATCTGTAAATCGTCCCAACCCCCTACTACGCGTCGTTCTCGCTCTTACTTATTATACATACATATATATATCTTTCTCTTTCTTTTATTTTTTATTATTTCTCTCATTATATTCTTTTCATTTGATTTTTATTTTCATATACATTTTTTTCCATATACATAAATTGCACATATTCATATAATGTGCGTTAATAAAAAATATAGTTAGGACAAAAAGAGATTTTGACGTACATATACACACACACATACATACACACATATATATGTATAGGAAATACAAATGTATTTATATGTAAAAGAGAACAAACCGCCCTCAACTTTCCTCGATTTATATATTTGCGTATATATAGTACCAAGCGTACATATATATACACGTGGTAATGTAGAGAGAAGAGTTTCGTCGTTCAGTTAGAGACCATCTATATCCATCCCCGTTATCCATCCCCGTTATCCATTCCCGTTATCCATCCAGTTGTCCAACTATGCAACCCTTGGTACTGGTGCTGCCATCGTTGTCGTCGTAACTGCTACTGCTACTACTGATGCTACTGTTGCTGATGCTGATGCTACTACACTACTACTACTACTACTACTTTTACTACTGATGTTGCTGCAGTTTCTTTAGCCTGAAGCTTAATGAGACACATCTCGAGAAATTGGATAAAGAGCAATTTTCCAAAGGCGAGTCCAAGAATGGGTTAGGAAGGGACGACGGTGGTCTCTCATTCGCTTTCTCATTGCTTTCCACCATCATCGTGTACCTTTTTTCCTTCATTCCTTCATTCGTTTCTTTTTCTGTTCCTCCCTTTTTATCTTTTACCTCTCTTCATCTACTCGACGATAGGATAACGCTCGAAGAAAGAAAGAAGGAACATCCACCCACACTTTCTACGAGCATCACATATATTATATTCCTATAAACGGGTGTGTAGGGTCGCGCCCTTCCAGTACGATGAAATACCAATAGGCGGCAGTAAAGGCGGGGTCTCCCTATCATCTTCTTCTCTTCTCGTATCTTTTTTAATTAACGAGGGATACGCGTATACGGGGACAAAAAAAAAAGACTTTAACGTTATACAAAATGAACCGTACGTTTTCTTACAATATTTGACGTTTAACTTGACAACGACGACGACGATGATGACGAAAAAAGACATCTAGGTAGTAGGACGCGTTACTTCTCAAGAACTCATCTTTTTCTTTCATATATTTTGTTTAAACTCACTTCTTTTAACCCACCTTTTACTTTCTCCTTCTCTCTCATCTTTTTTCTTTATTTTTTATCTTTCTTTTTCTACGTACTTTCGTCTTGCCTCAAATTGTATGCATATATATATATATGGTTTCGTATCTTACAAGCGAGCAAGCAACCCATTCATACGCTTTTCACGTCTCCCGAGATCACCACCTTCCCCCCTTCCAAGAAAATCGGCCATAGAAATTTTACTTACTTCGCTTTTCCACTTTCTACCTGCTAGCAGCAGCAGTCCCCTCCACCACCCCTACTCTTAAACACCCAACCTTCCTCGCTTACTCTCGGTACACCCAATAATCATCCCTATTCGTAGGATAGGTGTTTTCAAATGATGTTTAGAAAAAGAGGCTCAACTAACCACCCACCCACCAACCGCTAAAACCAGCAGCAGGCTTTTGGTCCTTTTTGTTAGCAAGCAAGCAAGCAGAGCCCGAAGTTAAGCATACGAACGACCCTTTCAAACTATCCTTCATCTTCTTCTTCTTCTTCTTTTTCTTCTTCATCTTCATCTTCTTCTTCTTATGCGTCTTCTCTACTCTTCTATTACATCTTTTTCCCTTTTCTGTTTCCTTTACCATCATACTCTTTCCTTCCCTTCCCCATTTCTTTCCGTTTCTCTGTCCTTTTCGAGTCTCGGTGCTTCATTACGATAATCGTGCAAAAGGGATAAGGGTGAAGAAGAAAATAAAAAGAAAAATATAAAATACAGTTGTGAAATTGAATGGAGGACAGAAAATTTTTCTTTTAATTCGCGTCGTTCTTCTTTTCAAGATTGAACGATGACTATAGTTGTGTAACGTAAACGACTAAAATCATAGAGTAACTTCCTTTGAAAAAATAATCTTTTCTTTTAATCATAAACGTTTCATACTTTTATTTCGATTGAAAAGAGATGACGAATTTAATCTTTCAAAATTCAAGATTTCTTGGTATCGTTGAACTGAACTACTAAACTGTTTCGGAAAAAATTCTTTTACCTATTTCAACAAGCCCGCAAATAACACTATTTTCCATCGATTACTATTCTCCTTTCCTCCCCTGGGCATCCTCGAAGACACTGATAGCGTTCGCGAATCGATAAACTATCGATCATTATTGTTCTTACTTACGCGTTTCTCGAGTGTTAAAGTTTGAAAACTATGTACAATGAAAAGTACTTAAGAATATTGTATATAATATATATATATATATATATATATAAAATATAAAATATATGGTTACTCTTTCAAACGTATATGTATATTAATACTTATATACATGCATAAATACATATTATACCTAATACATACATACATATTATACCTATATACATACATACATATATACATACATGGGAGGACGAAGAGAGACGGAAGGTCGTTCGTTCGTTCGTTTATTCGTAGTTCGAGATCGTCCATTCGTGTTATTATTATTATACGCCTTCTTTCGTCTATCGTTCTATTGTTCGTTCTAAAAAAAAAAAAAAAATAAAGAAAAAAGGAAAGAAGAGAAAAAAAGGGCACAAATAAAGAAAATAGAAAAACAACGTGGAAAGGGAGAAAAAAAGAAAAACAAAAGCAAACAAAGTATTACAAGAAACGCGGTCCGTTGTGTTCAGGGTACCACCACCAACATACACAACAGGGTTAGGGTAATAAGTGTGGGGGTTGCTGCTGCATGAGGTGCATTGTTGTGTTTCAGTGCTCGCCTCTATGCCGCCGGGGCTGACCTTCAACTCTCTGAACACCCAGTCGGCGAAGAAGCTGTTCACCTGCCAGCTGTGCGGCAAGGTGCTGTGCAGCAAGGCATCCCTGAAACGCCACGTCGCCGACAAACACGCCGAGCGGCAGGAGGAGTTTAGATGCGTCATCTGCGAGCGAATCTACTGTTCGCGTAACTCCCTGATGACCCATATCTATACCTATCATAAGAGCAAACCCGGCGACATTGACATTAAGCTCTTTTGAAGGTTTAGATAAGGTAGGGACACACGCACGTGCGTTATTGGTTCTCTCAAAAACTCACACGATCTCTCTCTCTCTCTCTCTTTCTTTATCTCTTTTTCTCTCTCTTTATCTATCTTTTTCTTTTTTTTCACATACACATAAATATATATATATATATACACACGCATATATAATACATTTCACTCACGCTATTATATTTACTATACACACATCTTTTTTCTTCTTCTTCTCCTCTTTTCTATATATCTGTCTCTCTCTTTTTTTTTTTTTTTTAATATATTTTTCTCTCTTTATTCTACTTTTTTTTTCTTCACTTATGACACTTTTTTTGAACTTGCTATTTTTCTTCTTCTTTTTTTTCCTCTTATTTGTTAGGAGGGAAAGTAAAAAAAAAAAAAATATAAAGAAATATATGGTGTGTAGTAGGAACACCTTCTCGATTTGATACGACCTCGGCTCGTCGTGCGTTGTTCGTCGTTCCTTTTCACTGATTCTCGAGCTCTCTTTACCAGGAAGTGCATGCCGGAGAGAGAAACCGGTCTCTCAACTCCCACGTGACACGTGAAACACATCGTCTTCTCTTTTCCACTTCTCTCTCTTTCTCTCTCTCTCTCTCTTTCTCTCTCTCCCTTTATCAATGCAACCTCTTTTCTCTTGACGACCCGTTTCTCATCTTCTAACACAACCTTTTCCTTTTCCGTTCTTCTTATTTTTCTTCTTGACTGTCCTTGGCCAGCACCCGGACTCCTTGCAAACCGACACACGATTCGATTATATCTATCTCTTTTTCTCTCTTTCATCTTCTCATCTTCTTTTTCATCTTCATCTTCTTCATCTTTATCTTCTTCTTCCGGTATTACCAGGCCCCGTTATAATATCCCCCCACCCCTTTTCTCGATGACACGAGAAAACATCGTCAACAACATCGTTCTTCTCCTTTCCTTGAAGAGGACGTAGGTGAAGAAGAAGAACGAGAAGGAGGAGGAGGAGGAGGAGATAGTGAAGGTGAAAGAAGAGAAGGAGGAGGAAGAGGAGGAAAAGAAGGTGGAACCGAACAAAATCGGCCAAGGAAAAAGTCGTTAATAAAGCTCAACACACAACGGTTCAAAAGGCGTACCAACCTACCCACATCTAAAACACTGTTTCGTGATTCCTTCCAAAATCTTTTTTTATTTTTATTTATTTTTATTTTTTTTTATTTTTAGCCCACCTTCACAAAAATATAATAATATAAAAGTGATCTTCCTTCGTTTTATATTTCCAACTAACAACTTCTACCTTCCATTCCTTTACTCTTACTCATTTACACTCTCTTTCTTTCTCTCTCTCTCTCACTCACTCACTCACTCTTTTTCTCTCGTTCTGTGTGTCTTTTTTTTACTTTCTCTCTCTTTCTTTTTTCGTTTTTTTTTTTTATTATCTCTTTTGTTACTTTTAATGTCTTGTGTCTCGAAACCCGTTTACTTGTCCGTTACTTTTCTCTTACTTGTGGCTTCGATGTGTCTGCGCTTTCGATATTTTATATTTTTCTTTTTTTCATTTTTTTTTACTTTTTTACTTTTTTTACTTTTTACCATTCTCCTTTTACTCAATTTTATTTCTAATCGTTTTTTCTCTTTTTCTTTTCACAGCAAAGGTCCTTCGTGTTGGGCTTTTTTCGATGTGTCTCCTTCGATGTCGTTTGCATGTTCTCGATATTATTATAATTATAATTATTATTGTTATTATTATTGTTATTTTATTTCTTTCAAACAATGATATCCTAAAAAAAGGATCTTCGAATAATTTTTTGTACGAGATGATTCTCGAGACACGTCTCAAATGCTGCTTCTCGTGGCGTTTAGACAAATTTGTTTTATTTTATTTTTTTTTTATTTGCTTAAAAAATATTCATAGGACGAAGAGATCGTTCGTTTGGTTTTTCTTTTAAATTTTTTGCATGATGTCATCATCATCATCATCATTATCATCACGTGGGGTTGTAAAACTTTAAATGCTTCTCTCATAATTGCATTCAAATTCGTCTCATTATTCATATTTAAATCAAAACATAAAAAAAGGTCATTTTGGGTACGTCATTTTCACGAGGTATCAGTTTTTTTATTTTTTTTAATACTATGTCGAGTTTATAAAGTATGATTTCGAGTTATTTCGATTGATTCATCAGTCACGAATAATTAATATATAATAATAATTTAAATACATACGAAATTCTCATAAGGGAAGAATATCAAGCTTATCGCATGACGGTTTTTGGCCCTTAACTTTTATCACTCTCGACTAATATTACGAGACACACATACACATACACACAGACACAATTAATTACATTTTTGGTGATTCGGTCAATTAATCTCGAGAATCACGCGAATACAGGAGCCGAGGAGGTGGTCATTTCGAGAAATGGTTTCTTATCAATCAACCAATTATAGAATGAAATATCCGAATTCTATCGAACGTTCAAGAGAGTTTCTTTCTATCTCTATATATTTCTCTTTCTCTGTCTTCTATTATTTCTTTCTTCTTTTCGTTAGTCGATAAGCCGAACGTTCGATAGAAAAACGGATCTTCTATAGGAAAATAATTAGAATAAACAACCGTAGTAGCACAAAATATTGAAAAATATTGAATACATGTGTACTTAATATTAAAAAAAGATTTAATGTCTTTTTAATATTAAATACACATGTATTCAATATTTTTCAATATTTTGTGCTATTAGGGAACAACAAACAAAAAATTTAATAAAATAAAATAAAAAATGTTGTCTTGTCTTTTAGGATAAAGAGGTGAAATTGCAAAAAAAGAAAGAAAATAAAAAAAAAAGAAAAAAGATATTTCATCCTATCGATGACAATACATTTGTGACGTGATATCAAATATAATTTAATAAAACGATGACGGACGATTTTGCAGGTACGGGCAATGGGATGCATCCGGCAGCGACTACGCCTCCCTCTGCCATGTACCGGATACCACCGCCGACAGCGGGGGGTATAAATGAGCCTCAGGAATGCCCGTACTGCCGTCGCACCTTCTCCTGCTATTACTCCCTGAAGCGTCATTTTCAAGACAAACACGAACAAACGGACACCCTATTTGTTTGCGAGTTCTGCAATCGTCGTTATCGAACGAAAAATTCACTTACGACGCACAAGAGTCTTCAGCATCGCGGCTCGAGCGGCATGTTGAAGAGGCTACTCAAGACATCAGCCATGAAGAACGTCTTAGGTAGCATGCAACAGGCACATCAACAGTTGCAGCAACAGCCGCAATGAAAATGGCCGAATTTAATAATAGATCATCAACAAGCTCCTGTTGTTGTCTCACGCCGCCGGTTACTTTCATCTAATCTTGATGATCATCCTCCTCCTCCTACTACTCCTCCTACTCCTCCTCCTCCTCCTTCTCTTCATTCTCCTAATCCACCTGATCCTAATTTTTCTTATCCTTTAGATCATTCTCTACTTCTACCTCCTCAAAATCTTTCATCTAATCGATACCATCGTCAACATCATTATTATCATCAATATCATCAATATTATCATTATCATCATTATCATCATTACCGTCATCATTATCATCATCATCGTTATTATCATCGTCATAGACAGCAACGTGCCGTACCATCATCACCACCTCCTAATCCCTTATATTCATTATCTTCTCCAAATTTTGTCCATCTACATCCTGAAGACTGCGACAAATCCAAAGAAGAACGAAGAATCGACTGATGAAAAAAAAAAGCAAAACGATAAATTTATCATTGGAGAATCTACTCACCCCCGTCGTCTGCTCTTTTTTGTGTTCTTCGAAAAATGTTATATTACGAATATTATTAATTTTTCTTCGTTTTTTTTTTTTTATAATTGAGAAGGAAAGTAAGGAAGAAAGAAAGAGTGAGAAAGAAAGAGAGGAGGAAAGATAACTTAGAGATAATCTCGTGTGAAAAACGATCGAAACATTCCAACGATAAGAAAAAAAAAAAAAAAGGGAAAAGGTACGAAGAATTGTTCGTTTACATGATTAATAATATCCTGTGAAAAAGTTTTTTTTTACGCAGAAAAAAAAAAAAAGGGCACAGGCCGGTGGCAAGAGATGATATGATCAGTAGTGTTGTTGATCTTAAAAAAAAGGGGGAGGGGAAAAGCACGTGTTTCTCGAGTATATCAACCCTCTCCTTTCGTACGTGTTCCGAACGCTTTCTCCATATTGTTTTCGTATACGACAAAGGTGGTGTTACATTATTCGTCTGTTTGCGCGTTGGAATGATCTCTCGAGAGGAGAGGGGGATCGGGGCATCATCATCGAGTGAGAGAATGCGAATGAGAATGAGAATGAGAATGAGAATGAAAATAAGAATGAGAATGAGAGTGAGAGTGAGAAAGTAATAAAAAATAATAAAAGTGAATATAAGGATGATAAGTAAAAGGAGAGACGGAGACACAAAACACACTAACACACACACACACACGTGTTTATGTTGTATATAAAAATGATTAAAATAAGGCGTGTTAATGCTCAAACAAAAACAAAATAAAAAAGGGAAGCAAAAAGCCCTTTGCGCGTCTTCGACTCTCGTGAGAAAAAAAAGGGATAAGGAAAATAATAAGATAAAGGGAAACTTACTCCTCGTGTATTATTATGTCTAAATGTGTGTATAGATATATGCTATAGCAGAAAGTGTGTATGTACACGCGTGTACAAGTTGTGTATAAGGGGTAAATCGCGCATTATTAAAACGTTTCGTATATATATATATATACATTGATGAAAGCCGTGAGAAGTCGTCCGCGCGCCTTGACAAAAAGGAATACCGCTAAGATCTTACGGCCTAATAAAATGAGAAAGAAATTCGATTATACTAGATGAGGAAAATCTATTATTAGAGACACCGTCTTATCGTAATATCGAATTGGCAGAAACAAAATTGACGAGGGGGTAGGTTTGAGTAGTAGGAGGAGTCCATGAAAAAGAATATGGGTAGGTAGGCAGGAGTAAATCTAAAAGAAAAATAACAACATAATGGGGCTTGTTGCTTCGGGAAATAATTATTAAAGTAGCAGGAGAGATTTGTCAAGTATATTATGGACTTTTAAGAAGAAAAAAATAAACAAACAAACAAACAACGCGCGTGTTGTACAGGTTCCGCGTGCAAATTGCAAAACTATATTTTTAGCTCTTTAAAAATGATATTTTGAGCTGTATATATACATACAGATACACATACATACATGCACATACATACATACATAAACATATTTTATTCGTACGATAATATTTGATGATAACGATAATATTATTCTCTTGTTCAGGTTTTATAAAAACGAAGTAGTTTGACTTAAGACAGATTGCAGGCAGGCAGGTAGGCAAGCAAGTAAGCAGACTAATTATATAGGCAGGTAAAAGGCAGGGCAGTGACGGCTCTCGCGTTTTCCAATTATCCGATTATTTTATTATCATCAATCCGATATATATCTTTATCGTTGATTTTTATTGGCGAATGTGCAATATATTTTCTTGTAACAGAAAATCGTGTTATAATAGTAGAATATCCGATCTCTCTCAGAGATTTCTTTTCAAACAACGCGAATATTCATTATTTTGGAACGGTACGGTACGCGGAAAGAAAATAATTGACTTGTTATATATATATATATATATCCTTTCTTCTTTCCATCCTTCCTTCCTTCCTTCCTTCCTTCCTTCCTTTCTTCTCTCTCTTCGTCGTGTTTCGTTACTCGATCGTTCGAATTATCTGAATTATAATAATTCGATAAGTCCGAAGAATAAAGTTCATTTGAAAAAAGTTTATATAAATCCGGACTTTTAGGCGGCCGGAAACGGGGTTTACGATGATACTCGATGGTGAAACGAAAAAAAAAAAAAACAAGTGCGAGACAATCAAACACTGCCCTGTTGTTAAAATCTTTAATTAATACATCCATTAACTAACGAACGTACAATTTAAAAAAGGAACCCTAAAAGTTGTTCATCGCAACATATTCAGGTCTGTAACTCAGCATAGGAAGAATAAAAAATAATAATAATAATACAAAAAAAAAAAAGAAAAGAATTGATGTTTTTAGCATAAGAGAAATAATAAGAAGAAGAAGAACAAAAAAAAAAAGATGATAAAAATAAGAGAAAAAAAAATAAATAAAAGGAAAATGCCATTTTATGACTAAAAAAAAACGAGCAAGTACAAATTATCGAGAAAATAAAAAATAAAAATAAAAAAAAGAAATAAAAAAGAAACAAATTAAGAGAAATTACGTCTACGTGTAACATATTAAAATAGGGGGCATTGTTTCCCGTAGCATAAACGGGGACATGTGTGTGACGAGATTGATTATTATGATGAAAATATATAGGTAGAAATTAGTTTCGTCTTCTCGAGTTTATTGACGATTGCACAAAAATTAAATTTAACGAAGAAGAACGAATTTTTCAAACATATCTTTGAAACGTGAAGTATACTGTGGATAATATATACGACTTTTTAGATTCTAGGCGACTCTTCAGAGCGATTTAAAAAAAAAAAAACAAAAAACAAATTTGGTGTATACATTTTAGAGATAAAATCTCCTTAGTGCATGGTCAAAGCATAATGTGGATTAAAAGCTGTGGGGTGATGAAAGGCTTAAAACGTCGTAGTTTTTTTTTTTTTTTTAATTACATTTATTTTTCTTTTCTTTGTTTTAATTTTTTTTTGGTTTTTATTCTATATATATATATTTAATATCATTTTACTTCTTTTTCTAGTTTCGGAGTAAAATAATATATTTAAAAAAAAAAATAAAAATACATAAAGGGAAAAGCCAGTTTTTTTTTTTCGAAAACTCCAAAACCTGAGAAACAAAAGAAGCACGAAATTTATTAGTGAAAATGAACCTAGTCATTTCTGGGAACTCTTGAGATTCTGTGATATCGGAGGATGATGAAAATCGATTTTAATTATCATTGCATGGGTAAAAAGAAAAAAAAAACGTTAAAAGAAGAAGAAATGAATGAGAGAACGAATGAAGAAAAAAAAAAATATAATTATATTATACACATGTGTCTCACGTGATATTCCACATTATGATTGCCGGTGTATTATTTATATAAGGAAAATAATAATTAAAAATAACAAAAAAAAAAAAAAAGAAAAGGTATATAAGATCAATAATATTATAATTGGTTATTAATAATATCGAGAAATTCTGTGATGTTCTTCGGTTGACTTATATTAGAAAGGATAGTAGGAATTAATATGAAACCTTCTGGGAGGGGGAGGGAGTTAAAGGAGGGGGTGGTAAAAGGAGGCAGGGAGTAATAAGAAGAAAAAAAAAAATAAAAAGTATACGGAATTATGTCGATGTTCAGTGTCGTGTAAATTAATTGTAAAAGCCGAGATGAGACTAATCTATATGGAGAGGTTTTTTTTTGTATTGTTTTGAATTTGTTTTTTTTTTTTTCGTTGTACTTTCTCTCTCTCTCTCTCTCTCTCTCTCTCTCTCTCT
>NW_015148977.1:2450077-2467046 GCF_001465965.1 Polistes dominula
AAAAAGTAGCGTGTGCGAAAAAAAGAAAACTTAAACTAAGGTAATTTTTTTTTTTCTTTTTTTTTGTAAATAATAATCGGAAACTAAAATTTTATTGTGACTATATATATATTTATATATAATTAGACTATTTTTCGTAAGTAGAAAAAAATAAAAAGAATGATTAATATTTAAACTATATTAATATGATTAGGGGGAAATAAAAAAAAAAAAAAAAATTAAGTCGTTTCTAAAAGACTTGAAGTCTCGGCCCAGAGATTTATTGTACGATTCGATAGTACGATGCCAAAGTGAATTTGACTGTCTGTTATTCTATTTGTTTTTCTTTTCTTTCTTTTTTCTTTTTATTTTAATTCGTTGCTTAAATTATTTCTATCTAATAAATTGAAACCAAAGTCTTTCTTTTATTATTCATCTAATTCTTTCTTACTTTTTAATCAAAATAAGGAAAAAAAGATTGTGAGAAGGGGTTGGGGGGGGGGACGACGACTACGATATTATTTATCAAACCATCGCTCGTGCAAATTTATTATTATTATTATTATTATTATTATTATTATTATTATTATTATTATTATTATTAGAATTGGTATAATAAAATAAAAGTCTTTTTATATAGGATATAATAACATATCTCTTCAGGGTACTTGAACAAGTATGTGTTAAATACGGTATTAAAATTAAGGAAACAAAAAAAAAAGCGAAAAGAAATATGTGAAAAAGTGAAAGCTTCAAAACAAAAAAAAAATAATTATAATAATAATAAAACGAAGAAACAAAATCTTTTTTCTGACGTGCCAACACCTTCCAAATGATAAAAAAAAAAAAAAAAAGAAAAAACTTTTAAAAGGTCTTTTACACGGGGCATATCTTCTATCGAGAAAACGAATATTAATCAATTATTATTACTACTTTCTAATCGATATAATATAATAGGGTTTTAAAAGAATAAAAACACGATTATTATTATTATCATTATTATTATTATTATTATTATTATTATTATTATTATTATTATTATTATTATAATATGATAAATATCATTATAGAAGGGGAAACAAAAATTTTAAATTAATTAAAAAGAAACAAAAAAGAAGAAGAAGAAGAAGAAGAAGACGAAGAAGAGAAAAAAAAAAGAAAAATGATCTTCGAATCTTGAATATGCATGAATTTTCATCTCTTATATATTATAATAAGGGTGCGCGCTCGAGAAGGGGTAGGGGGTAATAGGGGTGGGGGGACGACGAATCGAGAATTAAAGCAAAATATTTTAAACTAATCTATTTTTATTTGCATTCTATATATCGTATATGCGTGTACATATTAATATATATGTATATACATAATATATACATATATATATGTATAATTAAGAGAAAGGTGGTGTTTCCGATGTAAAGATCGATGGAGGAGGAGTATTTGTAAACGAAAATTTAGCGAGGTGCGATAAAAGAAAATATGTGTAGTATGTGAAAGTGAAAATGTCGTTGATAAAAAACAAATCGAGTGCTAAAGAGAAGCATAAGTTTTTTTTTTTTTTTGCTAAGATGTTCGTTATATTATTGTAAGGAAGAATAATATAAAAAAAAAAAAGCAAAAAAATGGTACGAGTGAGATTATTTTACTTGAAAAAAAAAAGAAAAAAAAAAAACACAATTTTGCTCGTACGTTGAAAAAAGAAATGGGAAATATTCTCTCTGTGTGTTTTCGCGTTTAACTCTCTCACAGAGTTTTTTTTTTTGATTTGATATTGTGAACTCACACACACACACACACACACACGATCTTTTCTTTTCTTTTTGTTTTGTTTTGTTGTATTTTGTTAAGGATAAAACCGTCTTTTCCGTTATGTGCCGAAACTTTCTTTTTCTTCTTTTTTGGAAATAAAATTTTGGTATAATAATTAAGTATATAATAATAATAACACAACATAGGTATATGAATGAAACTTTGTTCAATTTTATGCAATGTTTTAGTTTTTTCCATTTGATGAATGCAATCGATGCTGAAAACAAAATATAAATAATTATTGTACGAGTGTAATTAATTATGATTATCATTCTCCTCTCGTACACAATCGAAGATTAATAATATTTATTACATATTACATATTATATTACATTATTCGATGCGGCAGCTAAAAGAGCAAATTGTTTAATTTCTTACATGAAGCGAGAGATAAAGAAAGAGAGTGAGTGAGAGAAAGAGAGAGAGAGAGAGAGAGAAAGAAAGAAGTAAAAGAAAGGAAAAAAAAAGGATACTTTGATACGCGAATTTACTTTCTATATATATATATATAAAAAAAAAGGCTGATTTTGATAATTTTTAAAAACGTCAGTTTCTTAAATTAAGGGAATCAAATTTAATTTTAACTTATTTTCGCAATTTTTTAATTAATTCCTATCGTTAGGGAAAATCGACTGATTAGGATTGTGTTTTTTGTTTCTTTTTTTTGATTGGTTTCAAGTTTTTTCTTGTTCATGTGATATTGAATTACCAAAGAGCATCGAGAAATTGTTAAAAAAAAAAAAAAAAAAAAAAAGGAATGAAAACTTCTTGGACCCGGTTGGCAGCCACCTTGGAAATGTTTTTGCTAATTAAAAAAAAAAAAAAAACAACCCTTCTACATTATCTTTTGCGATACGGAGGAGAACGAAACAATTGTTTATTTACTTACACATAAAATGAAAAAAATTAATTTTATTGTACTTTTTCAATTTTCAAGTCTCGCTGCATCATTTCTTTTGAATGCTCGATTATATTATTCCACTTTCTTCTTCGGTGTGTTGCACTTTACATATATATATGTAATATATATTATATAATTACCGATGATCTCATGAAAAAGTTGTGGAACACAGATACGTGTAAAAATAAATAAATTGAACACTTTGACGTCCAAGGTACGAAAAAACCACGAGGGTCTAAAGAACGTTAAGAAAATTAATTAATTATTCTCGGTATGAAAACTCTTCGGTGTGTGGATAAATATATATATATAAAAGAAAAAAATGAAAAAAAAAGATTTAAAAAAAAAAAAAAAACGAGGAAAATAAAACGAAATAAACAAGTAGAAAATGAAAAATATCAATTTTCCAAAAAAGGGGGAAGGAGAAAGTCGTCAAAGTTTTGAGAAAGGGCAGGGTGAAAATGGAAAATAATTAAAAGGGAGAGCAAACGAAAGGAGGTTGAGGCGGATGCTGCGTATGTCCGAATCCGAAAAAGGCTTAGGAATGTAATTAACAAGATATTGATTAAAATAAAATAAAATAAAATATAAAATAAAGTAAAGTAAAATAAAATAAAATAAAATAAAAAAAAAAAGTGAAAAAAAGTCGTATATAGATGAAAGACTACTTAGATTTATTTTTATTATGTCTTCAAAAAGACTTTAAATATAATATTTATATTGTGCCATAATTAATATTAACGAAAAACCTTAAGTATACATTAATTGTTACGAAAGTTTTTAAATTTATCGCAAAATGGGAAGAAGAGATTGTGCATGATTAAGGGATATGAGGAAGAGGAGAGAGGAGAACAAAAAAAAAAAACAAACAAACAAACAAAAAAATGAAAATAGAAAAGGAAAGATGATATCGCTACTAACTGGTCTGTCGATGATAATTTATTATTATATATATATTATGCGGTAGCATTTAAGAGGAAAAAGAAAAAAGATTAAAAGAAAGATTAAGAGAAAACAATTAAATTAAAAAAAATATCTTAATTATGAATAACAAATAAAAAAAAAAAAAAAAGAGAAAGAAAAGAAATAACGAAGAGGAATAAGAAGAAGGACAAAGAAAATCGTGTAAAAAAAAAAAAAAAAAATTTCTAAAACCCAGATCTCGTGGTTTTTGCAATGAACTAAACTAAACTTATAACATTTTAAAATAAATACACAAAAATAATGTTTTAAATTACATTTTCTCTCCATAAAAAAGAAAAAAAAAAAATATTCGAAAGTTTTGCACTCTTTTAGATGTATCAACGAATATCATACGAAATAGTAATCCGATCTTCTTCCATATATATTGTGTAGAAAAGAAAAGCAAAAAAGAAAAAAAAAAAGGAAACAAAGAAAATAGAAAAAGCTTCCCGTTCTTATTATCGAAACTAAAAAAAAAAAAACAAAAAAAACATAAACTTAAGAAATAAAAAAAAGATCGCGCCTTCGGTAAACGCCATTTTTTCTGAACGGTGGACCAACTATAGATATCACATCGATCAAACGAAAAAGAAACACATGTATGATGATGATGAATAGAACATATGTGTTATCCCGATTAAGTCAATCTCCAAATATGTATATATATATACATGTTATTTCATTTTGAAAATGTCGACAAAAATTCTGTTGTCACGCGATTGCCACCATTACCACCACCACTACCATATATGAAACCATCTACCATTTATGAAAGTTCGTCCATCGAACGTTGATATGTTTGTTGTGTAGAAGATAACTTTGATGATGTCCGAAGGAGCGAGAACGATTAGACGAAATAAAATAAACACATAAAAAAAAAAAAAATAAATAAATAAAGAAAGAAAGAAAATAAAGCAAAATAGATAAATAAAATCTAATTGTATGAGAAAAGATAATAAAAACAAAAACATGTGTTTAAAAAAAAGAAATGCATTGAGAGAGGAGCATTATTGGAAGATGGTTAATTGTCGAACTAATTATACAGACACACAAATAGACATATTACAAAATTTCCGTGTAAAAAATACTCTGAAACTTTTTGTATTGTAATTTGACGAATGAAAGGATGTTACAATATTGTGAAAAGTTAATGGGAAACGTATCTAGCTGTTGTAACGTTACAATATGCATGGGTCACATCTCTCCACACTCAATTCACACTTAAATCTTTTGCGATTGTTGTAAACCGTTTATAAAAATGTAACAAAAGTCCAGGTTATAGAAAAATTGTAGCAAACTTTCATGTTTTTTTTTTTTTTACAGATTGAAAAATAGTATGAAAGGTGGATAACGAAAATAAGAAAAAAAAAAAAAACACTATAAACAAAATATAATTTATCATACGTTTCATTCGTTTTAACGAATAACGATGTTTAAATATGAAAAAACACGAACGACGAAGTGAGATCGCGAATTTTTTGTTTTCTTTCAAAATAAGAGAATATGCGAAGTTACAAAAAGTATACGCGCAATTATAATATATATATATATGTACGATTTGAAAATCATGTAAACGTATGGGTAACGTTACTTTAGAAAATTAAGAAGAGAATTTTTGCCAACATCGATACACTCGTTGACGAGAAAATTGGCTCGAACAATTTGATGATAAATAAATTGTTATTATTTTGTTAGACATTTTTTTTTGTTTTGTTTTTTACAATATTGTTAAGTAATAATATTTTCTCGTTAAAATATTTCTTTACATTTTTATCAAAATTATCTCTCTCTTTCTCTCTCTTTCTCTCTCTCTTGACGTTAACAACGATATATTGAGGATGTATATTGAGATGAAGTTGATTCATTGTCGATGCGTGTATCGAAGTTTTTTTCATATATTTCTGCGTACAATGTGTAATATTACCGTTCTTTCTATATTGTATAACAGATCATATTTCATTTGTACAACATATCGTATAAGCTCGTTTAGAAGATAACATTTTTCTGCACGATGTTCATCGAAATCTTCTTGTTTTTTTCTTTATATTACTATTACGTTTTATTATTATTATTATTATTATTATTATTATTATTAATTATTATTAGTTATTATTATTAATTATTATTAGTTATTATTATTAATTATTATTAGTTATTATTATTATTATTGGCATTATTTTATTATTATTATTATTATTGCTGCTAATGCAAATATATTAAGTATGTATTATACTTACGACGTACTGACGTTGTTTTCATTTTTATGTACATAAAGAAATATGTACAAATGGATATGTGTACATATGGATATATATATATACATATATTTATATATGTATCCATTTGTACATACTTATAGACTTATATATGAATACATATAAGCTTATTTTTCATAAGGTATCTCATTAATTTCTCTATTTTCATTTTTTAATCTGTTACAATGTTTTTAGCAAAATGGATGTTTGAATATGTTAAGGAGATGATTATTATTATTATTATTATTATTATTATTATTATTATTATTATTATTATTATTATTATATTATATTATTATATTATTATATTATATTATTATATTATTATTATTATCATCGTCATTATTATATTCGCTTCGCAATTCGTCAGATCGTGACGTACACGCTTTAACACTTGATGAAAATTGAAACTTTCTGTTGTTTTCTTATAAATCGTCTGTGAAGTTTAGGCGACAAGGCACATCCGCGTGGCTAATTTTTTTTTTTCATTATTATTATTCTGCTTTGATAATTAACTCGATCGAGAATAATATCTTCAGATAAGTTTCCATCTGTACTAAGTAAATTTTCCTTTTTAAGAATTTATTATGATAATATAATTATTTTTGTCATATTGATTAATACGATGAGATAAATGAAAAATTTATTAAGAGATAGTAATGTGGGGCCGACGAGCGTGCAAAAAAGGGATCCACGAGTTGCTACAGAATTAAACAAAAATATAAAAGTCCCTCTTTTTATTTATATATATATATATATATTTTAATTGATATTTTTAACTAAAATACTTATAAAAAAAAGACTTTTTGGAAAAAGATAAAAAAAAAAAAAAAAAAAACGAAATAGATGATGCGATATCTATTAAATTGAATGAATTTTTATACCTTGTCCTTAAGCGATTAGAAAGGTATTAATAATAATAATAACAACATGATTTATTTCTATCTGACATAATGTGTGTATACAATATTATGGTTATTGGAACGGCTAGGTATGCAAAGAAAAAAAAAAAAAAAATTAATAAAATAGAAAAATCGTGTAATGTTACAAAAGAAATAAACTATGTAATTTAAATCTTTTCTCATCGGGCAAAACGAAATAGAAAAGTTGAGCCTTAGGTGCACGAATTTATGCGAAGCATACATAAATACATAAATACATAAATTTACTTCTACATACATACAGATATACATACATATATACATATATACGTTACGTTACATTACGTTATGTTAACGTAAATGAATACATTACATCTATTTAGTTTATTCGTGCACGTCAAGTCAATTTAGAAAGCCGTTCTATTTTCGGGTATTAAAATGAAAATCTCTCTTCGATTAAAAAAACTACTCTTAAAAAAGGCTCTCTCTGTCGTAAGGCGTAAAAAAAAAAATTTTTTTGGCGAGATTTAATAATAATTGTCGTTGCAGAATCAATCATTTTTACAAACGACCGAAATATGAATTAGAACAACAACAACAACAACAACAACAAAAAATTGATAGGAAAGAAATAGTTGAAGGAAAATGATGATGAAAAAAAAAAAAAATAAATAAATAAAAGAAAAAAAAAACAGAAGCAATGAAAGAATTGAAAAATAAAAAAAAAAAAAATAAAATTCGCGACGTTGTGGAAATCTTTCGTGGACAATCACGGCCCGACGATAATTATAATTGTAAAACAAAGTGCAACACGCTGCCT
This sequence comes from Polistes dominula, assembly GCF_001465965.1. The sequence continues at coordinate 2,457,686 of NW_015148977.1, forward strand.
TGCTGAACAGTACAAGTACAAAACGAATACAAATACATAAAACATGTCTTCGATTTTAAATGGATGGAAACGATTCCGGTAGTTAAGATATCAAAAAATAAATAAAAGAGTAATAAAAAAAAATAAAAAAAAAAAGAAGTAAATAAATAAATAAATAAATAAAAAAAAATAAAGAGTAAAGTAAAGTAAAAGTAAAAGTAAAGTAAATAAAGTAAATAATTAAATAAATGAATAAATAAATAAATAAATAAATAACTAAATAAATAAATGAAAAAAAAGAGTAAAAAAAAAAAAAGATTTTAAGTACGCGAAATAAAACGAAGTCACACGTTGTTAATCATAAGAAAGGGAAAGAAAGGAAAGAAAGAAAGGAAAGAAAGAAAAGAAAAGAAAAGAAAAAATTGTCATTTATAAATAAATCAAGCCGCTGATCGTTCGAAATGCTAAAAGGAAAAGAAACGATTGCGGTGCACGTTTTTTTCCAAATACCTCAAAATTGCCGTGCTCTCAGACACTCGTTGTATGTAACACGTGTATACATATATGTATATGTGCTTATATATATGTCTACATGTATATATCCAGCCATCTGCGATAAACAAAGTTTGACCGTCGTTGTTAACATGATATATTCAACCGAGCAGTATTTTTTTTATTATTCTCATTTTATTTACAATATTAACCCTTAGCGATCGTAATTCACGTGGAATGTGACTTACAAATAAAAATATGTTATTAATAATTAAATAATTAATAATTTATATCATATCTTTCTAATATTCCTTTAAAACAAATACACAATTTCTAATAAATAATAATTCATTAGAAATAATAATATTTCTTCTATTTTATTAGAATAAAGTTATTAATTTAAATAATTTATTAGAAAGTTAATTCTTATTATACTGAACAATTTTGTTTCTTTGTTTACCGAAACCACTTATAACTTATTGTTACTGATAATCATTAATATAAAAATCTGACGACCAATAAGGGTTAATATAATATATTTATTTAATAAAAAGTAAAAAGAAATAATAATTAATTTGAATAATTTTAAATAGGAAAGGCAATGATGATTTCTTTCAAATTTTTTCACCAATGTAGTAAGAAGTAAGAACAATTAATCGATTCATATAATGCAATATAAAAAGAAATTGGAAAGGAAATGAAATTTAAAGTACATTGCTGCACGGTTCGATATCATTTCGATAACGATGTAGAAAAAAAAAAGAAAAAAAAAAATAAACCTTTCGATCGTTAGAATGAGCCAAAAGAACACTGCCAAAACTTCCGTAAAATGCTATGGTTTTAGATCGCAAGGTGTGTGCAACTTTGAAAAAAGGGAAAAAGAATTTTAAAAAAACGGAAAAATGTGAAGAATTATATAAAAATGAAACAAAAATAATAATAATAATATTAATAATTACAATAATAATAATAATAATAATAATAATAATAATAAAAAGTAAAAGAAAACAAGATAGAAATTAAACGAAAAAGAAAGAAAGAAAGAGAAAGAAAAATAGATAGAGAGAGAGAGAGAGAGAGGGAGAGAGAGAGAAAAAAAAATATAATAATCTTCGTTAAAATAATAATAATAAATAATAAATATATAGTAGCTCTCTTTCGTTTCTACCTTTTTGAAGTTGAACCGTTTGAGACTCGGCAATAAAAAAAAAAAGAAAAAATAATGGATAAACAACATTAAAAAAAAAGAAAAAAAAATGTAAAAAACAACGTAATGTGAAAGAAGAAAGGAAAACGAAAACAAAAAAAAAAAAAGAAAATTAAACATATTATATCATCTAAGCTACCAATAGTTGTACTTACGTGTCTTCTATTTTGTCGATGCATTGTCTGGGTATATTATATTATATAATACAAAACGATCACGCGCATCGGTTCCTTTCGAACGCATAAAGGTGTTCGCGATGATGATGATGATGATGATGATGATGTGTCTCACCTTTTCGAACACGCAAAATAAAAAAAATGTGTTCGAATTATATCGAGATTATCACAATTCGAGAAACGTACGCTGAGGATTGGTATTCGTACGTGATATCGAAAGAACTGCAGCACGTGATCCCTGAATGAATACACACACAACACACACACACACACACACATACATACACATACACACCGTCGCCGTATTATTATATTTTACAGAAATACAGATATAGATATATATACATAAATATATATATATATATATATATATTGTTCCGTTATCACCGTTATTATTATATCATCTCGTGTATCATAAATAATTATAAACTAAATAAATTTGCAAAACAATTTATTGACCTCGAAGACACAACCACCTTTAAAAACACACAGAATCGTGAATATTCTTATCGCGAATGTGTATAATGATAAATAATAATAATAATTATTATTATTAGTGCGCGTGCAAGTATAGGGAAAAAAATAATACAATTTACATATTCTTCAATTCGATTTCTATGTCGAGTACGATTTTTAAAAAATATCCCGTCAAATATATATATATATATAAAAAAAAAAAAAAACATTTCACGTGGGATAATGGAAAAAAAAAAATTGTACCGATTAATTTTTTAGCTTTCGCGAGCGAACGTGTACCTTTTTGTCGTTTTTAAGAAGAAAACAGAGGGAGGATATGGAGAAACAAAACAAACAAAAAATTTTAATAAATAAAAATAAATCGTAAGATCGACCAGCAGATGGGTTAGGTGGGGTTGATTGGTTGCTTTGTATTCTCCGTTTAAGGAAAATTCTCTTTGTCCCTTAAGTACACGACTCACCCTTGTAGTACATTTATTCGATATAAATTAGGGTGACGTTAACTGCACACTGGTCAATGAATTTGCTGAGATCGAGCATTCCACGATTAAATGATCATGTTAGAGAAAGATAGAAAGATAGAAAGAAGAGAGAGAGAGAGAGAGAGAGAGAGGACAAGAAAAAGCGCGATAATGCGAAACGTTAGGACGAAGGGAAAACGTTAGGACGAAGGGAGACGTTAAAGAGCAACACGCAAGTACATATATTATATATATATATATATATATAAAGTACATAGAAATATAAGAGAGACTTGAAAAGATGATATATTTCAGTGAATATGAAAATACACATGCATGTATGTATACGTGTATGATGTATGCATGTAAGAGTGTTCGTGTATGTATGTAAAGAGTGTGAATCGCATGAATGTGAGCGTGAATGTGTAATATGAACAAGGTCGACATATTTTCTAACGCAAATCACATTTTTAGGTTATTACTGTACTAATTATATGATATTACGATAAATAAATAAATAAATGAATGAATAAATCTATATATATTATATATATACATATAACAACATGATTATGAATGTGTATATGTATATGTATAACTGAATATTATGAATTAAGTGTTTATTCGCATTTTTAAACAGGATAAGATATTATTATTATTATTATTATTAATTATTGATTATTAATTATTATTATTATTAGTTATTTTATTATTATTATTATTATTATTAATTATTATTATTATTACATAAAAATTCAATAATAGTTGGTGTAATATTATGAAATAAATCTTTAACGATAGTAAGCGGTATCCTAAACCCAATCTGAACCTTAAAAAATGAAAATGAAATGAAATTTGAATTAACATCCCTCTCAGATAAAATTCTTTTTATTTATGATTGAAATGTTAATTAAACATTTCTCGATTGATCGTTCGGTGGGTGACCATGTTTTTTCCTAATTTTTTTAACAGTAACCTATTTTAATATCGGATTATTTATTGCACTTCAATTCTAGTATTAATCGTTTGTTGCTGTCATCATTTTTTGGAGAAGAAAAATAATTAAGAACTGGCAGGTTGCCAAATTCAATGAAAAACGTATCTTTTATATGATATATCTATATATTTATCTTTTTATTATTTTATTTTATTTTTTTTTTTTTAATGAATGAATGTGTTTTCTTATCAAAGAATAAAAAAATGAATCTTCTTTTGTAGTTCGATCCATTTGTAGGAAATAATCCTTTACAAAATTCTAAAAGATCACTTTCACGAGTTTAGTTTGAATACCGATAAAAACGAGATTTATTTTTTCGATATATGCACGAGAGGTAAATAAAAAGAATATATATACACACGTTTACGTAAGAGATATAATAGAGAAGCAACGAGCTTGCTATATATTTTTTTTTTTATCAAACAAATACAAATATGAGAAAAGAAAACGTTTGACCTATAAATTCTTTACGTTTCTCAAGGGAAAAATTCAACCATTCGAACACATTTATAATATTTTTTTTTTCTTTTTCTTTTTTTATTCTAAGCTTTTAAGTTACAAAAAAGATATCCACCTAGTACGACAAAGAATCAACGAATATTTCTTTTCACGTTAGATGAACTATAGTCTTCTGTTAGTTATATAAGACTTCTTTCTTCTCAAATGCTTTTTTTTTTTTACTTTTCAATTTCGTAAGGTTACGTCCCACGAGAAATTTATTACCTTACATGAGTACACGTATTCTTCGAAGTCGAGTTTTCTTCGATAAATCGAAGAAACATGTATAACGTCTTATAGAAGAAAAAGAAACATTTATTTCAATTTATCCAAACGTAAGAGTTAAATCAAGAAGTGCGAAAAGACTTTTATTCTTTTTTTTTTTTTTTCTTTATACAAGGTGATTCCATCATACCAGCTCTGGCAATCTAAATAACAGCGAAAGTATAATAGTAGCAGAAAAGTGGATTAGAAAAATGTTGCGTGAAAAATTTAGGACTACAATATGACATTAGTGTTGTTTATTTGTTAGGTTGAGTCATATTTGAGAATTATTTGTTAACTTTGATTTTCTAACACGTTCCGTGCCAAATCCTTTTTTCCTTGATTTATTTGTCTCATTTAGGCCATTTCATTTTACTTTAACAAAATCAACCATTACACATGTAATTATTAATTATTTGTAAATATAACAATTAAACAAACTTATGTACTTTGTTCTATATTGCATTTTGTATAATGCATCAATGTTTTAATAGGAATATTTTTGTACAGAATTAAGAATTACTCGGTAAGTACATATTTGTTTTTTTTTTTTTTTCTTAATAATATCTGTACGAATATGAAACTTCATTTGAAATATATTCAAACGATCAATCTAAAATTTTAATTTTGTAGATGCGTTTTAATTACGTTGAATAAATTATACATACAATTTTGTTAGACCAAGTTCGAAGATAAAATCTTTTGATATAAACTAAACATCAATGATAAAATATATACATAATATTTATAAGGTCGTTTAAGGTATCATTTTGTGTATCCTTGGTTGCTTTTTTTTATTTTTATATGCTTTCGTGATTTTTAGTTTTCCTCGTGGTATATTGATAGAAAAAATATAACAGTATTAAGAATGTGCCTAAAAATTTCAATATTTTTTAAATACATATATTTTATACATTTTTTTTTCCATAACACTATGAGGTTTTAAATAAAACTAATTTATTTCTATAATTTTATCACGATAATAAACGGCTGTTCATTTATTATCTTTAATTCTAAAAATTGTGTTATTTGTATATTTGTTAAGATAATTTTGATCATTAATGTATATAAATTAAATATTAAATTGATCAATAAAAATATTCGTTAGTAGAAAAATATATATATTTCGAATTGTATCACATTGAGCACGTTTATCATTCAACCCGTTCAATTTTTCATATTCTATCACGTGCTATGGTAATAACAAAACGTATTATGGCGTTGAGAATGGGGCTTTTTGATATAAACAAGATATAAATTAGATATAAATTTGTATAATTTGATTCAATGTCATTCTTGCAAAAGACGTAGGATTCAATTAAGTCACGTTGTTCCCGTCATTCTAGAAATTGAAGTACACGTGTTGCTTGACACGTGACCCCGACCCTTTCTCTCTCTCGAATCAAGCTCGAGTCAGCGAACAAAATTAACGAAGGACGAATCTATTGAATTTTTTTTTTTTTTTTATCTTTTCACAGGAACAAAACGAGACAATATAAGACCACGTATAAACTGATTAAAATTGATATTCACCTAGAAGAAGGATTTAATGGACTTTGAAGAATTTTATTTAAATAGTTTAATATCTACAAAGGATAWTAATAATAAAAGGTAAGGACTACCTGTAAATATATATAAAAGTTATTCAAAATTAATTATAAGATAATTAGTTTTTACAGATTAAATGGATAGAAGGAATATAAGAAATATGATATTAATTCAGAAGTTGGAAACTAATTACAATTAAAATGTTTATGGTAAGCGGTCTTTGGCTGGATTTTACTTGCAATGGAATGTAAAACATATAAAAATATGTTAAACATTATATGGAAAGTAATATCCATTGCCCGGGTCTAACCACGAGGAGGTAACCGCTTCTGAAGACCCACGAGGGATGTGCATCCTGAAGATGACCGCATCCGAATACAATTCAAAGGAATGAATCTAACTCTTAGGCCCCACCATAAGAGTACCATCCGAAAAATCGTTAAAATTATTATCGAAAATACCAGAGAAAAATTTAAATACCAAAAAATACAAAATGATAAACAAGGAGTGTAACCTGAAAAGAAATTCAATAGAATCATCGATATTACTTAAAACTAGCACACCCTAGAATAATTTCAATATATGTACATACGGAAATTACAAGTTATAAATATTCTATATTTAATAATTTTTAATCTACCTAAAATATAGTATAATAAAAATAAATATATATAATATTAGATGGTACCTGTAAAAAAAAAAAAGAAGATATTAGATGATACCTGTAGAAAAAAAGAGGATACATTAAAAATAACTATCATACATATACGTTGCTAGAAAGAATAAAATAAAAAGAAATAAAATACTTTAATTATTTTTGCAAGTAATTATTTTATATTATCCTTTACTATAATTATAGTCCTCTTCTTATCTGCTTCCTATTATTCTTGGATGGAATATTGCATTGTCTTCATATCTCATCCTGTTAATAAGAAAGTAATAAATAAATTAAAATATAACCCGTTTACCATAACTCAGTCCTCTTCTGGTCCCTCTCCTCTTGGATACTCCACTATTATGAGAAACCTAGAACAAGAAGAAACCTAAAACAAAAAGAAAAATAAAGAAGTAAGGAAGGAGTGATGGTTGGTGGAGTGAAATTCAAGGTAAGGACATGATTTTCTCCCAATTATTGGAGGTAGGAGAAAATCATGGCTCGCGTAGGGCAGGGTCGCATCCCTGAAGTAAACCCTTTCTTTGTGAAAAAACCAAAGAAAGAATCTACTCGTTACCCTTTAAAAAAAGAAACTGGAAACGAGCCTGAAAAAGAAAAAGCAAAGATTATTTTGGAGGTCTGAAAAGATGCAATAAATGCATCGAAGGGTAAGTTCCTGATGAAAAATCCGATGCACTTACATGTGCATTAGAATTAATCATATCCTGAAACAAATTAAAATGAAAATTATGTTCCTAATACCTAGAAAAAAAAGATATATTAAAAAATATTATAAAATAATTAGTTTCTATGAATGAAATGAAGCATGAAAGGTGTGGGGTAATTGGAAATGAAAAAATGATATGATATTAAAATGAGGGGGAATTCTAAATGGGATTGTATTCTATAAAATTAAATTTATCAAATACTCGATTTATTTTTGGCAATCAAAATCTCTGGTAGTTGGTGTGCTAATTCCAACGATGTTCCCCTATAACAGAAAAAAAACTATATTAATTACTTCCATTCTTAAAAAACCACTATAAATTATTGACGAGCAAAATAATAAAACAATCAAAATATCAAATGACCAACGAGCTATTCGCAAAAATTCAACCATGCTGTTGAATTTGCAAATAACTTATTGAGTCCATAGTTGCCCTCTTGAGCCACAATTAAGTGGGGGCCTCTTCGGCATTTTGCCTCTTCTTTCTTGACGCCTACTGTCGGACATACCCTACGTGCGAGCATGAAAAGAATCATTGACCAAAAACGTCAATCATTCCCAAAAAGTATTCTCATAATTTAGCATGTTACAACGATCAATGATATAGAATCAGAATCGTCCCTGATTCTATATTATAAAATGAATAAAAAACCCGACCTAACCAACCCTAACACAACCCTGAAAATAAAAATGTGATTAGTAAAACATCCTGAGCTTTTTTTACATAGAAAATAATGTTTACCTTTTGATCGAGAGATATCTCTTCGTCGAAAGGAATATTATTAACCATGTAAATTATCGATTCTATTCTAATACCATACCGTTGTAACATACCAAATTATGGTCCTACAATTTAGAAATGACTTCAAGACATTTTCACCCAATTACTCTCAACTGCTTATAACATTAATATAAATGAAATACATTTCATATTACAATACCTATGAAATAATTTCATTTATTTTTCTATCATACATACCATTTTGCAAAATAATTCCGATGTTTGTTATAACTCTGTTAAATAATTATTACAAAATAAATTCGCGTTTACCGTTAACTATCCTAGCTCGTGGACAATCAATGAACTTACAGTTCATCGACTGTGCACATGTTACATGAGCACATTTAATCGAATGTCCGAGCAGTTAATTGAGCTAATCCATGACACTTCGCACTATTATTATTACAAATAATCAAAACGAATTAAAATAAAAATAATACTAAAAATGTAATACATTTCTTTGCAATATTTTTATTTAATTTATATTATATTATATCAAACATTTCAAAGTTAAAATCGCGATAGTGCGAAGTGTTAAACCTGTTATACTTAAAACTAAGTATCAAATTCATCAAAGGTTTTGCGAATTTAATTTCGATTATATCTCGTTCGAGATAGAATCGAAGTAAAAATAAATCTTTCAAATGGTTGCAAATACCTTTGAATCATGATACATATTAAAAATGATAGAATTGTCACAAAATAAATTTACTAAGTAAGCATGATAGAATAAAAAGATATAATTTTGAGACAATTCTATATAAAAAACCCGGAGATGGGACTTGCACTTTCAAAGTGCAAGTTTACCATGTGCTTTTCCGGGGTCCTACCTACTTAAAATTCACATTCACTCAAAAAAAAGAACACATTCATACCCCCCATTCACTCCACGGTTCTCACACACTCCACCAGGGTGCAAAAGCCTACACTAGAGAGTATGCCCCGGGGCACCTCCGTCACCCTAGTTCAACCACGTATTTCTGAACTTAAATTCTAAAAGGTTACGTACCAGTTGCTGTAATCGTCTATCAAGGCTAGTGATTATTGCAAATAAAACTACTGCAAAAATACAAGTATACACTAGTATATGTGCATACTA
>NW_015148977.1:2488096-2507836 GCF_001465965.1 Polistes dominula
ATAAATCGTTATTATATATTTACACTTTGTTTTTGTCTAGCTTACGTATTAGATCATTATGAATTTTATTTATTCCCTATTATGAAAATATTTTTACACCTACGTTGAAAGAGGTTCGATTAGATTGTAGGATAAACCGCTAAAGAGAGAAAGAAAGAAGGATAGAGAATATAGAGATTCTATTATCGACTCTATTTTCTTTATACGTTCGACCTTTTTCTATTTCTAGCTTGGAATATAAAGTATACGATTGTTGCGTTCGTTTCCTATAGTATACAACAATGAAACACATATTTGAATGTTCCAATGTGATTACGACGATTCAATTTAGATAAAAAAAAAAAAAAAAGTCATATAGTTGATTAGTTTTTAAATTAGAAATCTAATATCACCATTACTTTGTAAAAAAAAAAATATCATCAAAATTCTAATTGATTTATTATAGTTGGTTTTAATAAAATAATAATAATAATTATTATTATTATTATAAGATAAGGTAATTTTTCACTCTATTAAATTTTCCGATAACTAAGGATTTCTTTATTCCCGATGGATAAAGAAGATTGCTAAGGAAAAATAAAAGAGAGGGTGAGTTTTCATCATTTATGTTAAAGAGAAGCCTCTCGTGGGAATGAAATTTGAAAATAGTATACGTAGTAAAGAGGTTCCTATCTGTTCAAGGATCGAATTTAAAGCAAACCATTATCAAAAATCAAGAAAAAAACAACCATTGTCTTAAAATTATATGTAAAACGTAAATCATTTTGAATTACGTTTCGAGTTTGAATACTATATCACATTTGTATACATTTTGATCGTATAGATGATAACGTTTTATTTGTCACTAAATGTTGATTTTCATCTTGTTTTTTAGTTACACATTTCAACCAAGTGTTTAAATATAACAATCATTTATACATTTTGAGTAAATTTAAACTAAAAATTTTGACTTAGCAACACAAACCTTGAAGTATTTTTATTGCGTTATTTCATTTCTCTATAACAATTTGTGATGCAATTAAGGGTGGTAATGAAGTAGAATTTTTGTAGAAATATGGAGGGAGAGAGATAATCATAAGCTCGCATCAGATCCTGCTATCATGTGACTCGTTTTACGTAAAATTGTCAGACAATCGGTTCTAATTTGTATCATTCAAAGTGGTAAGTAATGATACAATTTATTTTTGTTTTAAATATATATATCAAATTTAATATTTTTTTTCCCGTATAGGTCAACGCATGATCTCGTTAACTAGGTCGAATATATGTCGTCAAAAAATCGTTCGATAGCTCGAATGACCTTTCTTTGAAACTTGTTACATGGTTTTATCTTTAGAATTATCAGGTTTTTCTTTTGTACACGAGTATGTTAAGTTGTGTTACATCTTATTGCGTAAGTATAATCTTCTTCCCGCCAAATTTTTTCTCAAATATATTCATTTAATATTAACAAAAAGAAAAAAAAAGGATGATTTAACTAGTGCAATTATTTCCTTATTCGATCATAGAAATTATTTAATTTCATCGAAAATGTCTCGTTAAATACATTTATGTTCGTACGATTATAAATTCAATTAAAATTTCATTTAGAATTATCATTCGTTTTGTAAGTATTCAAGATTGGACACGTAATACAGATTTTCGATTACAGATTCGTCTCGTATAGATATCATTGGAAAAATAGTAGAAATCCATTGAAAGAAGATTTAATTAGAAAAGGTGAAAAGTTTTAATTTGAAACAAGTTCCTATTAAAAGCCGCTACGCCGCTCTCTTTTGCTACTTTAAGCTTTCTCAAGGATGGTCGTATCTTTCAAAGTCAACACGGTAGCAAGCAGTACCCTACTATACTTAGGTCACAGCTTGGCCGCCATTAACTTCCCTCGATTACGTTCTGTAAGGTGACGGAATAAGTTTATAAAGGTGTCGCAAATGGTAATCCGAACGGGCTCTTGTAAATTGAGTGTTCTGCTTTTTTTCCTCCTCTTTCTAATTTTTTTTTTTTTTCCAAAGAAAGTATTGAGATTAAACTGGAAAATGAAATTAGTTTTTGAAAAAATGTAATGAAACTTGGCTAATCTGGTTGTTATCAACCATGAGATTTACATTTTAACTGTTAATTTATATTTGAGTTATATTTATTTAATAGTTGTTTACTCTATATTTTATAATAACAGATACATATAGATAAGAGTACCTATACTTTTGTAAATAATACAGATTAATTAATTTACAAGATAAATGCCTAAGGATTATTCCGTAAGATTAAAGTTGAAAATATTCGAAACTTTCGAAGGTCGTTCTTTATATATTTGATATCGTTCTTTTTCCAGTATCGTTCATCATCGTGTCCACAATGCAAATGCGTACTTGTTCGTTGTATAAATAAGTATCGTCGTTATTCTCGAGAAATCTTTCATCTTGTATTTTCGTAAGCTTTGAAGCATACGCCCCATTAGATGTCTTTTATTCTTCGTAAGACAAGCAGAGCGCATTTTCAGTATGAAACTTGCTACGCGAATATGTAAATTTGTATTGCATAGTTACTCGATTTAGAATAGCATCATTTCGTGGGATATGATTTTTTTTTTTTTTTTGATTATTCAATAGTTGAAAGGTCAAGATATTTATTTTATTTTGTGTGTGTGTGAATAGACAAATTAAAGGAAAGAGGGGGGTGAAAAAAGGTAGATAGAGAGAAGGTGAGTTAATCCTTAACAAAAATGACGAAGGTTATTTGCGTAATATGCATATTCAAAAGGATTTTATCAAGTATGATAATTTGCCACCTTCACTGTACCGCGTTTCCTTTATACATGAAACTAATAAAGTTTCTCTTTCCCGTATGCAACAAAGCTTATTCTATCTCACGTTCAATGTTCCGCTGCACTTTCGTTGTGTTGGATCAAGTTTCTGTGTGGGGATGAACAATATTGAACGTCTAGCCAGTGACGACAGGATTGCAATTAAGTATCGAATATTAATTGATCGAGCAAGTGATAGTTGAAACCCAATACAACCTACTACCATTTATTTTGATTCGTACTCGTTTAAATGCACGTATTTTTTTTTCTTTTGTTCTTGTTTCTTTTATTTTTCTTTCTTTGTTTTCTAGCATATAGAAAAATGTTCGTTAAAATGTTGACAAGTTTTCGAGAGAGAACTGAAAGAGTGTGAACAATTTTTTTTATCGTTGACGAATAATATTCCTGAAATTAAATGTAGAGTTAGATGAAACTATTTTTTTTTTTTTTTAATATCGATCAGTTACAGTTTCTAACGTTTCCATTTAAACGCAAATAAAATTTGACTTATTGTTAGTCGGAATATATGAATTCCGTTAACCTGGCAACATGCAACTTCAAACCTCTTTTCCGTACGAACGGTTATATTCGCAATATACTATGCAGTATCTTACATAGATGTTGTATCGGAAAGTATTTTTGAAATATTGCAAAAATACGTGATGCGATTTTATTAAACGTATTATCACTTTATTCAAAATAAAATATTTTTTTTGGGGGGGGAGGGGGGAGGAAATTTGTTTAGTCCAAGTTAATTTTATGATAAAACATTGAAGAAACTGAAAGAGAATAATTTCAATCTTGACAGAACTTTTTCGTAGTTTCATTAAATTGATTTAACTTTAACTAATAAAAAAAAAAATGTTATAATATGATATATTTAATAAAAACAAGTATAAAAGAAAAAAGAAGATACATATATATATATATACGATAAAACTTTTTGTTTAACTTTCCGTATTACTTCATTTAAAAAGATAAAAAATAAAATGAAACAGAAAAAAAGTAAATTTGTCGAAGAGTAAAGTATTTGTCTAGTTAATTATATATATAGTTAGTTCTCGCGTTTTATTGGACTTGATATCGAGGATTGAGTTTTAGATTGGTTTAATAAAATCGATTCGTGTAGAACTGAAATCCGATTTTTTGTTGTCAATACAAACGAATTTAACACGAGGATCGAATTATATCTTGATCGGAAAATTGTATTTACTTGGAACATATGTAAGAGGAAAAACACAAATTCCAACATTTTTCAATTTGAAAAATTAGCGTGCTGTAAACTTGTGATACGTGAGTACCACATATACGAGTTTATACAGGGTGATCGAAAAGACATTTTATAATAAACTGTAAAAACTATATATATTATTTTTACACAAGTATTTAGAGTGATTGTTTATAATTTTTTAAACAACACTGTAATTAAAGATTCATATCAAATGAAATGAAAAACAACAAATATTGTCATTTCATTTATAAAACAATATTGATTTTATCTTTTGTTTTTATTTACTACAGAGACACCCTGTATAACGAATTTGGAACAAGCTTGATTTAAAATACGTTTTATTAGTTAGATATATATATATATATCTTATGTTAGAATCGTAAAAGCTCTCCTTCATTCCCTAATTAGCTGACGTTGTGTGTTCAAAATCAAGTAGAAGAAGCGATGTATATATAATCAATAGTTGAAGGAGAGTCTCCCAACGGATTAAAAGTCTTATAATAAATAGAATTAAATTGTTCTATTTCGTTTCTAGCTATATATATTAGTCGTTCGAGATTGTAATCGAGACGAACAAGATGTCTCCCTCTTGAATAATAATATTCGAGGATCCGCATACGTGACTTTACTCTGTTTTCAGGCTTATACCAAGGTTCGATGTAATTACTGGCTTAGCCATTATTAAATACAAGTTCGCGCATAATTTCATTATGGTTGACGCGATTACGTCTACTACGATTTGACGTCATTGGTTTCAAATTTAACGATTAATTATCTCCCGTTAATTGATAAAATTGACAATTCAATTATGAACTATAATAATAATCATCATTTAATATTATTATTATTATTCTTATTCATAATTATTTAAATTTTTATAAATAGTATTATTAATAATGAAATCATATATATGTTATAATTAAATTATTCATAATAATATTTTTTTGTAAAGTTTTATTATTAATATTGTTAATTATAATACTTTTTATTTTCGTTATTTATTATTATCATTATTATTATTATTATTATTATTATTATTTTATTGGAAAGGTATTGAATTTGAAATATTTCTCAAAAGGTCGAACGTTTCATATTTCCTCACGGTATCAATTGATTTTTCAACTTCTCTACTTTTATATCTATCTCTATTTTTCTCGATTTCTATTTCTCTTTTTTTCTTCCTTCGTCGAAATAAGAAACGATCCGTGCACGAAATTGAGTTTATCGTGAAGTTCTTTGATATTCTTCAATCGAAAGCGACTTTCCTCACAAATTCTTGTTCCTTCGAGATGTAACGTCAAAGGCTTGTGCACATCAAAATCTATATATATATATACTTATTTACTTTCTCTCTCTTTTTCTAGCTCTTTTTCTTTGCAAGCAAATTGCATATCAAAAGTTTTCGAAGTTCCCTTTATTATATCGGTACGATTATATGAATCGATTTTGTAACGAAGTTAACAACGATAGCTAGAATCTTAGATCTAAAAATGCAATAATTACGAATATTTCTTGTATTAGAAATTGTATTTAGAAATACTTTCAAATTTTACATCCATTAGACACAGTAATTTTTAGAATTTTTATTCCTAAATAATTTACTATTAAACATAACTTTGGTTATTTGTTGTTTTTGTTATTGTTTTTAAATGAAATCTTAAATATTATTTACATTCATACGTGTTGCTGATCATACATCATACTATCAAACATAACTTTAGTTATTTTTTTGTTATTGTTTTTAAATTAAACCTCAAATATATATTATTTACGTTCATATGTGTTGGTAATTAATTTATGTTAAATCTATATTTAAATTTATATTTTTTCTTTCCATCACACACACATATATTTTTCTTGCTATTGTTTTACAATTATTCACAAATAAGGTAGACAGTATATGAAAAGATTTGATAATAAAATTATTGAAAATAAGTTGAAAGAAAGTTACTGTAGATTTTAATATTACGCTGTGTATATAAATTTGAGTTATAAGAAAAATTCTCGTTGTACAAAAATGTTTTTTCATTAAAACATAACACACTTTTTTGTTTATTGTTTAATTTTTTCTCAAGATAATTTTCAATTAATTCATACAAAAAAAAAAGTATATATGTAATATGTATTAGATATAAATGTTAATAAGATTTTTCTTTTTTTTTTTCTCAAACTTTATTTCCGACAACATACCTATAGCATTAGAAAATAAAAAAAAAATAAATAAAAAAGCAATTACGAAACGGAATTAAAATGGCGTGGCGTTAAAGACAACAAATATAACGTATAACGTTCAATTAATGCAAATGTAATTGCCAAATGTGGCAAATTTCTGTATTTTACTATTATAACGTGTTCTATATAAGGAAACAACAGTAGTCGCAATATATTTACTATAAAAAAGTAATAGCATTAATTAATAATATACTGTTTAATTATTTCCGTAAATTGTTTATTCATTGTTACGTTCATATTGTGCTTATCATCCATATCCATTCAATTTAATATTCGAAAAAAAATGTTATTGGAAATTTTGTTTTATATACAAACCTAAACGTTCGGTCGTTAGACATATTTAAAATACTCGTCAAAATGGATATTGATTCTTAGTTTCTTTTTTTTTTCTTTTCTTTTCTTTTCTTTTTTTAACAGGAAAGAAATTTGCATGTTTCGTTCGAGGTTGGAAACACCAATAGCCAGTAGTATTGCAGTAAAGGTGGTTCGCCTGTTCTATCGCAATAGCCCTGGCTGACAAGGTCTGTTGTGTTGTGCCACTCCCATCTCTGACTAGAGCTTCCATTTCCTAGTTTCTAGTTTCTAGTAAGGGTTGCTTACAAGGCAACCCAAGCCAAGTCATTCGTGGTTGTTGTGTAGTAGTTTTGTCTTTCTCCATTTCTTTTTCACATAAATATATATATACATATAAGTACACATACACCGGCACGCAATATTTTCCTTGCCTATGGCAATACTTGAAGCACCTTATTCGCTAGGATACACGTAAAGCTTAGAAAACCATGCATTCTCGTCTCGAGATTCAACTTTTCGAAGCTTGCATTTTCTATTTTCCTTATCCGTTTTGTTTTTTCTCTCTCTGTATTTTTTTTCTTTTTTTTTATTATTTTTCTAGCATGATATATCTCTATAAACATTTTTACGAAAAGAAAAACATTACTTCGAGTATTCTCTTTCTGTAGTCTTAGTTCTTATTTACGCGTGAATTATTAATTGTTCCTTTTTAAGATGACTTCTTTTTAAACGAGCTAAGGAAAAAACAGAGGATATTAAATTCTTTTTTTGGTTTGTGTATTTTTATAAGTACAAGAATTTGCTTAAGGTTATAACGTGCTGTTTGTTCTTTTAACGTTAAAGATAGATAGAAAGAGTATATGTTATATTTATTTAGAAAGTGGTGACAATTTAGAATAAAACTTGATATTGTTAAGAATAGAACAAAATGATTTATTATAATAGAAAAATGAGAGAAGATATTCGTGATTTATGTAAATTGATTATTTTAACATATTGGCGGCAGGCATATTTTTTCCTTTTTAAATACGAAGTACTGGCAAAAATAATAAATTAAATTATATAATAATATAATAAAATATAATTATTTAAATATTATATTAAAATAATTAAATATAAATTTAATAATTATAAAAATTTATATAAATATTATATATAAATATAAATTTTATTATATATATAATATAATATAATGTAATAAAATATTTATATTGTACTATTATTATATTATAATTTACATATAATATATATATATAAATTTATTCTTATTAAATTTTTAAAATTTTAAATGACGATAATCACGTCAGCTGTAACCAGGAATAGAACTTGAAAAGACGTGAATTTACGTCAGCGGTCGCGAATGTGTTAAGATAAGATTGCTCAAATTGTATGACATAAGAAAATAAGCATGCAAAATGTGTAATTTAATTGTAAATTTATTTATTTTTATAAATAAGAATTATATTATTTTTTTTTTGTTATAACTTCTTTTAACATTGATTTAATTAATCTTAATAAAATTACTAAGATGCAATTTAGACAATAGTACAATTTGAGTAACCATACCCTACATATATATATATGTGCATAAAAGTATTTAAAAAATATTCGAATCTGCAGAATGGCCACTCCAGAAAAAAGAGAATATAAAAGAGGATAGTGAAAAATCGATGCTTCTATAAAATAATAAAAACTACGGGAACAAATATGGTTCGTTGAGTATCGATAAGGAATAACAATTTTAAAAATAAGCAGCACAGAGAGAGAGAGAGAGAGACCGTTTTCAACATTTTCCTTATTTTCAATTTTTCTTTCTTTTTAACAAAGAAATTGAATTCGAGAAAAACACGTTCGATTGGAAAAAATTCGTATTGTTAAGGGAGGAATAGCATGGTAGAAGATTTTAATGATACAGTGAAAAAGATCGAAACAGGTTTATCGTGAAATCTTTACAAAAAAATGAAAAATAAAACAAACTAAGTGAAATGAAAGAAACGAACGAAGTATTTCGAGTTAATTTGATCTAAGATAGATTATCAACTAGCTCATCGAGTTACCTGTGTTTTTTTTTTTAATGTAATTTCCTATAATTACATGAAATTTCCAATGGGGATATACCATGAATTAATTGTAAAACATGCAAGATTAGTCTTACCGCGAAACAACCACGAAATATAATTGAAATAAACACCTGCATTATCCTTTCGTAAAACGCAAATGAGAATTGTAGGATTAACATTGAGATAAATTTAGATTCGATTCTCTGAACGATTTTGCTTTAAGAAAAATTTGTTTCTATTTAATCCTTTGAGAGCTGAATACTTTTACCTAAAATGTTTAGTAAGAACAGAATAATTTATTATTATCCGGATTTTAATAACAAATTATATTTAATAATGAAAGTTTTTGTCGTTGAATATAATTTAATTAATTAATATAAATATTAAATTACTTTACATAAATATTAACAAACACGTATAGGTAGGTATGCTTCGAACGATAAAGTTAGTAATTTTTATCAAACGCATATACGCGTCCATAGCACTCAAAGGGTTAAATGAAATCGTAGATTATTGTATCTATTTTTTATTTTTTTTTATTTCTTTTTCATTTCTTTCATGCAATATCCGTCGATACGCATAAGTTTTACTCCGATCTTCGGATATCAATATTGTTTGAATAAGAACAAGAAAAATAAGAAGAAGAAGAAGAAGAAGAAGAAGAAGAAAAAGAGGAGATAAGTTTCTTCGAATATATGTAGGTGTATTATTCGATTCGATAAGCATAGAGACGGTTACTACGTAATCGAAGTAAATTCGATGGTAACATTTGGTACATTAACACATTGACTACAAATCGAAACTGTTAAACTAAACCTTCACAGCTGTTATTGACAAAAAGTTTTTCCAAAAGTTCTACAAAGTTTTTGATAGATGATAGAATAATAATATCTATGTAAAAGCAAGCAACCTTTTTCTTGCTTCTGGGAATAATTTTCGATATTTCAACGGTACGTACTAGGTTTCATCTTTCTTAAAGTTTAGTAGTACGAAGGGGACTTTTAAATCTCTCTTAATATCCCAGTCTTTTATTATTTGCATAAGTTGTGCAAATTTACTGAGAAACTCCCTAGGATTTTCACTAGAAAACTAGAAAGAGATAAAATAGAGAGAAAATATCGTAGAACGATTTTGAATCTTTCGATATGTTTTCACGAAAAATGTCGATTTATTTTCTTCGTATCGATTACTTCGATGAAAACCACAACAGCACGAAAGTTGTGTTAGATCGTGGACGATATTTTACAAGCAACGAAAATGGGGATGGTGGTAGAATAGTAGATTACCATAAAAAGGTGGAGTAAACAAAAAAAAATAAACAAGAAGAATTTTGTTGAAAATGCATCTCTGAGAAAAAATACTACGATCTTAGAAATATTTTCTATCTCTTTTTATCAAATTAAATATCTACCTAGCATTTGTTTGATCTCGGTTATTAAAGAAATTTCTTAGAAGAGTTCTATTGAAAATAAGAAATATAGGAAAAAGTATAGGAAAAGATAAAATGTAAAAATAAAAAAGGAAAAAAAAACAAATAATAATATAGTACGAGTCTGTTTTAAGATTTTATTTTCGTTTTTCATAGATGGTTGAACATGTAGTTGCACTTAGGGGATCTTAAATATCAAACTGTAACTTCCAGCATTATGATATAAAATATCTTTAATGATACGATTGTAGGATTTGCTAGTAAATAATGTGTTCCTTTGTTACGGGAATTTACAATGTTTGCATTAGAAAAATTATTTTCTCATATTTGAACAGAAGAAAAACAAAGTTGTAAAGTATGATTATAATGTAACGTTGTGATTTTAAATAAAGTAATATTTATTTTGTAGAATTTTGTTTTGTAAAAAATAATGTAAATTAATGCATAATTGAGTAAACAAAAGTTAAATTAAAATAGTTTAATTCTTTTCATGTAACGATCAATTTATTTTTAAAACTTTGACGTATACGATTTAAAAAAAAATGTTCTAAAAAAAAAAAGTAATAAAATATAAATTAAAATGATATTAAAAATATTTTCTTGTTTTTATTGTAGAAGAAGTTACAAATTTGTTTTTATAAGAAGTAATAATAATATTAATGGTTATAGTTATTATATATTTATGAAATTGTATTTTTTACAAAAAAAAAAAATAAAGAAAATACCATAAATGTTTCGTTTACAATGCCATCGATAAAAATTCGACTATTATAGACGTCATTTGGGTGATAATGATTATATCGATGATGAGATGATAGATGTAATGGCCCATGGAATATGGTCAATCACGTGGAAATGGGTTTCGCACGTATGTACGTTCGTCAAATTATTGCGATCGTTCACGCGTATATATTCGGAATAGCCCCCTCAACGTCATATTTTAATAAACGAATCTCGCGCGGTTAAATACATCCACCAATCACAGCATGACCTTTCATTGCGCAGACCGAGTTACCACGGTAATGATAGTGTACGATTCTACGAACAACAATGATTTCTCGTTACTTTTCACGTAGTAGGATCGTTTGAAAACGTCTAACGAACAAATCGATTACGAACTCGTGTCCCCGTCGAGTTTTTTTTCTTGTCGTTTCGAAGACTTATAATTCTCTTAATCGAAATCGAATTTCGACAAAAAAAAATGAGAGAAATCGACTGTCGCGATTACATTGTTTTCGATCTAATCGATTATTGTTTAAAAAATTAATTTAGAATTATTTCAATTATTTGGTGACAATAAAAAGTGTCGGTGTCAAATTTGTTTGAATTTTCTTACGAACGATAGAACGAACAGGTAATAATTCATTTTTTTTTAAATAAAAAATAATTAACGTCAAATGCGATCAAATTTTTTTGTCTTATCTCTCGAGTAAAAATCTTTCGAAAAGATTTTTTTTAAATTGAACGAGAAGATGCCAGGTCGTGTCTTGAGCTATGAATTCTTTTTCTTTTTTGCGGCAATAGGGAGAGTAATTTTATTTACGGTTAACCTTATCCATGATAAGAGAAGAGAAGAAGAAGAAAGAGGAGGTGGAGGAGAAGGAGGAGGAGGAGAAGGAGAAGGAGAAATCGAAGTAAAAGCATGGCTGAGAGTTGAGGTACGATCGTGACGTCGTTCTTAACGTCCATCGACGTTTAATATTAATTATTAATATAAAATATCGTGCGGGACTTGTGGGGGTTTCGTTCAGGGTCGATCGATAGGACAAAACTTTTCAGGATTTTAACGTAACACGATTCTATGAGAACTTTAACCATAAAATTATTAAAAAAAAAAAAAAAAAAGTGAAATGTTTTACCGTAAAAACTTATATATATTCCATAAACGTAAATACACATACACATATGTATTTATATGCAATAAGTCACTCCTGTTATTAATTTTAAACAATTGATGATAATTTATATTTTCTTGTTATGCAATATTTCGAAAATTTTTTTATTTGTTTTTTTGTTAAATTCATATATTAACAAATTCGCAGCCGGCATATTTTTTCCGTTTCTAATACTAAGTACAAGCCGAAATAATGAAATTCTGAAACTGGTTGCTGCAAACTTGTATAATTAAAGTAAGAATAAAAGATGATAAAATTTGTTTTGAAATGTCAATGTTGCAATTATGTGTTATTTAGAATAAAAAGATTCTTATAATTTGTATACTTGCTTTATAGGTAAACAATAGATCACTTGTTAATGTTGTGCTGAATTTATTTAGCATTGTATTACAGGTAATTTGGAAAAGTCGAGTAAAAAGAAAAATTTGTAATTTCTGGTTAGTGTGATAATTAGAAAAAACAGTGATTTTTGCATATATTCTGTATATATAAATATATAAATATAAGTTGAAATTATTTAAATTTATATTTAAATAATAAAATATAATAATATATTATAAAACATAATTATTTAAATATTATATATTTAAATATTATATTTAATATTATATATATTGAAATATAATATAATAATATATAATATATAATACTTAAAAATATTATATTTAAATAATTAAATATAAATTTAATATATAAAATTTATATAAATATGTATATATATATATATATATANAAATTTTGAAAAAACTATAATTTTTACATATATTCTATATATTTATATATACATATAAATATATAAATATAAGTTTGAATTATTTAAATTTATATATATATATATATATATATATATATATATATATATATATATATATATATATATAAAATTTTTTAATTTATATATTTATGTATATTTTTATATTTAATTTTTAAAATGTAAAATGACGTGAATCACGTCAACGGCAACCAGGAATAGAACTTGAAAAGACGTGAATTTACGTCAATTGTCGCGAATGTGTTAACCTTCTTAAATTATTTAACGTTGTCTTATTTCATATTTTAATATGATTATTTGATAATTTACCTAGTTATTTCATTAATTTATGAATTTCACGTTTTAACGGTAACATATATAGTCAACTTTATAACTTTTCTCTTCATCATTTAAGTTTTTTGGTATTCGAATTCGTTTTCGATTCGACCATGATAGCATTTTATTTTTATTTCTATTTTTATTTTGCTCACACGTACGACTTTAGAAAGCAATAAAGAACGATTCCTTTCCGAACGTAACTTTAAGACTCATTCATGTATATATATATATATCGTCGGAAGGAATTGAAGTTACGGAAAAGGTAGAAAGAATGAGAAAGGAAAGAACAAGGGATAAGAACAACTGATTGCTTTACTTTTTTTCTCCTACCTTACTTTTTTCCTATTTCTTTTTCTTTTTTTTTTTAATATTCTTCTCACTTTTTTCTTTATCATAAGAAAATAAAAACGTCACGAAAAATTGAGAGTAGATATGTATACGTGTAAAATTCTCAAAAAATATGCTTAAAAAAAAAACAAAAATAAAACATAAATCATAAACGTAAATCATTTTCAAAAGTTTGTAAAATTTGATATCTTTTTAACGAGTTGATCGAATTTCGACAACTACTTTTTTTTTTTTTTTTTTTTTTTTTTTTTAATAGCAAAAATTTCAAATTAAGTATCAAGAATCGTTCTATTTCTTTTTATTTTCTTGCTTAGGATTCGAGAAAGATAAAACTTACCGTAGAGAATTTTAATGTCACAGATAGAAACTAGAAAAAAAAAATGTAACTCGTTTCGAGAGTTTAATTAACCGGAAGTAAAGTAGTTTTTTTTTCGTAGAACGTTGTTAAGATATTAACTTTACGAGAACTTGATAGACAAAATGATGAATTATAATTTAACTTTTTGGGGCATGATGGTATTAAAAGTGTCTCAATTTTTTGATACATCGTAATGCACGGTGGGACATTTTTAGTCCCACCCTGAAATATTGCAATAGTTGCATTCTCATAAATTTATATTTCGTCTTATTTTCGTCTTATATATTATTTATGCAAAGCAATTGGTAGTAACATTTTCAACAAATGTAACAAATGTAATTAAATTGTTACTCTTTTTTTTTTTTAATGTTTTTACATTAAAAATATATCAATTATGTTTCATTTAAAACGTAATAAAATTTCTATGCAACATAGGGTTATTGTATTATCTCAAATTCTGTGCCGCAGAGAGTTAACTTAGAGTGTTTACGATTACGAATTAAATTAATTCAGTTTTTATATACTTTTTTTTTATAGAATTTTTTTAATCTGTAGATTCCTATGATCGATTTATCGTAATTATTCTTCAATCGATGAACAAAAAATTAATAAACAAAGAATTATTTGGATATTCGTTAAATAGTTCAATCGATTTCTAATCGTGTGATTATGTCGATGGTAGAGACCCAACATGTATTAGTGAGTTATCAAAAGCATTCCTCTGTACCATGGAATCCGTTCGACTATTCGAACTTCGTGGAATTATAGTCCAATCGTATTAAATGTCATTTTAAGCCGAGAAAATACGATTTCGTGGATGGATCACGGGATGATTAATTAAGTGAAGAAAGACTGAAAATAAAAGTAGTGTGTGAGAGAAAGAGAGAAAAAAAAGAGATAGTATAGATGGGTGAGGACTCTCGAATAGAAGCAAACCACTCTCCGTAAATTAATTTGCACCTTGAGTTACACGATCCCTTGCATTTCATTATAGTTAACTTACAAAAGCTCTTTTCTTCTCTCGTGTTCGAAATAAAGTCAAACTGAAATGTAGAGAAATTAGAATTTCATTCAACGTAGATACCATAACAAATTCGCTAACATTTGTTTCGATTTATAAATAGAACAAAAAATCTCTGACAAGAATATCGTATGAAGTAAAAATTCCTTTATATCGATCTATCGAATAAATATGAGATATGAGAAATACGAAACGAGATCGTTCGATAGGTCGAGTGAAAAACTAGTAGAAGTTGTAGGAAACCTTCGTTAAGGATTTAATGTCACCCTTAGGATAAGAAATGATGATCTTGGATAAATTTACAAACGTGTAAGATGTTATCTCGACAAATGCAGGTATTTTATTATGTATACGATTCGTGCGTAGGTGTATCACAAAGTATAGGTATCCTAGAATTTAATGGGTAGAAAAGAAAACTAATATAAGAGCAACAAGTTACGTTTGATTTATCGTTTTACATATATAGGTGCCTGTTCGTACTCTCTCGTATAATAACTTCAAGTGGATTAAATGGGAATTACATTGCGTGGGAAGATTATGGAGGATAGAAAGAAATAGACAAAGTCAAATTGATTAAATTCAATTCATCCGTTAGCAAAGTTTGCGTGTGTGTGTGTGTGTGTGTATGTTTTATCCTTGACCAAAGAAACTTTTTTTTATTCGAACGATTTGTAAGAAGTTCTAAAAGGAAAATTATTATTTTATTTTGTTCTTTTTGCATTTGTAGTTTTGTTCTTTTTATTTTTACCTATACGAGGAAACAATAAAGAATGTTAAACGTTCGAGAATTTCTTGGCAATTTTTCTTTTCTTTTCTTTTCTTTTTTTTTTCTTTTTTTTTTTTGAATAATCTCGCAAATGCTTTATTCGTAAAACGAATGAATCGACTTGTCGTTAATAAAGTGTGACATAGTATTTTTTCTTCTTTTTATTTTTTTTTTTTGGCGTGGGTTGGATCAATTTAAACGGTTGATGGTTCATGGGGCGACAATCGGCTCGTTGTCATATTCTCTTTGTCGCGATGAATCGTCGGGTTTTCTGTTCATGTTCCTCGTGCCAAAAATGGCGCCGAGAGGACGCCGATTTGTAACAGTGTTAATGGCTAATGGAGCAGTAAACGATAACCTTAGCACGATGCTTATGAAGTTTCCTTCATTCTCCACGATTGCAGAATCTACTTAATTTTTCGTCAAAAAATTACATTTAGTTTTCTTCTCTTTATTTCCTTTTTTTTTTTATTTTTTCGTTTATTCCAAAGATTTTTTTTATATTTTTGTATTTAAGGTAAGAAATATATTTCTAAATTATCGTGTTAACAATTTTTGTATTATATTTTTATTTTTATTTAAATTATAATATTATTAACTAAATATATTAATAAAAATATATTATTTGAATTATTATTATTAATATATGCAATAATATAAATATATTATAAAATATTATATATTAAAATACATAATAAAATAAATATATTATAAAATATTGTGGGTGTGTGTATATTAAAATATATAATAATATAAATATATTATGAAACATTATATATTAAAATATATACTAATATAAATATATTTAAAAATATTATATATTAAAATATATAATAATATAGATATATTATAAAATATTAATTTTTTAATTTGATTTAAAATAGGAAAAAACAATACTATTTTTAAAGATAGTATCATTTTACTTACCTTTGATTATTTAAACATTTTACCATAGATTGCATTCTAATTATTCCAAAAATACAATTATTTATATTTTATATTATTATATTTAATGTCAGAAATATATTTCTAAACTATCATGTCAAAAATTTCCCTATTTTTATTTTTAAATTGTAATATTATCAGATATATATATATATTTATTTAAATATATTATAAAATAATAATTATAATTTAATTTAAAATAAGAAAAAACAATGCGATTTTTAATTTGTCTCATTTTACTTATCTTCAATAATTTTAAAATTTTACCATATATTGCAGATACCAATTTAAATACTAATCAATCCAAGAATAGAATTGTTTATATAATTTAAATGAAAGAACAATTATTTATTATTTTAAGAATATATCTTTAAATGCAATCAGCAGTCATTTAAAAAATTGATCATAAATTACAAACCATTGGTCTAATACACCCTAGAAATAGAATTGTTTATACGTATAATTATGTTATATCATCAGTTCTATTCGCAGAAAATAAGAGAAAACCGTGGGACTACGTTTTTAATGAGAAAACAAAACGAATGAGAAAAACTGAAATGACACGTTAGCAAAGCGTTCGTTTTTTTTTTTTTTTTTTTATTTTTTACTCAGAAAATGACCTTCTCTCTTTTCCCATCGTGTTAATTAATTTCATTAGTGAGAAGAAAAAATTATTGTGGCTTGGCTTATGATTATGCGATACCGTTATGCGCATGCATGCAAATGCAGATATGAGATACATTGATATAAAGTGCAATGAAAATAATGAAATATTTTCCACTAAAATGTGTTCTATATTTATATATTTCTTTTAGTTATCTTCAAATGCACAAAATTGTTCTTGAAAAATATAATCTCGAAACCTAGAGTCGTATAAAAGAATGCATTTTTTATTCTCCAACGTAGATAAAAGTATTTCTTTTTCCTGATGGCATTTTTCTTGGAGACAGGAAAGCTGGCTTTCTTTGAAATTGCAGTTTTCATCGTTGAAATACCTTAAAGCCTCTCCCAACAACATTTTTCTTCTTTTTTTTTTCTTAGAACTGTTCGAGCTCTGAGTATTTTATTGCTATGGGAGTAAATGTAAGTTTTGTATTTTAAGTTCATCCAAGAGCTTTTAGGCATAAAAGCTTTTTTGCCAAGGGAAATGTTGGAAACGTTTAAAAACGAATTCGAATTCGAGCTTGTCTTTGGAATAAAAGCAATCAAAAAGAAATTAAAAGAAAGAGAGACTGAAAATTAGAGAATTAATTCGTCTTCTATGTCAGCAATTGCTTGTCGAGTTTTATGGTAGAAAAGTCGTGAAGAAAAAAGTCGGCGAATGAATTTTTCCAGGACATTCGGTATGTGTAGGTGGTTATGGGATATCTTTGAAAGCGATGCTTTATTAGACCACGTTGAAGTCTTTCCTATCGCAAGCCTATACATCACACACCTTAGCGGCAAATAATCCTGTCTTTTCATATATATATCGTATATATTCCAGTTGAAGTTCGATGAATTATTCATGTACCACCACGTATTCTACAACGGTGATGATTCTCTCGGGCGAAGTTTTTTTTTTTCTTTTATTTTTTTTTCCTACCCAAGTACCATTTCTTTTTAGTTTTTTTTTTTTTTTATTCCAGTTCTTATCATCGCAAAATAACTTCCGTGACCGTTTGAAAAATCGTGAAATAGGATAGACGATTTAAATACAAATTTTCTTTTCGTAACCTTTTAACTTTTTATTTCTTCTCGTTTTAAAGCTCGTATTCATATCGTATCGTATCGAATAATAAATTTAAACTAGTGAAATATAACAAGCCATAACAATTTTGTCAGATCATAAATAAGCTTCATAAAGAATATTATATCATTCGATGTAGAATAATTCGCGTTTCTATTTTTATTTTTATTTCTTTGAAGTGTTGTATGTAACACGCTTTTTACGAAAGTATTATAAGAAAAGAAGAAAAAGAAAGAAAAAAAAAACAATAGATCGGATGTCATAGGAAAGGTCGTTTTTACACGAGCCTAAAGCTGCACGGCCTAAAGCCGTAGCTGCATAGCAGTGTTACTGAAGCAACTCCGACGGCCCACCTGTTGCTAGGCCTACGTCACTCGATCAAGAGAGATCTCGAGGCTTTCAAGCTTTTCAAACTACAGCTACTTAAATATTCGACCCTTCTCCAGTGAATAATAGTCACACCATTTTATCTCGTGAAAACATTGAATTATCTCATTTTACTACGTAAGTATTATTGGTTATCAAGTAACTAAAACTCATTTGGAATTAACTTGAAAGACTTGTGTTTTTAAATCTTGTTGAATCTCGAACAGGTGTGTCTGTTAGTGACAGTTTCCAATACTTTTTTTTTTTAATCATTTTTTTCATTTCTTTAGTTCTTTCTTTCCTAGTAATTATCTCAAGATGCTTTCTTCATCGTATTTTTATTTTCTAGGGTGGTTCAATTATATTGTTTTTTTCCTTTTTTAGAATATTATATCCAATAGTATTTTAGTTAGACGGTTACGATCGATAGCACATTTTCCTCTTTATAACTGCGAATGATTTCTCGAACAAGATATACATTTTTTCTCTTTTTGAATGCTTTGAGCTTTAAATACTTTTTTTTGTCCGAAACTCTTCATGTAGACTAGTTGATTGAAATCAGTGCGGACGAGTTATTTTTTCGTTAGTGTGAATTCTGTTGACTGTATATACCAAACGTTACTAAACACTTATAGTAAGTTATAGTTATTTTTTTTACACAACAAAAATTAAATAGCAAATAAACAATATTATTGAATAATGGTTATTTATTTGAAATAGTTGAATTTATCATTAAAAAATAATATATAGAAAATTATATTAGATAAATGTAATAAATAATAAGATATGATTTAAAGTTACATTATAATATATATATATTATATTGTTATGTTGTATATATATATATATATATATATATATATATATTTCTTCTATGCGTGTCTTTGTCATTGAACTCCTCCTAAACGGCTGGACCGATTTTAATGAAATTTTTTATGTGTATTCAGATGGATTCAAGAATGGTTTAGATTTACAATTCAGCCCAATTGAAGTTGTTTACTTAATTAATTTTTTATTTATAAATTGTTATGCGAAAAGTTTATAGGTTGAAGTTAGTCGATATTCGAGTTATAGAGAATATTCGAGTCGATAATCGAAATTATTCGATTCCAGTTTGTAAATCGTAAAGTTTATAGGTTGAAGTTAGTCGATATTTGAGTTATAGAGAATATT
>NW_015148977.1:2511219-2523719 GCF_001465965.1 Polistes dominula
ATTTTAAGGAAGATAGTACTCCTATCATATACTCGGTGTTTTTAAACAACAATAGACACTTCCATTGATTACTTAACAATTATTTTGATATTCTAATACGCTCTACATACATTACAGCACAATTTAATCTTCGAAATCATCACCTGTGCAGGTGCGATAAAATAATTACATTAGAATGCAAAAAAATTGCTAAAATTAGAACATTATAATCCTAATTTTTATTTATTACATATAAATCCCAGTGAACACACCGATGTAACCGAGACGTCACATTTACAGAACCAAAAACTTTAGGTTACGTAAAACCATAAATAACATACGGGTCACATGTGACTCACAATTTCACACTCACTTACGTAACAATGTGACATATCATAATTCGAATTTAAAAAATTAAAATTTTTCTTTTTCTTTTTTCTTTATAAAATTTTTTTTTTTTGAAGGGGCGTGATTTGAACTCGGGAACATACGATTACTGGATGGACATTACTGAATGGTGCGTTGCCTCACTGAGCCATGCGAACTTGTATTTATTTATATTATATTACTAATACATATATCATTAATAAATCTTAATAATTATAATTAATAAATAATATTAAATAATAAAATATAACATAAATTAATAATATAAATTATAATTAACACGTTTCGTGTCACGTGTACCACCGGTGGTACACTAACCATTTGACATATTTATTTAATGCAATGAAAATATATACTTAGAAGGAATTTAATTCTGTAAAAAAATATTCCTATTAAAATATTGATGCATTATGCAAAATGCAGTATAAAACAATGCAGTCACAATGCATTATATAATTTCGAAGTTACTTTTTTACACATAAATTTGACATAAAATTCCAAAGCAAAAAAAATATAACTATTTTATATAGGTGTTCTGTAACAATATGAACAGAACTGAGACATTACATTGTGATGTAAATGTTACGATAAAACAAAGTCACGTCGATTATGTTGTTTATAAGTTAACTTTGGTATGTAATAGTGACGTCATCTCTATAATGTAAAGCTAACGTAACTATGTTATATAAATATAACATCACACTAAGGTTACTAATGTGATGTCACTTGGTAAGTAACATGTATGCCATTTTAATGTCATATTTACGTTACAAATTTGATGTCCCATTTACATAACAATTTGTATCACGAGAATGTAAAATTTACATTACATTTGTTATGTTACATATTCTCTAGGTGTGATATAACTGTTACGTTGGTGTGTTCACTGGAAATATTCCCGTTACACACACATGCATAATGTATCGTAACGATAAACTTCCCATGATTTTATTCGATAACAATATCCTATCTTAGAATTTTTAAACATGGTTCTACAGGTAAAATTGAAGATAAGGTTTAGGTAGAACAAAATCAATATGACGTAAGAAAACATAGTTTGTAGAAGAAAATTGCTAAGGAAAGTTAACACAGAATGATGGGTAACAAGATGATGTTTTAAATCGTTGTATGATAGTGTTGGTGTATGTAAGGAATATAAAAAGATTGCTCATGAAAGAGAGAAAGAGAGAAAGAGAGAAAGGGAGAGAGAGAGAGTAACAAAGTACTTTAGCATGTAATAACAGCTCAATGGAGAATAAGTTTGAAGATAAAAAAATAAGAAATAAAGTAAAATTAGTTGAATGTAAAAGAAAAATGAGTAATAAGGTAGAAAATATGGAATACAATGTTCATGCTTAACTTGTTACATAACAATAATCGAATCAATTTGTTATAAAGGTATTTGTATTATTATTTTAGAAATATAAAAAGATTTCACACGTTTAAGATCAATAGAAAAGGGAGAGTCTTGTTTTTTCATAGAATAATATTACATAACAATATAATAATATATTATTGTTATTAATATTATAGTATATATAATATTATACATTAATATTAGACTATATAATATATATTATTTATAAAATAATATAATATTATATATAAGTTATAAAAACCTTCCATATAAGGTATTAATATTATATTTGAGGAATATACAAATATTGCACACCTGGGGGGGGGGAGAAGTGGATGAATAAAAAAGGAAATTAAAATTAGAAAATATATTTTTCTTTTCATTTTTATAGAATAATATTTTTCTGCGTAGAATAATAACGTTCAAAGAAATTTTTCCGATGGGTCAATCAAGGATATTGTATCATCATGGGATTTACAAATTGGTATTAAACTTTTCTTACGCATCCCCGTTTTATTTTAGGAAAGATGAGAAAAAAAAAGGGCAGGCGTGCTTTCGAGAAAATCTAAGGTGTAGTAGAAAGAGAGAAGAATGATCGCTCGATAAACTCGATTCACCTCTTACGCTCTGATAACGAACTACCCTTTCGGTCGATTTGAGAACAGAACGAGAAGTTTGGTTTCCACCTTGTTGCTAAGGAGAGACATCCCTGCATCTTTCCAACGCAATCGCATTTTCAGCTCAACAACCAACCAACCAAACCCCCCCCCCTAGAGATTTTTCTTTATCCTTGGAATTCGCCTTTACTTTTTAAAAACTATTTCTTCAAATCTACGAATCGTTTTTCTTCTCCCCCTACCTACCCCCATCATCGGGTATCATTGAAGTTTAATCAAAAGGAGTATTGCGAAACTTATAGAATCGGTGAAAGATCTAAAAAAAAGTTTAATAAGATTTTCTTCGATTCAACTATTTATATATATATATATATATATATTTTTTATATTTTGTTTTAAGTTGAAATTTGTTGCTTGTACATTAGTTGACTTTGAAATAATGCTTTTGATTTTATTTTTTCTTTTATTTTTTCTTTATTATCACAACATATTTACGCTTGGATATGTTTTTTATGACTCGATAAATTTTGTTTATTTTACCTTTGTGTTTTTTTTGTTTGTTTATGAAACGACCGAATACTTCTATAAAGTAATAATGAATAAATAATTATTATTTCATGCAACAAACACGAGGTATCTCCAATGAATTTCTTTATTATATTGTATATGTATATATATTTTTATTATTTGTATTCGTTTTTATGAAATTAAACAATATTATTCTTTTGAAATGGCGTGAAACGAGATTCATGGGGATCTGGGTCGGCTATGTGGAGCAACTAATGTCAAAGGTTACGCGATAGTCCCACCACTTTATCCTGAATTTCAAAGATTCACTGAAGATCCTTTTTATTTTATTCTATTTTATTTTTTTTTTTTTTTCTTAATAAGACATTTTTCCTACGGAACTTTTTCAATATAATTAATGATCAAAATTCCATTGTTGTTAGGTTATTAATTAATTTTGTTAACAAACCAAGCGCAAACGTAATAATTGAACAAACTTCATTGGATAAAGAAATAATACAATATATATTATTTAATTAAATGAGAAATATATACACATGATATTATTGAAAAGTTTTATCCTTATTATTACGATTAATTAATAATTTCATTGATAATTATAATATATTATCAAAGAACTTTGTTTTAAAAGAGTTAAATTATAAGAAGATAAGAGTATATTGAAAACGTATAATTTTTTTTTTCTCTCGTGTATTTAACGATACCGGTTAAAATTAATTTTCTGGTCATTGATTATTGATAATTAATATTATTTATACTCTATAGGCCACCATTAATATTATTAACGCCGACGATGTTAATTATATTATCGTGACGTGTAATAAACGATAAGTGATTCTGAGATAGATAGGAGAAGCGTGAAATGTTGTATAATTATGTCAGATAAGATAACGCGTTGATATAATATTATAATAATAATAATAAATAAAAATAATAATAATAATAATAATAATAATTTTAAGAATAAAATGAATGAAAGAAAATTTGTAATAGCAATTTATTTTATTGTAATTTACGATTTCAATGTAACGTAACTTTTGTTCGTAATAACAAGGAAAAGAAAGGGAACATTTATTCTTTCTCTTTTTATTTTTTAAAAGTATAGATATCGTTTATATACGTCGACCTTTTAACTATAGATAATCCTGATTCCGATTTCAACAAAGCTTTCCATTCGTATGACAAAGCCAACTTCCATTTAGCGCAATTTTCTCATAGAATTTATTATTTAGTTCTCTTTACATCACAGGAATTTCGACGTGTTTTTTTTTTTTTTTTTTTTTTTAACAATTAAAATGAATATATTTTTTTTTTTTTCAATGGTCTTCGTACGAAGAGAAAAAGTAAATCTTCTTATTAGATTTGAAAATTTGTAGAAAAAAAATTTAACAACGTTGCTAAATGTCATTCATAATAATTACGAATGGATTTGAACAAAATTTTTTCTTTGAGTTTTTAATTACCAACGTGATAATAGAAATAATTAGAAAGTTCTACGTAATAATAGTTTATGGAGTTTTTGGTAGAAACAATAGTGAAAAGGATAGAGAGAAGTGACACTTTGCTAAAACTTTGTTTTAATACGCTTGTTAAGAATAATATTTCCAAAGGGTTTATAACTTTTACATTAATTTACACATGAGTTGTTACTTTAAGTATAATATTATATTTCTAACGTAATTTTTATTTTATTTTTTTTATTTTACGTAATAACCTGTAGAGAAGATACTAATCTATCTTATCTTGATGAAAGAATGTTCTTAATATATTTTGAAAGAAAAAAAGAAAAGCAAGGAAGTAAGGTGAAACACGTTTACGAATGAGTTTGGTGCATAATTAGATTTTAAAACGGTGAAACGAATCTTCTTCTTTTTTTTTTTTTGGTTGGTAAGAAATGACAATATTATTCTCTCTCTCTCTCTCTCTCTCTTCTTAAATTTTCCTTTTGTTTCGACGAAACACCACTTTCTTTTCTCTCTCTCTCTTTCTCTCTCTCTCTCTCGCTTGGTTTCATATAAGAATACTTATTATATTCTTCAAGTAAAATGCAATTTAATTTCATTGCTTTTTTTTTTTTTTCTTTACGGATTGTTGTACGAAGGTGAAAGAATTCTATTTTCGAGGAAAATTTTCTTAGCTTTTTTTCTTCTTTTTTCTTTAGATATAAATTGTTTAAGAATATTTGGAAAATAACGAGAAAATACTTTCGCCGAAATGAAAAAGGGAACATTTTATTTTTTTTTTTAATAGAACGGTTTGATTTAGGTGATACATTTATGTAATAAATGCAAATGAATAATTTATATGTATATTATATAAAACTTGTATGTTTATTGAAACAATTAATATTTATAGAATTTTTTATAAACATTAGTATCGTTCGAGTATACTATTCGAAACTTTATAAAATGTACAGTACATTTTCCTAGGGAAATGTCGGTTTCCATGGTGATTCCCGGATGTATGCGGCACGTAAAATCAATGGAACGGTGTTAAGTGCATTGATTCCATTAGTGTCAAAACAGAAGGATCAAATAATAGAATTTCGATTTATTACCGATTTTTTTTTTTTTTTATTATCTTTTATTGTATATATCGGTAATACAATTAAAAGAATTCATTGAATTATTCGATATTATAATATTAATTGTGTCGATTATTATCTACCGAAATGAATAAGTTCGTGGGAAATTGGATGAAATGTTGAAGAAAATAAAAAAAAAAAAAATTGATGAACATCCTAATGCACAATGAAAAAAAGGATTTCACATTGACGATAGCAATTACTTAGTATTTTCTTTTAAAGGTTCGTTTTATCCATCTATTCTTTCTATTTCTTTTCTTTCTTTTTGTTCTATTTAGATGCTAGAATTTCATTTTACCGAGTAGAAAGTGGTAACAGGAAAAGAAAGAAAAGTATTATAAAAATAGCTTTCACGGAAAATGAATATTATTATTATTATTATTATTATTATTATTATTATTATTATTATTATTATTATTATTATTATTTGAATAGAAATTTTCTATTTTAATAATTATACAATTGTTTTCAATAAGAAAGAGTTATAAAATTTTGCCTTTATATTTCACTTGGATTTAATGGAAAATCTCATATTATGATTTTGCAGGATTCACATTTGTCTGAATACTCTTCAAAATATTTCACATACTATTTGAAATTGCTATGGTCTTGTTTTTTCTTATTAAACACGAAAGCAATTAAAAATAAAGGAGAAGTCCAGCTTGTTATGACATTCTTGTTAAAAGAACTAAAACGATTAAGTAAACATGATAGAAAGAGAACATAATTAATATGAGTTAATAATTATAAAAATGGATTATAAATGAATAAATTTAAAACAAAAAAAAATTAATTAATTCTTATAATTTATATTACAATATCAATAATCGTAATACGAAGAAAAAATTGTAATAAAATCAATGTATTACAAGTTTAATAAATAAATTTAATAAATAGATTAATAAAATATTAATAATAATAAAATATAATTAAAAAATTATTAAATTAATTTAATAAACAAATTAAGAAAATATTAATAATAATAAAATATAATTTAAAAATTATTATAAAAATAAATTATTTTTATTTATACTACTGTCACATAAATATAAATACTTATAGTAATAAATAAATATATATACTACTAGTAATATATATATATATATATATATATATAAATGAAAGAATATGAATTCGAGACGAGAAGGTGTGAGTAAATCGATGAAATTGAAATTTCTTAGGAAAGTTGTTGAATCCATCTATAACGATGAACGCTATGACAAAAGTATTTTATATTTATCGGATTCTTTTCATCACCACATTTAATCCTATGGAGAATACCATTCAATGGTGCGTCGATCAATGAAAGATATTTACGCGTTTACAAAGCAACGTGAGGAAATGAATTTCTATAGAAAATTCAACCTCCTTTTGAAGCTCACACGTGTGTGACTTTCTTTTCATCTACGTCTTTCAATATTCAACTCTTTCGTTTCCACTACTCCCACTAGTCGTAAACTTTCGGTTTTTGATTTATTTTTATTTTGAAATTTATGATAAACGACGTTATCATCGTCTTTAACCCTTTGGCTACATTTGACGTATCAATACGTCATGCATTTGTCATGACGTTCTGATACGTCATTGAAACTGAGATGAGATTTAATTTTCGTTCATTCTGATTTATTTTAAAGTAATCTATGCGATATTTTTATATTATTATAATTAATTAATTATAATATATTTAAACATTATATTATATACTAATTTAAATTATTATAAAATATTTCAATATGAATTAAAAATTCATTGTAACATACTTTTACATTCTTCATAGCAACAGAAGATTATATACGACGTTATCATCGTCTTTAACCCTTTGACTACATTTGACGTATTAGTACGTCATGCATTTGTCATGAGCATGACGTACTGATACGTCATTGAAATTGAGATGAGATTTAACTAGTACATTCTGGTTTATTTAAAAGCAATGCGTAATTTGTATTATTATAATATTTAATGTTATTTTTAGTATATTAATTTAAATTATTATAATATTTAAATATTAAATTTAATATTAATTGAAATTATTATAATATTTTAAAGTAATTTTCAAATGTGTGTGAGTGTGTACCCAAAAGGTAAATATTTTAACATGTTTTTTTTTTTTTAACGATTATCATATTTTTCTTCTAGCGAATAGTAAAGTGTACTAATAAGTATTGAAATTATTATTGGCTTGAGAGAAAATAGAAGTAGTACTTCATCATATTATTCATATTTGTATGTTCTATTTCGAAAGCCTGTTCGCAAGCTCTTCGCAAATTTATAACCATTCTGTAGTAGTAKTAGTAGGTATATGATACTCATCAAATAAATTTACATGCATGTACGTAATACACAATAGCAATATCTCGATTCGTGTTTCTCTCTCTCACTCTCTTTCTCTCTCTCTCTCTATATATATATATATATATGTAAATATATATGTACAGGGTGAATTCAAATTTATAGATACAAATGAAGCAAAGGAGATTCTATAACTCACAATCAGAATAAGACGAAAATGAAGAATAACGAAATTCTATGGGGAATGTGCTTTGCTTTCATGTAAATTGAAATGAAATCTGATACACGTGTATATAATTGGTGATTGGAATTAGTGATTTAACTAGGGTTTATTTCTATATCTATTGCTTTTGTATAGGAAACAGTTTCAAGTACTATGCTTATTATTAAAATATGATATACACATACGTATAATATTATCAATTAGCAATATAACGTGTATACATTAATTAATAATACAAAGATATGATTTTTACGTTAATATTTTCAATTAATTAATATCACATTGGTATTGGTTAGTATTTTAGACTTTATTTAGTATCATGAATTTTGGTTCACCGTCTATACACAAAGTGTTCTATACAAACTATTTTATTGTAAACGATACAGCCAAATATTTCCAATTGTGTAACTGTAACTATGACTTTGTTGTATTTTGGCAAGCATAGTTAAACTTCTAAGTGCCATAATTCAATGAAATAACAATGAATAAGTACACCATATATATATATATATATACATATAGGTGTGTGTTAGGATTCGTATTAATATATTTTACAACATTTGTTAGATTTATAAGCACCGATTTACATTTGAACAAAAAAATTCCTAGAAATTTGTGTATTTTGGCAACTATAACTTTGGTAACTATACTAAATTAAAACTTCTAACTATACTATACTAAAAAAAATTTCTATGAATTTAGTATTTTATCAATGTTGCTTTCTATGTAATAAACTGGTATAAATAATTACATTTTCTTCGTAAAAATTCAGTCAATTTTTAATACATATATAAAAATATTTATTTATAAGACCCCTTTTTTTGGAATTAAATTATATCGTGTAAAATGAAACACCGGGTATGTAGCTTTCACTTGCAATTAGGTGATATACACGTGTACGTGTTCACGACGCTTCTCTCTCTCTCTCTCTCTCTCTCTCTCTCTCTCTCTCTATCTGTGCTTCTTGAATCGAACACACACAAACGTATCCGGAGACCAAGGTTCGTTGCCAATTACTTTGAGTATGTGTGCAGAATATAGAGTGGAAATTCTCTGAAGATCGGTGAGAACCTTAAAGGTTGACTTCCTTCTCCCTTATCTCTCTCTCTCTCTCTCTCTCTTTCTCTGTCTCTTTCACTCTGCTTCTCTGGGTCCTTGGAAATGTTATAAAATCACGTGAACCACAGGAAAAAGACTTCTTATATTTTTTCTTTTTTTCTTCGTTTTATTTTCCTACATATTTTTCTAACTTTTATTTCTATCTCTATTTGTGAATCTTCTTACATTTTCTATTTTTTATTTTTTTTTTTTTTTAAATTTACTGAAAGAAAAAAAAAAGAAATTCCAATTTTACGATGATAACACGGTGTAAAAGGGAAATAACATGTAAATAAGTTTTCTCATCGAACTGTCACCCAACCCACACGTCGTCATCGTCGTCATAGTATGCGTTTGAACTTTAATATGAGAGATCGATCATGTTAATCGAAATCGATAGATGTCTCATAAACATATATACGTCTATTTATATATATATATATAGGATTATTTGGAATTCTGCAAAAAGTTTCATTAAACGATATTTTTTCACGATTTTGCGATATTTAAGCGTCCAGATATGCGGAAAGATAAAGGAGAATCATCATTAACAATAAGAAAGTCGAAAGTACGAGAGAAGGATGGAATA
The DNA here is from genome assembly GCF_001465965.1 of Polistes dominula. The sequence goes on from NW_015148977.1 coordinate 2,520,874, forward strand.
ACATGTATCTGTGTAAGTTTAGAATTAAGTTAATATTAACACGGTACCTCCTACGATCCTCTTCTTATATTTATTCTATTTATTTTATATATTTTGTTTTATTTAATATTATAATATACATATATATGTTATACGTGTGTGCTAATATATATGACAATGGATTAAATTGTAAAAATGGAAAAAAGGTTGATTTTATGTAATTTATTTTGTATAACATTTTCTTTTTTTAAGTTTTAAAATAAATCATTAATTAATTTTTAATATAATAAATAAAACATTTATTATTGGGTTGGCAACTAAGTCATTGGTGATTTTAAAAGGTCACCTCTCGACAAAATCCCCGCAATTATTTACTTGCCAATCCAATATATTTTCTATTTTTTTGATTTGGTTAATTTTCATAATTATTAGCACATATATATATACGTGTGGGACTACTGACGTTTGTAATAAATGCATAAATTTGATTATCTTACGTCACCGTCACGTATCGTTTATTCGTCACGTTCATATTCCTCTTTCACGTCTGACCTCACGCAGGTTTTTCTACTTATTTTTGCATGCTCATTCAAATTGTGCCACATTTCTTGTTTATTGTCCAATCCTTCACTCTCTCTCTCTCTCTCTCTCTCTCTTTCTATTTTTGTTTTTCTCACTCCCACATCTCTATAGGAAAACATATGTAATTGTGTGAATAATTTTGAATTATTTTGACTCTATCTATCTGTATAATATTCTTTCTTGTCTTTTTCTATTGTACAGGCACATCGCGGGCCAGCAGTTGTGCAGGTATTATTTTTCAAGCACACAACACTCTCGCAGTATTATTTTGAATTATCTGTAAAATGGCACACACACACACCTTAGGCGTGCGTTATTTTCCTAGCGCGTAGTAGAATGCCATTTCATTTTGTCGAATTTATATCGCAAGTTAGAATATAATAGGAAAGAGAAATGTCTTAGGTTTCTCTTTTTATATCACACTAATGTCACTTTCATTTAGAAAAACGACTATTTCAAAAGCTTTTTAGCATATATATATTTTTAGTCGTTGAACGATCATATTTTAGACTAAACCATGCCATTGAAATTTTGTTTGAATTATTTTAGTGTAGATAGAAAACACCAATTGCTTTTAATTCACGGTAGCAAATACGTGAAATTATTTTTGTTTTAAATTCGTGAAATTATTTTAGTTTTAAATTCGTGAAATTATTTGGCGAAAGGATTGTAGTTTTTTTAAGATTTCTTTTTTTCATTTGTTTGTTTAAGATTGATTACATGTTTTTGAACGAATGCCTGAAAATTTAGAAAATAAAAAAAAATATTAAGACGACGATTAGAGTCTTCAATGGGTATATGAATTTTTGTTTATATAATTTGTGTTTGTTTTTCTATTTTATTTTATTTTTTATATCGTTCATTCTATTTTCTTTATTCGTCGCAAATGCTTGGCATGATTAATCACAAATGCACGGAAGAGAACAATAATAATTACATAGCATGGTCCGATGATAGTTCAGTCATTTTTAATAAAACTTCGTTTTTAGTCTTTTTTTTTTGTGTCTCATTTTTTCTATCTCTCTTTCTCTCTATCTCTTTTTGTCTTTTTCTTTTTCTCTCTTTCTATTTCTCATTATTATCATTAGTCGCATTTTTTTAGTACATTTTTTATTTCTTAGTATGTACATTAGAAGCGACAACCTGGTGGAACTTTTATCATAACGATTATTTTAACTCAACAATTTTCTGTTCTTATAGGTAAGTGGCTCGTTCTGCACAAGAAGTTCATGTTCCGTCGGTAAGTCACTGTTTTTGTTATCACCGAAAGCTTTACGTCCTTGTCGAAAGCTCACTCACTGCACTTTTGTCCACGTTGATAAAATAGAATGTGCTTTATCCGACCCTCCATGTTTTGTGATTTACCATCTGGTAAGGCAAGTCAAAACTCGTTTGGTAAATTTGGAATATCAGTCGGTAAAATCGTTTAGGGTTCGTTCGAAAGCTCTTGTTTTACTTGGCGCAAGTGATACGAGTCCGACATATCTCGTACAGATTCATTCGTGTAACTCTGTCGGCATCGTTATATAATATTAATGTTACACAATATTACAACAAATAATATATAAGCTTACTCCCAGTTAATTATTTTGTTATAAATTTTTTTTTCGAATTTAACCTACATATATAATAATAATATTAAATGTTATGAGAATATTTTAATCTTTTACTACGAAATATTCGTCTTTTTATTTATCTTCAACTTTGCACTTGTTTCTTTTAATATTTTTTAAATAATACATATATATTTTCAATAGATATAAAATTGATGAGAAATAATGTAATTATATAATAATATTACATTTATATAATAAATATATTTAAATATATATAAATATGAACTAACAAATATATATAAATAATAATAATATATAATAAAATAAATATATATAAATACGAAATAATTTATATTTATAATTAAATTATATTTATAATATAGATTTTTAATTTACTTATCAATTAAATAAATACTTGTATTTATACTGATACTTAACTTGAATAAAACAAGCCTGAAAGGTCTGTTAAAAAAACAAAATAAATAATAGACAGCCAATAATCATCTGTTTCTAATAAAAAATGACATTTGTTTAACGATTAAATAAAAAAAGAAAAGAACTGATTATTCGACAAGATTTTGGATAAACGAAAGTGAACTTTTACAAAAGACACAATGGTGGGTACTTTAGACTGATGTAAAATTGCGATTTAAGTACTGCTTAACGGAAGCAATTATCCTTGATAAGAAAAAAAAAAAGTAATGAACGTTGATTATTCGCTCTAGAAAT
>NW_015148977.1:2548013-2564566 GCF_001465965.1 Polistes dominula
TTTTTTTTTTTTTTTTTTTTTTTAATAATTGCAACTTCAGAATGAAATATATTCGTTAAAATCATGAGATCGTATACCTCGTGCTTCATCAAAATATTCAAAATTCTCTTATTATTTTATTTTAAATTAATAATTAATAATATAAAATAATTTTTATATTTAAATAAAAAAAAAAGAAATAGTTCTATTGGTATTACTTAAAATAGTTGTTGCAAAAATAATTCTATTTGGTTAGTATGAATATCATTATACGGTTAATTTAATTTTTTTTTTTTTTGTATTTTTATATTGTGACGGGTAATGGGTTGGTAATGTTAAATTTCAAGATTATTTAAAAGATGTTTAATCTTTTTTTTTTTAAATTGACGACAAAAATCATTGGCAACGTTAGAAATTAGCATTTTTTTTTTTTTAAGCACACTCTCGTGTTCCAATTTATTTTTCATCAACATATGTACTCTCTATTTAACTCAGTTTGAAAAATGAAAATAATTTGTTGAAAAGTACCTGTATTTAAAAATATCTTTATTGTAAAGAAGTATACAATTAAACTCTCGCTTATATTTATATCATGAATAATATTACAGTTATATAAAATTTTTATTATATAAATTTTAATATTCTTTGAAAGAAAAATTAAATGAAATATTTTATTCGATAATTTAATTTATATTCGAGAACATTTGTGTTATATCGTAATAAAATCTACAAAAATTTACGATACTAACGATATTGTACCATTTTAAATGATTCTTTTTTTCAATTAAATCTAAACGACAAAATTGATTTACTTTTTTCTATTAGTTTTGTTACTTTATTTGAATGATTTTTTTTTTTTTTTAAATAAAATCTATACGATAAAATTGATTTACATTTTTTGTGGGGTTTTGTTACTTTATCGATTTAAAATCATTGATTTTCTTTCGAAAATGCTAAACCCGTAATCAATTTATCATCTGTTAGAATCTTACAAACGAACATTCATTATAATAAACACACTGACATAGTTTATTTTTTTACGAGGTTAAAAAAAAAAACTTATGAACAATGTTCATAATAAGAGTATTCACGTAAAACAAAGGTTTACTGACGAGTATCTTTCGAATCGTCCGTATAGGACACTGATGATCAAGAAGAAAAAAAGGGTTGTGTTAAAGGGGTAAAATAGGACAGTTTATCGATATTTAAATGTGAGAGAGAAAGAGAGAGAGAGAGAAAGAGAGAGAGAGAGAAAGAGAGAGAGAGAGAAAGAATCGCGTTTGTTTCGAGTTTGTGGTCGGTGATGCGTGACCAAGGGCTGTTAACCCAAAGAACGTTCCACGCGATCGGTAATCCTTGTGTTATTTCGTTTCGAATTCTACCTTGTTTTTTTCTTTAACATTTTCTATCCTTTTTAACACATTCTATGCCACGTGAACCATAAATGGTACACACGTTAAACATGATCGTCAGGCCACGTGTACCATAAGTGGTACACGCAGTAATTTTTGCATTTAATGCACTGTGAAAACATACGTTTTATGACAAATTTGATTATATAAAATATATTTCCATCAAAAGGACGAGACATTGTAAAACAATGGAGTATAAAACAAAGAACATAAGTTTATTTAATTGTTATTATAATATATTTACAATAATAATTAATATTTATGTGTAATGGGATTGATTTTGTTAAAGCAAAAATAATATATTAAAAAAATATAGTAATATAGTAATGTATTACTATATTTAAATATAATTACTACTTTAAAGTATAAATATATAAATATAAAATAAGTAATAATAAAATATAAATAAATATAATATATAATAATAATAATATATTATTATTTAGAATAATAATTAATAATTACGTATAATGGGGTTTATTTTGTTAAAACAAGGTCAAATAAAATGGCCTGTACGATAAGTTGAACAAAAACGGCTTGGCAGGGAACATGTTAATCAATTTCTTTTCATTTATTTTTTGTATACAGCATACAAACATACACATAAACATGTACGCACGCATATACACGTATATACTTACACATATAGGTAATAAACGTGCTTTAAATCAAGTTGTCAACTGTAAACTGTTCAAATTTTTTCATATAATATTTTTATTTCTAATTTTGTACATATGAGGTGGTTGATTGATAATCGTGGTCGAATTTACGTCATAGGAAACGAAYGAGAATGTCGTCCCACGTCGTCGTCGTCGTCGTTGTCGAGCATGATTAGTGAAATTCGTGATGAAGGTCCGTTTAAGTCAATGAGATAGAAACCCGCGGTTTTTGCGTACTCGGCATTCCTCTATTCGTTACGTATCCGATGTGTTCGCTTAATTAAGTCTCTTGATTTTGCTGAACTTTAACTTTAACGGTGTGTTACGAAGCAAAAGAAAAATAGGAAGATAGATAGACAAATAGATAGATAAAATCATGGTTGCACAGTTTGCGAAATTTTAAATTGTTGATCGTGACGAAAATATTAAATGATGTTTCATATGTTTCAAGAATCATTTTCATGGGGTTTTTTTTTCATTTTATTTTGTTCATATTTTTTATTTTATTTTTTTTTCTTTTTCTTTTTCTTTCGATTGATGATCGAAAAATGTAAAAAAAGCATATATTTTTAAATATACAGGGTGATCTGTAACTGGTGGTACAAGCGAAAAGAGGGTGATTCTGCGTGAAAAAATAAATCGAAAATATAGAATAAAATTTTTTCGTTTGAAGCTTTGTTTTCGAGAAAATCGACTTTGAATTTTTGCAAAGTACGCGTGCACTTGATCATATCTCGTTATACCTACGAACCTATATACATATATAGGTTAATTCTGAAAAGTTCGTAGGATAGATTTCTGAAAAGTTCGTAGACTATTTCCGAAAAGTTCGTAGGGTAGATTTCTGAAAAGTACGTAGGGTATTTCCGAAAAGTTCGTAGGGTAGATTTCTGAAAAGTTCGTAGGGTATTTCCGAAAAGTTCATAGGGTATTTCCTAAGAGTTCGATCTTCACAAGGCTCTTTTACGAGGCTTGTTCACGAGGCTCCTTTACGAGGCTCGTTCACAAGGCTCGTTTACAAGGCACTTGATCATGTCTCGGTATAACAGACCTACGAACTTTTCGGAAATACCCTACGAACTTTTCAGAAATACCCTACATACTTTTCGGAAATACTTTACGAACTTTTCGGGAATAGCCTACGAACTTTTCGGAAATAGTCTACGAAATTTTCAGAAATCTACCCTACGAACTTTTCGGAAATAGTCTACGAACTTTTCAGAATTAACCTATATATATATATATAGGATATGATGAAATGCACGCGTACTTTGCGATAATTCAAAGTCGATTTTCTCGAAAACAAAGCCTCAAACGAAAAAATTTTATTCTATATTTTCGATTTATTTTTTCATGTAGAATCACCCTCTTTTCGCTTGTACCACCAGTTACAGATCACCCTGTATATAAATATATATTTAATTATATATAATTATTCCAAAAATATTTATAAATATATATTTAATAATATATAATTATTTTAAATATAATTAAATATAATAAAAACAAATCAATACACGTATCAACATTACATTATTTTACATCTACATTGACACAAACACTTACATGGGCCAATAGTACATGTATAATAATTTTTATTTATTAATATAACGTATGTTAGGTGTTTGTAACACTAAAATTATTTAAAACTTTAATGGTTAAGGTAAATAATATTTAATCAACTATGTGTGTATGAATTTATAGAAAAAAAAATCTCCGATATATTCGGATTTCAAAATATCCGTTATCGAAGTAAAAAAGCACATTGATAGAGAAAATTCCATTCATCGATAAATTCTCGCGTGCATACAATAGTCCAGTCAAAATAGCCCTGAAATCGGGTTTTTGAGCTATACGGCTGAAAAAATATGGAAATTATCAGAAAAATGCGTACAATACTGTGGGCAAAGTAAAAAAGTTCTCAACCACCGGGAAAGGGGTGAAAAAAATTAAAAACTACCCTAAAATACGATTTTTGGATTATATGTTAAAAATATCAAAAAAAGTTTCAAATAAAAGTTGTAGAGCATAAAATTTTAGGCCTATCTATATCAGACCATTTTTCCCCTAAAACGCTCCCTTTCACCCCTACGACGGTTCAAAGTACTCAAAAAATGAAAATTCAATAAAAANCTTTTATTTAAAACTTTTTTTGATATTTTCAACATATAATCCAAAAATCGTATTTTGGGGTAGTTTTTAATTTTTTTCACCCCTTTCCCGGTGGTTGAGAACTTTTTTACTTTGCCCACAGTATTGTACGCATTTTTCTGATAATTTCCATATTTTTTCAGCCGTATAGCTCAAAAACCCGATTTCAGGGCTATTTTGACTGGACTACAACGTGCTGCCGTGTTGTACGTAACTCTGAAAGCGATGGAATTTCGTTCCAAAGCAATACTTTGAATTTCTTCCGACGTTCATTAGCCTCTAGATATGTGTTTTAAACGTTTAAACGTTAAATCTCGAATAGTCGATCATCGTTTTACCAATTCAAGACCACGACTTCTTTTCAAATACGATTCGTGAAACCATTCCTTTCTTTTTTATATTATATTGCAAATTACAATGGTAAAGTTTGTTTTTCTATACTTTAACCCTTTGCAGTCCAAGTGTCTTTTTTTTACTCAAGAGTTGCAGCAACTGACACGTGACATTTTTGCATTGAAACATCTGAAAAAAAAAATGAACTTTTGTTTTACTAAAAAAAAGATCTTAATGTTTTTATTAATTCATTTATTTAATTAATGTAGTTTTAGTGATAAAAGAAATGGAATTTGATATTTATATTTTGTATAAATAACCATTTTACAATTATATTTATGTAATTTGTATTGCATATTATATGTAATACAATAATATTGTATTATTTATAACTATAAGTAGTTATAATTACTTATAGAGAGTTATTTTTATATTTAAATATAAATATATTTAAATAAATAATATTAATATAAATATTCATATAATATTCATTCAATATTATAAATTAAATTAATATATTTATAATTATATATGTTATAATAAGTATTATAAAATAAATTAAATTAAAATTAAATATTAATATAATATTAATATAAATAATATTATATATTATATTATAATATTTATTATATAAATATATTTAAGCTAAGTCGGGGGGATATGCCACAGCTAAGGAAAAAATCAATCTAAAAAGTACATAAATAAATTTAATGAAACTTAAATACGTGGATTTAATAAACATTGCCTTTATTTATTATATGCACAATAACATTTGTCTAAATATTTATTTATTTATTAATTAATAACAATTAATTAGTGCGTGTTGAAAGTAGCATATTTCCCACATGTAGGAGTAATATGTCACTTACTCAAAAAAGAACTTAATTTCATATAAATATCACAAATAACTCGTAATTTAATACTTGTACAGTATAACAAATATAATTTCGATTAACTACATTAATAATTATAATAAATAGCTTCCAAAAAAAAACGAGATAACAATAAGAAATTTGACAAATTTTATGATTTGCATACAGGACAAGTTTCACTTTCACAACAAGTTTCGTGCATCCATTTTTCACATTTGCCACATTGCACTCAATCGCATTTCGGTCCTTTCTTACTATAAAAACTTATGTGGCACACAGGACAAAAGTCTTCAAAAGTTTCTTCTTCACCAGAAGAATCATCGGAAATGTTCATTGGTTCATCAGAACTTTCATCGTCGGATACAACTTTTTTCTTGGATGTTTTTGAACCTTTCGTCACCTTCTTACGCAAATTGTTTCTCTTTGTAACTTTATTCTCTTTTTCTGCTTTTTTCCTTTTCATATTAACAATATTATCAGAGCTAGTCAAAATTTTTGTATGTTGCATTCTAGCAGTCACTTATATAGCGTTGAATTTATTATAAAATTGTTTTTTAGATTTTGGGACAAAATGCCACTGGCATATTACCCCAACTCATTTTGTGGCATTTTGCTCCGAATGTACAAAAATATGTTAAAGTAAAAAAAAAAGGAAAAATCTTACTTATTATATTTTAAAATCAGTGCTGTTATGAAATATTATTAATTCTACGCAATATACAAAAACTGGTTTTAAGAAAAACGTATAAATATGATAGAAAATAAATATTAAAGTTACAGACAATTTTAGATTCTCACCAAGTTAATTTAACTGTGTCTAGAAAGAAACTGAAAACTATGTCGGTATACTGTAATATTTACGCAGTATGATCAGCTGTACATAATAAACACCTCAATCTTGCTTCTATCGATATCTACTTATAAGTATAGGAGATATAGCAAAGTGGCATATTCCCCCGACTCACCTTATATTTAATAAAATTTATATTTATATATTATATTAATAAAATAATAAATATTAATATTATATAAATTATATTTATATAAATATAATTGATAGCAACTGACACAATAGTGGTGCCTACTGAGTGCAAAGGGTTAAATATACTATTTATACAAAAAAAAAATTGTATAGTTCGAGCAATACTTTACTCAAAATAATTGATAATAGTTAAGTATGATTTCACACACGGTGTGTAAATGGTTTCTAATGGGTTTATCTTTTTCTTCTCCTTTTTGTGTCATCGTCGTTTTTGTCCTTGTTGACGTTAATGAATATTAATCATTTCAACGATAAGAAATATTAATTATCAGCAAGTGTTATCATACCTTTCACACAATTCGAATTCTTATTTTTGTTGTAAATCACCATTTAAAAGTAAAGATAAAAACTAAAGATGAATATGGAGTATAAATTAAGATAGATTGATAGATAGATCAAGTTGACTGATATCAGGCCGTTTCGAATGATTGAATTTACATTAGTTGTAATAAAAATAAGATCTTTTCTTTGTTTTTTTTTTCTTTTTTTTTTTTTCTTCTCGAGCTTACACTCATCTCATTTTGAAGATTGCTTCGTCTTTCTAGGCTTTCATCGAGCAAAGGATTCAATGAGAATGGCTTTTTTCGTGTCTCATGCTCCTCTTCCAAAAGAAAAAAAAAACCTATAGATTGTATTTTTTTTACCTATCTCTGTGCACTCCACCCACTGTCACCCCCCCCCCCTCCTTTTCTTTTGATCGAATTCACGAAGAAGAAAGTCCTCCTTTTAAGAAAATCTCGTCGTCGGTAGAGTTTCAATGGAAATCTTTTCCTCTTTCGTTCTTTCTTTTTTTTTTTTTCTTTTTTCTCTTATCAACGTTATTACTATTATTATTATTCTTTCTTTAGTGATTTTCTTATTATTTCTTTTTCCTTATTCTTCTTCTTCTTGTTCATTATCATCAACTTTTACTCGCGTTAGAGTTTATTGTTTCGTTTAAACGTCTCGAGAAAAAAAAAAAAAGAAGAAGTTCACAAAAAGAAATTGTCGTCAAAAGTATACCTAATAATATCTTTCAGCTTTCTTTGAAACTAATCAAATTTGTTCAATTAACAAAATGGGTGTAAGGGGGAAGGGGAAAGGAAGAGAACGGTGTAACGATGTTTGAAAAAGGAACGTTTTAAAAAATAAAATATATTTATATAAAAATTTCGTGATATTTTTTGATAGATAACGAGAGATAGTACTACGTACGATATCGTTTGTTATAATAAAAATTTTGTGATTGTACGTGCGATATATATATCAGGTCAAGCGTATGTGTGTACATACGTGACAGGAATATTATCTGATGTAACGATTCCGAGTAAAACAGGATCGATGAAAAAAAAAAAAAGAAGCCTAGTAATTTCTTTGGTTTTGTTTTGTTTTTTCCTTTATTCTATGTAGGTATTTTTTTTTGGTTTTATATTTGTTGGGTGTACAAATATACGGTTACAAAATCTATTTTTTTTACAAGTATCCAGGTGAAAAATTTAATCGGATGATAGGGATTTAAAATATACATTGAAGTATTGTATTTCTTTTTTTTTTCTTTTTTTTAGTCTTTTTGCTTTTTGTCCTAGAAAAATAATTCTATCTAAAATTATTGGGTTGGCAAGAAAGTAATTTCGGCATGCACCAATAAATAGCGTTATGTTTGTTTCATTATTCTTTTGTTAATGTTAACATTTTTTAATTATTTAATTTAAAGTTCATTTTTTGTATAAAAACAATTGAGTTTTATTTCACACTAGAAAACCGAAATTACTTTCTTATCAACCCAGTACATATTATACGCGAATTCTTGAATATATTACGAAATTCTTTAAAACGATTCGAATTCGTTTATGGGTTGCATGGTGTAAGGTTTTCGAAGAAAAATCTGTGTGAGCAATAATTATTTTCAATGTTTTTTTTTTTTTTTTATCTATAATATTTCGTTTCCTGTTTTAACCGAAGTATTTATTTTTTTTATTTTTTATATGTTATAGTAAATGATAATAAAATTACAGGAACAGATAGTAGAACTTTTTTACTTTCGGTAACGCGTGAGCGATTTAAAATCTGTTTTTAGAGGTCGTTCCTATTTACGTGTATATACATATATATATATGTATGTATGTATGTATGTATGTATGTATGTACCAAGCTTCTTGTTCTCGTATATTGCCTTGGTAAATATTAAAAAGTATTTAAAACGTTTTAAAGCAACGGTGCACACATACAGAAGCTCTTGTTTAAATTAAAAAACTTTTTTTATTGAAAATACATCTCTAAAAGAAAAGTAAAACACAAAAAAATAATTAAACAATCTTACGTAAAATCATTAAGAAGAAGATCATCTCGTAACGAAATATATTATATTTGTAAAATATAAATACAGTGGATGTCAAAAGTATTACATACAAAAGTACAAAATACACCGATCAATTTAAAATAAAATCTTTGGGAAATTGTAGTTTATTAACTAATGTTTTTTTTATAAACGTTGATGAATTTAGACACATTCTTGAAAGACTTTACAATAAATATAATGAAATAAGAAATAATTATATTATTTATTATAAACATATATCTGTTAATATACAAAAATAATATAATGTTTAAGTCCTTACGTTTATCCTAATAAAATCTTGAATAGCTGTAATAGAAATGTTTATTGTTATTACGATATAACCGTGAGAGATCGTCGTTAGTGGCAATTACTACAACATTTAATTATCATGCACAGATAACGTTTAATAATCATTCCCCAAAGGTCTTGTTGTAACACGTTTCAATTTCATATTTGATAGCTCATCTCGTAATAACAAATCTGTTTTACACGTTCAAATAAGGTAGTCAAATATATCAATGTGATTATTACTATAACTAAATTTATAATCGTAAAAAAATAAAAAAAATAAAAAATAAAAAAAAAACACAGATAAAAGTGATTAAAACTATAATAAAAATATTTTTATGTGATCGTATATAAAAGTAACAAGAAAAAAAAAAAAGAAAAAGAAAAATTTATTATCTTTTTCTTTCAAATGTAAATTTTATCATTTCTCTTTCAAATCCGCGTGCAAACATATTAAACGATAGGAATAAAATGATAACGATGACTATAACGGATTAATAATAAATTATTGAAATACGCGTAGGTGTGTAAATGCGAGTATGTATCTTTTATAATATTATATCGATTTTCTTGATACTTTTCATTTCGTTTATCGAATTAATTCGTAAAATGATGTTATAAGGTGAAATGAAACGTGATATATTCCTAACAACAACGTGAATTCGGTGATGAGAATATTTTATACTATGATATTGCAATTTTAAATTCAGTTACATTCAATAAATTGTTTTCAGATTTTACATCTCGTTAAATTCTTATATCTTTGATATATGCATAACAACAAAATATATATTATTATTTTATATATGTATATAAATTGTTTAATATTTTATATATATATAATTAAATTTTTTATATTTAATTATATAGATTATATTTTATATTTTTATATTTTAAATATATTATATTTTATATTTTTATATTTTAAATATATTATATTTTATATTTTTATATTTTAAATATATATTATATTTTATATTTTTATAATTTAAATATATTATATTTTATATGTAATATATTTACACTTAATATACATATATAATTTAAAAAAATATAATTTAATATATTATATTTTTTAAATATTATATATTTTAAAATATAATATTAAATTAATTATAATTTAAATATAAAAAATATATAATTTCTTATATTTAAATATTTATTTATATTATATATATATATATGTATAATATCATTTGGGACGATATGGAAGTTGTATAGTAAGATTGATAATAAAATAGGACCAAAAGAAAAAAGAAACTAAATAAATAAATAAATAAAAAAGGAAAATAAATACAGGTGAAAGAATAAAACGAGTAAGTAACACAATGCGTTCCATTTACGGCTTTAAACCTATCGGAAAGCGATATAGGAACGTTATTACGCGAACGTGGCTTTCCTCTAAAAGTGATTTCATTTCTTTCTTTTTTTATTATTTTTTATTTCCCTCTTTTGTTTATTCTCTCTCTCTCTCTCTCTCTCTCTCTCTCTTTATTTTTATTGATAAAGAAGTTATAAAGCTACATGTTTTTTCCCTTGAGATGACAAAATCGTTTTTATTCTCTTCTATTTTTCTTTTCCTTTTTCCATTTTCTTTTTTCGGACAACAAAAGATAGATGTTTTCTTACCATGAACCGTGCTATCTATGAAATATTTGGAATAGGAAAGAAATATAATAAATCAAGAGAATGCATCCCCAGTCGAAATTCTTTTCGAATCTTCCTTCCTATGATGCTTTTTTTTTCTTTCTTCCATTTTTTTCCCTTTCTTCTTTTTAAATATTCAGATATCATATATACTTCCTTTAAAATGCAACTTCATTCTTGTATACTTATGAATATATATTTATATATAGATATATATATACTCGTGTACTTACATATTTACTTATATATTACATATATGTATATACTTGCTGTGAACCCCCCCCCCATTCCACGTGCTGCTTTGACTATCTGATTAACTAGAAAATTTAAAAAAGTTAGATGAATGTTAGGTTATGTTCAAATGTTCCGCTCATTCAACGAAATCTATGTTCAACTGATCGCACTGGACTTACCCGTATCTTTTTCTTTTCTTTTAAATTAATTAWTTATTTTATAAATAAATTAATGTAATAAAAACCTAGCTGTATACAAATGCAACGTTGTGTCAAAATTTTAAGACAATTGATAAAATACTTTTACAGATTTTTTATTAGGTACAAACAAAATCTACATTTTTATAATGTAATAGATATATACATACATTTATATATATATAAAAGATAGTCAGAGACAAAAATCAGTACACATGAAAGTTTGATGATGAATATCTTTTGAACGCTTAATTTAATCGCCAAAACATAAGACATCATTTTTATAGAGCAGTTAATTTCCTACGAACATTTGTATTGTTCACTTTTTAATAGTCATTTATTGTCGAGTTATAAAATTCATAAACAAAAATGAAATTTGTCTAAAAACAAATCTCATCAAATTTATTTAAATCTTCAATATCATTTAAATGGTAAGGTTTACGGAAAAAATATAAGATACCTTTTTTGTAGAGCATTAAATTTTCTACAAAATTTGTCTAGAACATTTTTCTGTACAATCAATAAATAATGAGGTATGAATTTTAATCTATTAGACTGAAAAAAAATAAAAAACTGCGATGCGGAGGATCTTCCTATTAAAATTAAGAGCTCATATTTGGTGAGAATTGTTTTAAGATGTCTAGCAACCCATTTTTCCGTGGCACTTGAATAAAAAAATAAGTCATTTTTTTGACCCACTCTAATATATATAAATGTATATTATATATACACTGTATATTACATATACACAATGTATATTATATATACCTTATAAACATATGTATGCATCGTATATACGCATTTATTGTTTCGCATAGAATTTGATAACGTCAGAAAAGTTGAATGTAGCTTTACTACGGATTGAAACTATTCTTCCTGTTTTATAAAAACTTTATCTATTTCTGCGTTAGTAAAACGAGAACGTTTGTACGTAAAATGAATAGAAACGCGAAACACACAAATGTAAGAGAGACGGAACCGAATGAAGTCGGGCATTGTTTTGTACAGTTCGTTTTCTAGAAATAAAGAAGGTATAACAAAATAGGGAAGAAAAAAAAATAGAAAGATAAAAAAAGAGAAAAGACGAACATTTTATCGAATATTTCGTTGAATTCGCAATATATATATATATAAAACTCACCGCAAATAAAGCGACTATTTTTCGTGTAGGAATGTAACAAAAAATAGAAAAAAATGACCAAAGAAAAAGAAAAAAAAAGAAATTAAAAAAATATACAAAAATCGTTTACAATTAGTACGCGTATTGATTAATTATGATTGAAAAGAATTCGTGGGGTTTCTACTTTCAGTAATGCTTGAGGTTTTTTTTTTTTTAATTAAACATAAAGTTATTTAACTCATCGCAAATAAAGTGACTAGTTTCGTGTGGAAATGTAACAAACAAACAAAAAAGAAACAAAAATGACCAAAAAAATACAAAAATCGTTTAGTACTCCTATTGATTTATTATGATTGAAAAGAAAACTCGGTGATGGTTTCTCAACGTTTAGCAATGTGTTAGTTTTTAATTAAATATAATGTTATTCAAATTCGCAAATTGGCATTTTGAATTTTCTCGTTTTCACGACGTAATAACGACGATGAAAATTACGAAGAAATATAAATATAATATTGGTTAATCAAATTTTCCTTTTTCGTGAGAATACCTTCAACGTTATAAGTTTCAATGTATTATAATCAACGGTAATAAAGTTCACTGAGAATCGAATTTGTGGTTAATTAGTAGTTACGAACTCGGGGATAATGTGAGATAACGTGTTTCATCGATACGCTTATCTCGAGATGAAAAAAAGATAAAAGAAAATAAAAAACCCCGGTTTATTTGAAACGGTAAAAACGAGTCTTTTCTAAACGAAAACGTCCACTTTTTCAAATGACATAACGAATTCATTTTCTTTCTGTCGGAAAATGAAGAAGAAGAAGAAGAAGAAGAAAAAAGAAAACGAACAGAAACAGACGTACTGGAATTTAAAAAGCTACTACGTTCGTTAAAAGAGTGCTTAAGCATACTCAAAACTCTCAAGGGAAAATCTTCATCGGTTCTTTAATAATCTCGTGCCATTTGATTCCCATCTCTGCTACTTCCTGTTATGTAAAAAAAAAAAAAAAGAAACAAAAAATACAAAGTACTTTGATATAAGAAGTACAAATGTATATATATTATTTTTTATTTCAATTATTACATATAAAATAAATGCGCAGCGGTAAGAAAATAATTTTTTTTTTTTAATATTACGAGATTAGCTCTTGCATATCTAGAAAATTAAAGAAAATAAAAAGAAGAGAAAGAAATAAAGAGAAATGGAGAGAGAGAGAGAGATAGAGAGAAATGAAAGGAATCATTTTGACAAATTATATTATGAAGTAGCGTTCTGTCAACCAATTGACAGAAAAGTTTGTGCTTGCAATTCTCAGACACGACAGTTTATATAATTGAATTTTCCATTTTGTCTTTTTGTTGTTCTCTTTTTTACATTTTCTTGTGGGAACGTAAAATGTACTGTAAAGTAAAGTAAAATAACATTTGCGAAAATTAAACTTGCGTATAGGTATTTAACATAAATAAGTACATTGAGTTTCCTAGAAAGTTTGTGTTGATTTTTTCGAATACTTGCGATAATCTGACAACAAAAAAATGTTTAAACGAAAGTTCATCTGTTTTTGATTGACTATAAATTGCAATAAACAAAAAGTTTACAGATAATTTCTTTTTTTTTATGTTTTAAGGCTACTTTTGTTTTTTTACATAACACCCTATATTTTTGAGATTACTTTACAGCATTATAGCTCATATTAATACTTACATGTATGTATATAAAATATATAATATAGCGATCATATTTTATTACTTATTTTATTATATTTATATATATATCTTATAATATAAGATACAATATTATTTATAATTATATAAAAAATTATTATTATTTAAATATAATTTAAATATAATTTAAAATAAATTTGTATATAAAATTATATATATAACAAAAATTATATATTATTATATATAAGATATATATAATATATGTAAATATTATTATATATATATATTACATATATAAAATCTATAACATATAATTATATTATATATATAATTAATATAATAATATAATATAATAATATAGTATATATTATATAGTATATAGTATACTATAATATACTATAATATAATTACTATAATATATTAATACATAAATTAATATATAAATAATTAATTAATAAAAATAATATATAAATATTATATATATATATAGTATATTACTATTATATATACATATAAGTAAAAAGAATAACACATACTATTGCCTGGGAAAATGATATTTAAAAAAAAAATAGAATAAAAATAGTCAGTTAAATAGAAACAATTAAATACGATACCATTTCCAATATTTTCTCATTTTATAGATCTATGGACATAGTTGCTGTAACGATCGTCGGTTCGAGTGTCGTACGAAAAATGAAGTCGCATCAGTCACGATTTTCTTTGACTGGAATGTAGACGTCTACGATATATCGAATGGAAGAAGAAAGATAACGATCGTCGTGAAAGATAGTGTGAGAGAGAGAGAGTGTGAGAGAGAGTGAAAGAGAGAGAAAGAAAGTTAGAGTGATTGTTAAAGTGATCGATTACGTGAAACATCGTTCGAGTGGCGGCTATTCGGTCGCGCGTGTCAAACCAAATGTTTCCCAACGGTTTGCTGCTTGCAACCTTTTTACAAAACGTAAAAAAAGAAAACGAAAAGTGGAAAGTAATAATATCGGGATACTCTCGTGCATTTATTCAACGATAAAAAAAAAAAAAAAGAAAACAAACCAGATAAAGAAAAATAAGATAAAATACCCAGAAATAAAAAAAAACCGCTGGATTTTTAGAAATAAAATATTTTCTCGGTAACAATATTAATAAAAAGAAGAAGAAGAAAAAAAAAAGAGAAAAAATAAAAAAAAAAACAAACAAACAAGTGAGCAAAGTTACGTTCCAAGATAAATTATTGGCTGTGCGTTTATAACGTAAACGATAGTGTTCATCGGTGGTTGTATTGATATATATATATACATATATATACACACACACATATAAATATATATATATATATATATATGTATATATACCAAATACTAATATCGATTCGTTTTGAAGAGCCGAGAGTAGAAAAAAAAAAAAATAAAAAAACGAAGAGAGTGGGGAAATACGGAAAAAGAGAATTGTGAGTGTGTTTAAAAGAAAATTTTTAAACAAATAAGATTTAATATATAAAAATGTTTGCAAGAGGGTGTGATGATCTATTTGTAATCAAAATTAATATTTAACAATTCGCGTGTTTACTTTTATTTTTTATTTTACCGAAATCGATTCAATTATCGATTATCGATTGTTATATACATTGCAAAGTATGTGCATGTATATAATAAAAATAAATTAACGCACGTGTGATACGTAATTAATACTGTCAATATATTCGGCGCGTATTCAATTATCGTGCTGTTAAATGAGCAATAAACAAGTTTTAAGTCTTTCTATTCGTCTTCTTTAAAGTTTAAGAAAAATTAATAAAAAGAAGAAAAAAAAAGAAGAAGAAGAAGAAGAACGTGTTCGGTGATAAATCAAGAAAAAATTAACAACAGGTGTGTTCTTTCTTCGTTTAAACGACACAGTCTGGTTCTACTTATATTTTTGGAAATTACGATTTTGTGTGTGAAATAAAATTAAAAACAGAAAAAAAGAATAAAAAATAAAAAATAAAAAGAGGGGTGAATAGACGACAAGATGGCGTTCGCCGCGGCAAGAATGATCCTCAAGGACAAGCGGCGAAAGGCCAGCAAAGAAGACTTCGCACCTCGTAACAGAAGCAAGGTAAAGTCGTTAATTAAAAAACATATTAATTAATATCACTTATCCTATACACAATTATTATCTTATAGTTTAATTGCAAACTATAATTAATATATTGAATTATTTAGGTTATGTTTTTCATCGTCATTAAAGACAGACGAAGACTAATTTTTTTTTTATAGATGACGATGACGACACTGGTGGAATTTTTAAAAATTTAATAAAATGAAAAAAGTGAAAATGAAAAGAAAAAAGTAATATTCTAAAAATAACTTGATTTTATTTTCTAATTTTTTATTATACTATTATAGATATTTTAATATAAATTAAATATTTTTTTCACAATATTATTATTTAATATAATTAAATTATATTAAAATATATATTATATATAGTACATATATTAATACAATAAAAATTAAAATAAACTAAAAATAACTTAATTTATTCTTAAAATTAACTATTATGTTAATTTCATTAAAATAGATTATTTTATATACTATATTATATATATACTATAATATATATTTTTTAATTTATATTAAAATTTAATTTATTATATATATA
>NW_015148977.1:2564596-2580341 GCF_001465965.1 Polistes dominula
TTATATTGAAATATATATAATAATAATATTATAGTATACATATTATTAGAGTATATATTAAACTAAAAGATAACTTAATTTATTTTTAAAAATAACTATCACGTTAATTTTGGTAAAATATATTACGTTTGTACACTATGAAGGATTAAAATAATTTAAAAAAAACTGATCGCTGATCGCACACCCGGTATCACCAACAACAAACTATATCAATCAATCAATCGAGTATTTACTTTGTTCTATAGTATGTGACGATTAATTCGAAGAAGGTTTTTTAATCTTTCCAATTGATCATTATTATTTATTTTATTCTTCACGCGATAACATATTTTTCATAAATTTGTTAATTTTTTTTTTGTTTTTTTTGGGGGTTTTTTTTTATACGCTTGCTAGTATCATCTAGTATTTTTGTTCATATAAGAATGAATTTGATGAAAAAAAAAAAAAATGTCTCGTTCAACGTTTTGATGATCGATCGATCTCAACGACTACGACGCGTGACACGAATTTTACGTCAGAGCATCAACCTTATTAAAGGTTCATTTCTCTGTCGTTTTTTTTTTTTTTATCTACGTCGTGTTTTTTCTTCTTCTTTTTCCTTTTTTATTTCTATGTTTTACATTTATACAATGAGAGATAATTTTTAAACGTTTTATGAAGCCTTAATTGCTATATCATGATTGCGATATTATAAGCTGTACCTTTCTTTTGGTTTCTTTATCGTAAGAGAGAAAATATGCGAAAGAAAAAGAAGAAAAAAAAAGAGAAGAAAAGTTACATATACACGTACGCATAATTCATACAAGTAAAACAGTAGAAATAATAACAATAGCGAGAAAAATCGGAGTTACGTTATAACGAAAGTAACCTTGAGCTAAATACCATTTAAACGTGTGTTATCTTAATTAAAAAAAAAAAAAGAAAATAATAATCTCTTGTAATTCTGAGTATCTTAAGAAGATTATGGTTTAAGATTTGTTTACGTGATACTCTTCTTTAATCTATTCATTTATTCATTTATTTATTTTTTTTATAAGCGTTGATAATGATCAGATAATATTATATTTGAAAATATTATATATAAAACATATGGAAAAATGTTTAACAAAATAATTTGTTGATTAATGAAGAGAAACTTTTGCGAATGGTTTTTTAAAGTCAACATATTCGTACAAAAAAATTAATTATTATTGTCAATGAATGTTGTAAAATTAAAAACAAAATGATAGAAATTAAGCTTTGATTTTTTAAAGTCAACATATTTGTATAAAAAATTATTTATTGTATTATTATCAATGAATTTTGTAAAATTGACGGATAGAAATTAAACTTAAAAATGAAATGGTTTGTGAAATGGATAAAATTCAGATCTTTTGTTTTTTTTTTTTTTATTTTTTTGCTTTGGATTCGTCAATTTTTAAAGCTGATTCAACGTTGCATGCAATGATAAGCCGAGTTTGATTCACGTATTCAACAAAAAGATTCGGCAATACCTGATCTAGATTATTACTTTACTTTCGATAGGAAAATATTCGAGAGGTTTTTCCGTTCGACGAAATATTAGACGACCGATTCTTTCAAGAGATATGGGCGTACCTAAAAACAAAAACAAATGCATTTTTGAAAAACCATATCTTTAAATTTTACATACAGTGGATGTAGGTAGAAAGTATTCGTATACCGATCAATTTGAAATAAAATGTAAAATTGTAGTTTGTTATTATTATTATTATTATTATTATTATTATTATTTGTAGTATTTATTATTATTTTTTGTAAATAGTTTGAAATAAAAATTGCACGAATGCTAATTGCTCGTATGTGTTTTTGCTAATTGATTTTATAATTAATTTAATGCAATTTTATAATTACAATTTTACATGCAATAATTACAATTTTGTAATTTATTAAAAAAAATTAATTTTTCATTTCATTACATCTATTGTACAGACACTTTCAAGAATATATATAAATTCATAGTTTAGAAAAAAATTAGTTAATAAACTACAATTTCAAAACAGAATTTATTTCAAATTGATCTATGTACTAATACTTTTTACACCCACTCTATATTTTATTTTTAGATATTTTTAAAAAAAAATATAGATGCATTATAGAAAGAAGGAGATTTACTTATCGTCTGTTTTGTAGTGAACCTGGTGAATATACTTATGTACTGTACTATTGTATATACACATTATTTACATATGTACATATATATATATATAGTAGTTACATATAGAAATGGCGCACGAAACCAGGATAGCCGTTTTTCCCAAGAATTCCTAGCACGTTTTAGGTAGCACCTTGTTAAAAATTTCAGGAGTTTTCTACTCAGAACCAACGAATCTTCCATTTAAAACCGAATCCGTGCTTGTAACGTTTCTCCTGGGACTTTTACTTTGGCCCTTAGTCGAACCGGTACTGCAGAAAATCGTCTCTCTCTCTCTCTCTCTCTCTCTTTCTCTCTCTCTCTTTCTATCTCTCATATATATACACTGCATATATATTTACTGCATCTCTTCTCTCATGCTCGTAAATGTAAAAGGTTTCTATAGCTTTCGAATGTAGTGACAACGTATCAATAAACGTACAATCGATATAGTCTTGTTGAAAAATTACTGCCATCACCCTTATATCGTTTTTATTTTAAATATTTAAAATTAAACCTCGATTTTTCCAATTCTGTTTATTTTTCCATCCTTCTTTTCTGTATTTAATTAACAATTTGATGAATTCTTTATTATTACGAATTAACGATTATTTCTTACGAGTTCTTAGTTATTTTAGTTAGTCATTATTTAGTTACTTTATTAGTTATTTTACGAACGACGAAATAATTATTATCTTTTGTTAGAAAAAAATAAGAAAAAGTAAATTATTAAAAAAATTCACTAAGAAAATAGTTTCGTTTTTTTTTTCTTTTTTTTATTTTAATCAAGAACTAAATTACCCTTTTGATAAAGTTGCCATAAGAATATTTATGAATACATAATGTTATTATTATAATATGAATATTTCTTATCAGGAATGGGGATGGGGAAAGTAGGTAAGTAAAATAATTGAGAATTTCATTTGTATCAGAAAATTCGAAACTTTGTTTTTTTTTTTCGTTGGTCGTTGTCGTCTTGAATGAATGAAAAAATATGAAAAAACAAAATTCAAGTATATCGGAACTCACTCACTTCATCTCTCTTATTTCTTTTTCTCATTCACTCGTTCTCGTACTTTATATCCATTTCTTATACTTTTTTTTTTTATCCACCGAGTTAAAAGTTGCGAAGATACTTTGCCGTCTTGTTCGGGTGGTTTTGCACCTCGCAAAAAGGCAAACTTGGTTTCCACTATCGCGTGAGTTGCGGTGATCGCGTGTTACTTGAAAGAAAATGAAAACTTAAAAGAGAGGAACAAGAGAGAGAGAGAGAGAGAGAGAGAAAGAGAGAGAGAAAGAGAAAAAAAATAGTTAAAAAAGACGATCATTCGAGTTTAGGTAAATGGGGGGGGTGGTGGGGTGGAGCTGGGGTAAAAGGATAAAAAAAAATTTAAGTAGAAATCATGTGGATTGGATTAAACTTTTTACAAAACGATTTCCATAATTGGATATACCGCAGAAATATTATCAACCATTTAAAGTTTCCACTTTTGGAAAGGGTTGCGGCGTTTGCACTGTTGATTTTTATACAAAAATTATTTTGCACGAAACGAATAATGGTAATTTAAAAAAAAAAGTACTTGTTAATCATAACAAAAATAAAATTCGGTAATATTTTTTCTTATACGTAATTAATTAATTAAATTCCATACTTTCTATACGAATATCTTTCTCATTAATTGTAATTTATTATTATTATGTAATATTGTAATTATAATTTTATTATTTTAATTTATTTTTAATTTTTAATTTATTTTATTAAATATATATTTTTTATTAAATTAAATATTATGCATATAATATCTTCCTCATTAATCGTAATTTATTATTATTATTAATTTTATTATTATTATTATTATTATTATTATTATTATTATTATTATTATATATTATTTAATTAAATATGTTTTAATTTATCTAAATTTTAATAAATTATTTAATATATTATTTTTATTTTATTATTTCGTTAATAAATTGTAAAAAAAATTTAAATTGGATCGAATTAAACGTGTTTAGAAATTATTCTCGATTGCAAATATTAGAAGTATTTATTTGTCAATGATTTGAAACACTTATTATCCAATTAATATTTAAAATTTCGTTCTCAATTATCGATACATAATCTTGTTAGTTATTGAAATACCAACCCTCACGAGAACCACACAAGGGACTTTGGTAGCATCATAAATGAAATCTTAATATAATTAATTAAATTTTAATTAAATATTTTAATTTATTCAAATTATAATAAATTGCATAATATATTAATTTTATTTTGTTGTTTTGTTAACAAATTGTTAAATATATTTATATTGTATCGAAATAAACGTGTTTAAAAATTATTCTCGATAACAAATATTAGAAGTATTTATTTGTCAATGATTTGAAACACTTATTATCCAATTAATGTTTAAAATGTCGTACTGAATAATCAATATATAGTCTTGTTATCGAAATACCAACTTACACGAGAAACATACAAGGGACTTTTTGGTAGCACCTTAAATGAAACCGAAAAATCGCTGTGAATTTTCGAGCAGTTGTTGTTTGTACGAGCTAAAACGAGAAGCATCCAATTAGCGAATCTTTTCCGGCCGGCTTAAATTTTAATGATTCGTGAATTCAAGTAGTCTTATGAACTCGAACTCTCGAGGTTGCTGCGATTTGAAAAAAAAAAAAAGAAAAAAAAATGGGAGGCCTATTGCTCGAATTCGCTTTGGAAATTTTTCGAATGTTCATTATTTTTGTTTTGTTCTTTTATCTTTGTGTATAATCTATTATTTTATCTTTTTATTGTTTTTTTTTCTTCTTGTTTTTTCTTTTCTTTTTAAAGCCTTTTTTTTCCAAACGTGATACTATGCTCTTTTTGATTTTCTTTTTATTTTTTCTTGCTCTAGGAAAAACTCAATCACCAGCACTGTTTTTTTATTGTGCGTTTGATTTTTGTAACTTTAAAAGGAAATTCCCCCCTCCCACCACCACCGATAGTCGTAGAAGTACCGAAACGAAAAAAGGTTACTTGAAAAGTACAAGTAGAGTGCATTGACGAGAAATTTTTTTTTTTTTTTTTTGCAACGACGTAGTATATATATGTGTTATCGGAAATCGATATAAGCCATAAACCTATCGATGTATTTCTTTATATTTTCTACGTTAATATTTTTTCCCCTCCTTTTTTTCCCCCCAGTGTCCTATTAGTTTTTGTTTTATTATATTTTCTTTCTTTTTTTCTTGTTTTCTTTTTTAATTTTTTTTTTCTATCTATCGAAGATTAATCGTTCTAGGTATACTTTTCATTTGAGTTAACAAGAATTATTATTATCATTATTATTATTATTTTAGAAACAAGAATTATTATTATTATTTTAGAAACAAGAATTATTATTATTATTATTATTAATTGGCATAATAAGAATTATCTTAAGTAAAAATCATTTATTATTTATTAGTTTTCCATAAAATGTTAACACAAACGAGATATTCTTTAGATGTAATAAATATAATTGCAGAGAATATTTCTCGTGCAATATATATTCTGAACAATAAATTAATTATTTCAAGATGTATATATACATGTACATATACTGTATAATATGTATAGAATTTTAAGAAAGATTTCATTTGAAATTAGCTTACAAAAGTGACTCGAAATATCTCTCGTGAATTTCCATGAAATGGATTTTAAGCATTAAATTTCATCTGGCAATTTTACTTGATACAACTTTTACGACTTCCGTTTCCTCGGTGTTTTCGCTAATTTAGGATACCTAAGAATAATCTTTCTTCTCATATTCAAAAGAAATCTAGTGAGAGAACGAAAGATAAAGAATTAAAATGTATATTATCTTTCTTGATATCTTTCTCGAATACTTTTGACGTCATTTGACGAAACTTTGTCAAATAAGAAGATGAAGAAGAAAAAGAAGAAGAAGAAGAAAACAAGAAGATGATGAAGAAGAATAATTAATTGTAAGTAACCTTGGGAATACACTTTCCCATCGTTTCGTATATAATTCATTTATTTTTCTCAACGTTTCGTTTCAAAATGTCTTCTTTAACATTTAATCTGAGTAATTAAACTATAAGTGACGATTTTAGGTAAAGATGAGCATCGAATCATGTATTCTCTTTATACATAATTTTAATCATTTCAATTGGTCTCTTTTTATATTTTCTTGTTCATTTAACCTCATAAAGTTTAAAGATTTCAATCTGAAACTTAACACAAGTATAATTCTTAATTATTTCTCAATTAACAATAACAATTCACGATAGGTTTAAAATTTGGTTAATTTCTAGATAACTCATGTTTATATATTATGCTATTTATCGTCTCTTTTTTTGTTATTTTTAGGAAAAACAAAAAACGAATGATTATTATGAGATCCATGAATTGCATCGTCACGAAACAAGTGCAAAGTTTTACAAAAAGTTAATCACAAAAAATATAAGATATCACATATAAATTAAATTGAGTGTGTTGCGATCAGTGATAAACATATTATTTAAATAATTATTTATTTTAGGAACAATCTTATTATAATAACTATTGAGGGTTTTTTTTATTTAATGAATTTTTAATACAAAAATTCCTAACATCTTAACAATTTATATTCAAAAATTATAGTGTGAATGGAATTAGATAAATTTCATTATGTTTAACTCATCGCACACAAAATTATCTTCTTCCAATGTTCACTAAAACGTGAAAATTGTTTTGAAATTATGTGAAATTCATTTAACAACTTTGAGGATCATACATGCTAATAAAATTTCAACTTTCCTACGTATATATGGTACAATAACGAAATATATTAACACTAAAACTATTTCAGAATAATTTGCTTTTGACAAAATTAATAATGTGTATTAATCATTATACAAAAAATATATAAAATATACATTACAACAACCGATATAATACGATAATACATAAAAATAAGTTTGTGCATTTGATTAATAAGTGCTTTATTTGTACAAATGTTATCAAACTAAGGTAACTTACATAACAAAACAATGTTAACACGAAAACTGGCTCGTAAAACTGTCAAACGCTGAGAGCTCTATGCCTATGTTATGGTATATGTTAAATGTGCAGTGCTATATATGTGCCTATGTTTACGTAATACAATATACTTGGAATCTAACAAGTACCACGAGTTCGGTTTTCATGTTTGGTCTTGGCGATACGAAAAGCTTTTCCTGCTTGGAAACTCTACCTTGCCAAAAGTGAAAATATCCTTGAAATCACGTTAACGAATACACTTTTTTTATTTGGTCTTGTTTCTGCAACATTTCTCTAAAAAAAAAAAAGCTTTTTATGTATAATCAAGACGAAACAATTGTTAAAAAAAAACAATTACATTTTTTACGTGCACATTCTCGATACGTGTAGGTATATATTATTATTATATATATAAATATTATAATAAATAAATAGTTAAAAATAATATGTATATTTGTTTATACATATATATATATATATACAAATTATTTTATATACATATTATTTAATTGTTTATTTATTTATACAGATTGCTAAATAGTAAACCCCGTGCATAATCACACTACGTTATCTATCTATAATTCCTTCTTTGCCTATACATACTACTATTACGTATTCGTGTTATTTGTATCTATCTACTACTCATTTAGTATTCTACCTATCTATCTATCTATCTATCTATCTACCCATTCGTCTATCTATCTACTTACCTAACTATCTATCTATCTACACTATATATCTATACCATATGTCTATTTGTACTTTTCCAACTGCAGTGTTGTGGTGATTGGTGACCTGTACTGTACTTGTGTTTGCAGGCCCGCAGCGCCAGTACAAGTAGCTTTAGAAGCCTGAGCCAGGTACATACTAAAATGACATAATCCACATATATATATATATAGATAAAATCTTAGAATTAGCTATTTAGCTGAAACATAGTTAGATCTTTTCTTAGATCATAGACACTATTGTGCCGTAGAGCAGTAGAACACAAGCATTAAACAATTATAAACATGGTATATATACTATATATATATTATACATTTAACATATGTTATATTTAATACATGCATAAAATAGATTTCAAAAGTTCAATTATTACAGATATTTACGCAACACTATTACACGTTATATATGGTAGGATTGAGTAACAAGGAAGAATGATGATAATATTCTTATATTATTATAGAAAATGACAATAATCAAATTTGTTGTATTTTCTTCTGAAACAAAAAATGCTGCGATCTCGTAATACACGGTTACGTACATGGTACATACATATGCATGCTCGTGACTTCTACTTGCGTAAAACCTATACATACATTTAGGTATATAGAAAAAGAAGCATGGCATATCCACACTTCTTCTACTTTTCTATATTATATTAGATTATTCGTCTGGTAGTTGAACGAAATCCGTAGTTATTGCATGACCTTTACTATACTTTAATAACGCTTGTGTGTTTCTTACACAATATGTTAGATTAAATATCCATCTTACTTTTATACACATCTCTTATAACAATAAACTTCTTAATTATTTTCTTTCTATCTATCGATTATAATTTTAGCAATCATCGTTGAAAGTGAATGTGAAAAAACGAAGTAAGTATTTAAAGAAAAAAAACAAAAAATCGCGTAATGTGAGAATGTACGTCAATATAAATTGGCTAATTTAATAGAAAATATGTGGAAATGATTTTGAACGTTTCTTTTTAATTAATAAACTTTAATAATAACGTATATATATATATTATATAATAAATTATATTATAATAATATAAATAATAAATATATATTATATTTTTATTATATATATAATATAAATTATAAATATAATATTATAATTTATTAATATATTATAATTAATATATAATTATATTTTATTTATTTTTTATTATTATATTATATTATAGTTATATATTATAATATTATAATATATTATATGTTATAATATTATTTATATGCATATATATATATATATATTAAAATATATTATTAATATATTATATGTTATATATATATATTTATAAATTACTCCTAGAACTCATAAAATAAAACTAAAAAATAGAAAAGAGAGAAAAAAAAAAGAAAATATAGGAATATCGTACGTGGCAAAAACCCCAAGTAGTTCGCAGTAATTACACGGTAGTGTACGTACTTTGAAAAAGTTCCTCGGGCGTAGATCTTTCGCGTTACTTATATCCTTCTTCCCTTTTTTTTCTTTCTTTCTTTTCTTTTTTTTTTTTAAGAGACATTTTTCATAAAGTCTAGCGACTAAACCGGGCCATCTTTCATATCACGATGGTTCGTTTTTTCCGTTCCACTCGTGTGTCGCGTCTTCTTAAAAACTTTGAGACACTTCAAAGGGGTGTGTTTTTCTTCTTCTTCCCCATACTCCACTCTGTTTCTCTCCCTCTTTTCGCAAAGTCGAGTAGATACCACTCGAGTAAAATTCGTGAAAGCTCCTCCTCCATGACCAATCAACGAAATTAACGAAGCGAATGTCGTTATTTAGTTAAAGAACGTTTTTAAATCATTCTCATTTAAAATTCTTCCTTCAAGATCGTTGATCACTTCTTCATTTATTTATCTAGTCCTTAAACTTGACTGTTTGAATGAGAGAGTCTAATTAAACGAGCATACAATTTTCTGCAATTTACTATTTAGAATAGGGAAAATGAAAAGTTTAGAGATAGAGATAGGTAGTGAAAAAAAGAAAAAGGAAGAAAGTATAACAAAAAGAATAAATAACGCGATTTAACTTAACTTCGGGATAAGGAAGTAAATTCCAACCGAACTCGAGAACGAGTTTGGTTGTCGAGAGAAAGAGAAAGAGAGAAAGAGCTTGTTAACGAAAAAAAAAACGTAAGATAAAGTTTTCCGTTTAAGGGTTGTGTGCAATCGGAAAGTCTCCTTAAACTCGTGACAGGTCCAGTTTTCGCACCATAAAGTAGTACTTGAGTAGTGGTACTTTGCAAATAAAAGGATGGAAAGACGAGCTTTGGAAACGATCGCTCGTTTGACTCGTTTAAAGTACTCTTCTGACGAGTACAAGTTCTGAAGATACAAAAACGATATAAGAGAAAACGAGTGTCAAAGAAATAAAGAAAGAGAGAAAAAGAGAGAAAGATAGACAGTTGTGAGTGACTTCTTTCATTCGAAATTGTCCGATGGACCACCATCAAAAGGGTGCGAAGTGAAAAAAAAAGGGCAAACGAGATTCATTCCGTTCGGAGCTTCGGCCGAAGAACGGGAACGCGATCGATGCCCCGGTGCTACACCTCAGACGACAGTGGTTCTCAAAATGTGCATGAAAAATCTTTAAAATATATATTTATATATATACTAGGATGTTCCGGTCATGTATTACTGTGGTTTTGTTATAAAATGTTGATTTAATATAATTCTAAACTGTTTAGTAAATTATAACAACACACAAAATAATAATTACAATTAGAATTGAATGGATAAAATAATAATACTCGAAAAAAAATAATAAGCAAGGTTAGTAAATTTGAAAAAAATTTATGACGTGAATATGTCAAAATAATTGAATTGCAATACAACGCTATCTATTGAAAACTTACAGAACCTAGACTGTAACTTTTTTATAAAATGTTGATTTAATATAATTCTAAACTGTTTAGTAAATTATAACAACACGCAAAATAATATTACAATTAAAATTGAGTGCATATAATAATAATACTCGAAAAAATATAATAAGCAAGGTTAGTAAATCTGAAAAAAATGTATGATGTGAATATATCAAAATAATGGAATTGTAATACAGCTCTATCTATTGAAAACTTACAGAATCTAGAGACTCAGATAACCTCAAATTAATAAATCTTTAAGTTAGCAATAAAAAATGCAAAATAATCGCGATAAAAACTATCCTATATTCTAAATTTAAAAAAATCGTACAAAATAAACAAAAATTCATTCAAATTGGTTAAGTAATTTCGGAATCCATAGTAAACCAATAATGTGACACTAACCATTTAAGAAAATTTCAACGAATTCTGTTATTTGAAATAACATCTATCAATTTCAATATTGTTAACGTACTTAAGATTTTGATAAATATATTTAAGAATAAAAAAAAGAACAAATTCATCATAATTAAGATCAATAATAATTCGTAATTATTTTGATATATAACAAATGAATACAATTTGAGAACCACGTTGCTCTTAGACAACCTTTTTCACTTTTTAAAACCAACCGTTACCGCCACCAACGATCGAATTGTTCCATTTGTTCAATTATTAATCCAGTACAGCTGTTTCCAGAGCATGCACCACAGGTGCACTGACACGTTCCAAGGGCGGCCTCTCTTCGATTGCCGATTTTAACGGCCTTCTTTACATTTCTTTTCGTGTTTTCTTATTTAAAGAAGGGAAACAGAAAAAGAAAAAGATAGAGAAATAAAAACAATGAGGAATATAATCGATTAATTGATCGATTGATAAGTCTTAATAATCATTTTGTTAAATAATCGATCAAGAAAGTAGATGATAATAAGGTTTCGATATATGTGTGTGTATATATATATATATGTTTTATAGGACAGTTAGTTCAGTGTATATCCTATTAACGAATCAACAAGTATTACTGGAGTATTAGTTAGCAATATTTTATGATATATATATAGTTTTCTTAGTGATTTTAGTATTTATATAGTGAAAACTTATCGGCATTAACCTATATATGAGAATAAGAAAGTAGGACTTTTACTCTTTTGTGAAAAGTTGTTATCGGTTAAAAGAATGTACAATATTTGTCGCAGAAGTATCATAAAAAGGAAAATTTCATACGTCGCGATTCTGAATAATGCGATAGATAAAAGCAACGACGTTGGCATATGACGTGTGGTTTTATCTAGTGTTGCGAGAAAACTTGCCATGTAAGTGTGTACAGCACACACGATGATATGTGGAAACATTTAGAAATCGGGTCAAAACCATAATATCACGTGTCGTTTTTACGAATAAACTAAATAATATGTACGCATGTATTATCATTTAAAAAAAAAAAAAAAGAAAAATATATTCCAAATATAATGAGAGAAAGAGAGAGAGAGAGAGGTTGGGTAGGGTACGAGAGGAAGGGGGAAGGGATTCTACAACGTTTAAATCGTTAAAAGGGCCATCGTACGTTTCACGTTTATATCGATCTGGTCGATGAACATGTCTAATGTTCGAGACTGGATGTCATTAATTTTCGTGTGTCATACGGATGGGTCTCACCCTCCTCCCCCTTGTCCCCATCCCGGCGTCATCGCAAAAGTAAAACTCCGTTAACTTTATCGATGTCATTTGCATCGTTGTTAATTATTCTTAACGCAATTAACTTCATTTTGATCGATGTACGTGTAATATTATAAAAGTAAAATGTCCCCATAGATCGCGTTTATAATATTATCACTTAAAATAATAATATATTACTTTGAGAAAATATTATCATTAAAAAAAAAATGAAAATATATAAACTCTTCGTATTTTTTTATCATTTTTCATTGTCCTTTTATTATTATTATTTATCAAAATTATTCCATGCTAACTGAATAAGAGAAATCATTGAATACAGAAAATCTTTGGAATGTTGTACACTCTAAAATAAAAAATATCTACAACAAAAATCGATGATCGATATATAATCGATGTTTTATATATAATAGTACTCGATTATAATGCTGCATATTTTTCAAATAAGAAAATGCGTGGGAAGAGGGGTCCTTCCTTCCTTCCTTCCTGTTTCTGTCGTTCGAGTGTAGCTTTTCAAGGGCGGGTTGCAGTCGGCCCCAATTATTGATCCTTCAGAACCGACTACCGGGTCTCCCCTAGCAAACACTCGGACAAAATTTGAGTGGGTTATAGGAGGGGCGTGCTACGAAGGATTTTCAACGTTTCTGGAAACTTCCCGGGGGTTCTGAATCTTTCTTTCTTTATTTATTTCTATCTCTTTCTAACTCGTATAAAGAAAAAAAAAGAAAAGTGTGACGAGTTCGTTCATCCAGATAGAAATAAAAAGTTCGAAAAAGATAACAAAATTATTATGAAAAAAGTCTTCCTATTTCACTTTATTTATTTTTTTCTTTTTGACGTTATTATTATTCCTGAAAATAATGAAATGTAAGAAAATATAAAGAAACAATTAAAGACAAATACAAAAGTATCACTAAATAAATACACACATGTGTGTTATCGTTTGATTACACGTTAAACTTGTTAAACATGACCTTGATAGGGTCGTTCAGGTTTATGGGTCTCAGGATCGTAACGAGACCTTTGGTGTGTTGTATCCGAAGGGTTGAGAAGATGTCTGTCTAATCGGCCATGGAAGCCATGCTCTACGGACGGCCTATTCCTGTTTCCCCATTTTAGGTATTCTCTAACACGGAAACAAATATCTCACATGAAGAGTAGTCTTCCTCGAAATTGCTTCACCCTATTACGTAAGCGACCATGTATGACCTCTTACTAACTTCTATGTTCGTAGTAGTTTAATATCAGAGGTGTTTAGGGTACAATGTTATTGCAGAAGATCCTTTAAAACGTGTTTCTAAGTTTTAGAAGTAAGAAATTAGATTATAACATTCACCAAGTTCTTAAGTTGTATCGATTTTCATTACGTTTTCTTTTTATATTTCTCTTATTTTTTGTACATGAACTTATGTATATGTGTGTGTGTATTATCGTGAAAGACTGAAATTGGAGAATATCAAAATTCACATGGAGAAATGTCAACACGTACAAATATGTCGTTGGTAGAACGAATATTTGGATTTATCTTTATACATTAATATTTCGAACATATACTATATATATATATATATATATATATATGAGATCAAATAATCAAATATATGAAAGGATAATATAAAGAAGCATTTAATAAAATAAAATTCATTTGATGCGTCGCATTTTTCTTGCTTTCAGATACTAATTTGTTTATATTCATTTTAATGAAACAAAATAAAAAAAAAAACCGAGAGATTAATTTGCATCAAATTAATTGCAAATAACAATCTTTGTTTTATCTGATAATCTAAACGATAATATTCCTTTAGCATTTACGAATTAATCAACGTGAATTTAACCATGAATTACAAACTTTAACATAGTAGTCTTTAAACCCATTAACCATCGTGTATGAAACAACTGAATGAAACTGTGTAAAATGATTTTATAAATAGAAAATAGTTGATGCATATTTCATTCATAATCCCGCAAACTAATTCTCATCTTTTCAACGTCAAGATTAAACAAATGAATGAAATTGTCTAAAATGATTTTATAAATAGAAAATCGTTGATGTTTCATTGTATTTCATTGATCATCTCGCAAACTAATTCTCATCTTTTCAACGTCAACATTTAATAATAATAATGTAATAACAAATCGTAAAATTTAGGAATGTCATATGTTTTTTTTTAACTAATATGATACTCTAAAGAGCTTCCAAATGATAAGAATGGAAGGTAACTAGCTAGTAAGGTTATCGATTCATTCATTAAGCACATGGATGACTAATGTTCACTATCGGTATGCTCCATAACTTACAAGGATGCTACGTTGGTCTGTTACGACTTGCTTTATCATCGACAATGATTAACATTCTGCCATTAATCTGTTGTAACAAACGGATATTAAATGGCCGCGTTATATGCGAACGTAGTACTAGTCTTCAATGAATAAAACAAACGCGTTCTTTTCATTTAAGAAAATATTATTTTGCAATATCTTCGATAAAAAAATAACATTCACAATAATTTCTAGACATAGACTAGAATAATATTCCAAATGTTGTTTATTATTTTATATTAAAGTTACATAATTATCTAAGTTTAATCCAAAAATGGATATTTTTGATCTTATAACCTATAAAATGAGAAAAAGAAACTACAACTTTTGTGCACACAATTTTCTTTTTAATTTTTTTATTTATTGTTAAAATAAAATAATCCTATCTTTTTACTAACATTCGATTTTCATTTAAGAAGACCATAAAAAAAGAAATTTGTAACCTAAATAAATTAAAATTTACTAAATTGTAATGCAGCGTCAACTATTGTATAATTAAAGAATCAAAGGAATTAGATAATCTTTAAATAATATATCGATAAATAAACAGTGAAAAAAATTAAGAATTGCTATCGGTATGTTCCATAATTTACAACGATGCTACGTTGATCTGTTCGGAATTGTTTTATCATCGACAATGATTAACATTGTGCCATTAATCTATTGTAACAAACAGATATTAAATGGCTGCGTTATGTGTGAACATAGTACGAGTCTTCAATGAAGTTCTTTTCATTTAAGAAAGTATTATTTTGCAGTACCTTCGATACAAAAAAAAAATAATGTTGTTGTGTATAAATTTCACTTTTTAATATTCTGAAGCATTAATAAGGCTTTAGAAACGTATATCATTCGTTAATAATAAACAAAAGATTTAATGAATTAAAAAGAGAAAGAAAAAAAGAGAAAGCATTTTTATTTCGATTCGTATTCGAATACTTTCGCTATATTTTATTATATATATATATATATATATATATATTTTTTTTTTTTTTTT
>NW_015148977.1:2580346-2595025 GCF_001465965.1 Polistes dominula
CGTACATTATTATTGCATCTATGCGAGGATACGGGTCCTACGCTTAAGCATGCACACACACACACTCACACACATACATATATTATTCAAATCCAGCTTAAAAATTAATTTAACGATACGGAAGCGTCGAATTTCAAATACAATAAATAAATAACATTTTCAACGATAGGCAATATTGATTTGCGTTGATTTGTTAAAAAGGCACAGCTTTAATAAATTTAATTTTTAAAAATATAATCCTTTTCGATAGATCCTTTCCTCTCCTTGCACGTCTCAATCGCCAGTCATCATTTCCATGAATTCTGTAAAGAAAAAATTAGAAAAACTCAAGAAATCGAATCTAATTTATTATAAATGTATAATATAAATTTATTATTAAAATTTTGTTTTCTATAATAGATAAGTAATTTCTATCTCTGATAATAATCTAACTTCTGTTAAATTATTATTATTACTATTGTTATATTATTGTTATTGTTATTATTGATGTTAGTATTAAGATTTATTGAAAAACCACTGAGTGAGTCTGATATCATTCTACGTCCATTACTACTTCGCAATATATTTATTTCTCTTTACAATAGTCAATAGATACCATAATCAATAATTTTTCGTCATTATATCACATCGCAACATTCGAATCGATTACGAATATAACCCTCTTTTATTACTGTTCTTCTTCGTAACGCGTTCAATCATAAATGGCCCATTACACTACTCCTTCTTTTCTCTCGGATTATAAATTATGTATGATTATGTTCTGTTCTAGATACGTAAAATACAACGAACTATAAAGAAAAATTCTTTTGATCGTTTATTTTTTCCAATAAAATGTCAATTAAATATCTTTTTATTGCACTCATTAAGAGCATAATAAAAGTGTTTATAGAAATCGTATTTATAATTTTATTTTTTATTATTGCAATATGAAATTTTTGAATGATTTTTTTTATATATTTATTTATTTATTTATTTATTTATCTATATATATATATATAAATGTAGATTTCGTTTGTGCCTAATTGGTAATCTCCAAAAATACTTTACTGATTGTCTTGAAATTTTGACACAACGTTGCATTCGTATACAGCTAGGTTTTTAGTACATTAATTTATTCATAAAATAATTATTTAATTTAAAAAAAAAACGAAAAAGATAAAAGTAAGTTCAGAGCCATCTGTTGGTCATAGATTTCGGTGAGTGTGCGAAACAGTTGAACATAACCTAACTTTTATTTATACAATACGTCATATTTTGACTCACATGAGTCACAGTAACGCGTGGTGGATCACAGCTAGTATATTACAAATATATATTTTTTTTAAAATAATATATAATTATATTTTTTATTATTGTAATACGAAATCTTTTTTAACGTATGTTACGAACGAGAATAAATTTTTAACTATCAAATTTATTTGGAATTCACTGAACTTATGGATTTTCTATATATAGAGACAAATTCTTGAATATCTCTAAATCTTGAAAATTCAAAGTTGCATCTTTTCGAAAACATAAAAGAATTTCGCTTGATCGAACTTTCGAAGAAAAATGGATGGAAAAATGTTAAAAGAGCGAATAACGTTTTAAATCGATTTCGAGTAAATCGAACGTATTTCCGTTTCTATAACTTTTAACGAGACTTCCATCATTTTATTTATTTTCTTTTATAAGCTTCGTTATACGCGAAAGAAACTTTTATTCTTGTTTTTTCTTTTTTTTTTTTTTTTCTATCTAATTAACACACACACGTAACACGCATTTTCATTTCCCTCGTATATCATTTCTTAGTAATATAATAAAAGTAAATAATTGGAAATGGAATTGCAGTTTATTTATTTAAATTTGAATTCCATGAATTTAACTTTAAGCTTTGATGTTTTCATATGATAATTGAAATTTAAAAAAAAGAAAAGAATGATAAGAAAAAAACCTCGTTTCTTCTTTCATAAACATGCTTCCCCATCATGTTTTTATAATATAATTTTAATAAAAGATAAACTTATCGTTTTTTTCTTTTGACATATATTTTGACAAAAGAATAGAAAAAATCTTAGTATTTCTTATGTTTGAAAATGTTCATTTATGCATATATATATTTTTGCAAATTTGCAAGTTGTTAACAGTCTAATTCAAAGCGTCCATTTTGTAGCTACTTAAAAATTCACACGTATAATATGGAAAATGTGGTAAACGAGAAATATTCGTACAAAGCCAAGCGTGAATAAAGGTTGAAGTGTGTCTGTGTGTGTATAGAGTAGTAGTTCCTTTCATTCGTGATAGAAATGCTTTGAAGGATAGAGATATTACGCGTAATTAAAATTTTAACTTTTACACCTGATAATATGTGTAAGTAGAACACATATACGAACGTTATTTATCTATATGTTGTCCTCTTCTTTTATGATACGAATGGGTCTTCTCGTTATTAACGTTAAATTTGTTTGAAAGCTTTTAATATCGAAAGAAATAAAATATATTACTTGTGGTATCTCATTACCCTAATATCATACTACTGCTACAGCCTATTTTGTCTATATTTAATTGCTATGATGTTATAGAAAAAATGAAAATAAGATAAATGAAAGACACTTGGAAAAGGTCATCGTCAAAGTAAACAAATTAAGATAGATTGAAAGACTTTTGGAAAAATTCATCATCAAAATAAAACAAATTAAGATAAATTGAAAGACTTTTGGAAAAATTCATCGTCAAAGTAAAACAAAAATAAGATCAATTGAAATATACTTTGAAAAAGAAACTCACCGTCAAAGTCAACGGTACCGGAACCGTCGGTGTCAATTTCAGCGATCATGCCATCCATTTGATCAGGCGTTATTTGATCGTCTAAAGCTGCCAAGATTTCACGAAGCGAACTAGTTGGTATATAACCGTTACCCTCTTTGTCGTATAAACGGAATGCCTCTTTGAGTTCTTTTTGAAGGGCCTCGTCGTCTTCTTCTTGAAAATGCGTTGCCACACGATAAAACGAATCAAAATTCAATTTACCGCTTCCTAGAAAAATTACAAAAAATAAAACATGATTAAGTTTTTAATTAATATTTTAAATCAAGTAGTCAAAAATTGAATAATATTTTTTGATAATATATCAATTTAATTGAATATAATATATTAAATGATTTTATTATTATTGTTTTTGAATGCAATTATGTATGAAGATTGAATCATGTTCAAGATGAAATCATTATACACGGTTCATACGATAAACAATACACGTGTAATATACATAGAAAGTGAGGGGTGTACATATATAATAATGGTACTATCTGCATGATAATACTCCCTACTATATATACCTGGAA
The DNA here is from genome assembly GCF_001465965.1 of Polistes dominula. The sequence goes on from NW_015148977.1 coordinate 2,583,670, forward strand.
AGGATAAAGGACGCAGGAGTTGCATCAGAGCATTGTCTCGATTCCGAGGCAATTCAGAGGACCGAAATCTAATTTAAGGGCCGATTTAGAAGCTGAGCCATGCTACAATGGCTAAAGCACCTGTGAGTCTCGTTCGTAAACGACATCGAACGCTGATAAAGCCGTTCCATTGTTTGTTAGAAAAAAAAACAAAGAAGAAGACTATAGGAAAAAAAAAAAGAAAGGAACTTTAACGACCATTTGGTACAATTTAAATCCGTAGAATTTAGGATACTATACTCATTTCTCGAAGTAACGAAATCTTCGATTCTAACAAAATAAATCAATCGTTAACACGAACAATATTCTTATTTGACATGGCTTGATATATTTAATTATGCAAATTTCAATTGATAGGGTTTCAATTTTATTAATTTTGAAATTTTTGAAAATCCTTTATTTTGATTTTTATTTTATCATTGGTGTTTGATATGTTATATTTGGTATATAATTATATGTTACTCTGTGAGAAAGATATCGAAATTTTAGAATGTCAAGATTTCTTACATGATCGCTTGTCAACACGTAACAAATTTGTCAATTAAAAATTTGAATATTTGGATTTATTTTTATACATTAATATTTCGGATATAATACACCGTATATATATATATATATATATATACGAATTTATGATTTTTCCTGATACCTTTTTCATTAAAATAACATCGTAATATCAAGATTCACATGGTTAATTATCAACACATAACAATTACGTCGATGAAAGACCGAATATTTGAATTTATTCTTATTCATTAATATTTCGGATATAATACACCGTATATATATATATATATATACTCGAATTTATGATTTTTCCTGATACCTTTTTCATTAAAATAACATCGTAATAGGGTAAATGTTAGTGACATTATATTTATCACAAAACTAGATCGGTCAGTTTTCCATAACTTTGTTCGTTATAAGTACAAAGAGTAATAGAGAAAGAGATAGAAAGAGAGAGAGAGAACAAAACGTTAATCCTTTTCGAAGTGTTACTCGAACGTTCCACTACGATACGATCTTAATTAATATCTTACAGTGGGATATAAATTACGTCAAAGTTCGAGCGACTTTTCTAGCTCGTTACGAGTTTCTCGTTCGTTAATAGTTTCCCCTATTCGATAGCGATGTCCTACTCTATTGCTGCAACTACTTCTTTTACTTCTTCCTCATTTTCTTCTTCTTCATTTTCTTCTTTTTATTTTTTTTATTTTTTTTTTTTTTTTAAACCGAAAGAATAATTTTCTTCTCTTACTTTGAAACAAGTATCATCGTATGAATTTTAAAAAATCAACAATTTTACTTTATTCAACCTTTTTTTTGGTACTTTTTGTTTATTTTTTGATTGAAGGTTCGAAATAATTTTCAAAATATCAGAAAGATATTAAAAAAAAATATCTAAAAATGGAAAAATTGGTTACTCACCATCTTCATCTTCCTGTTTCAATAATACTTCGAGTTCATGGTCGTCAAAAGTGTGTCCTAGAGTATTTAAGATGGTCCTGACCTTTTCCTTTTCGATTCTCCCGGATTTAGTGGAATCAAACATGGAAAAAGCTCTCCTGAGCACTACGGAAGTAATCAAAAACGAATTTTTTGAAAAAAGAAATTACAAAAAAATAAAAAAATAAAAATGAAATAAAAATAAGAAGAAAACGTTTTTTTTTTCGAAATATTATGATTATTTTTAATTCTATTTTTCACCAAGGATATATAAACAAAGTTAATTCCAATTATAACGACAACGTCATTGCCGTTTTTACAATTTGTTTATACATATATAGGTTATGCCAGGAACGCGGGTATCGAAATAACGCGGCAGAGTCAATCAACAGTTTATTTTTCATTGGCAACCTCCTTTTAAACTCATCTGTCGGTTTATCTTTCAGCTTTTATGTGAATACTTTTTCCTAAAAGCTTAATTTTACTCCCAATATTATTTACATATGCATATATATATCAAAAAATTGTAGATAATTTATAACATCGGATTTTGTTTTTCTTTTCTAAACCAACGACACATAATAATAATCTTTATAATAATATTAATTGATTTGTCTTATTTTAATATTGACAATATTAAAATAACAAACAACAAATCAAATTAATTTTAATTATCAATAAATATAAATAATAAATACTAAATTAATATTGACAATATTGAAATAACAAACAACAAATTAAATTAATTTTAATAATGTGTGAATAAATATAAATAATAAATATTAAATTAATATTGACAATACTAAAATAACAAACGAAAAATCACGTAAATTGTTATTAATGTATTAATAATAGTATTGTAAATATTTATAACTTGAACCAATTAAAATCTATATTTAAAAATATATATTTTGACAAAATCCAGTTGAACGTTTCCATATGGCGGATATAACACATCCGAAAACACTCACATGTCGCAATGACAAATTTTAACGAAAAACTGTGTCTGTTGTAAGATTGATCATTCAGATGATTCTGTATCTCGTAATATAAAACGAAAGATTTATATATCATTATCTTTGATACTTTACTCCGAACTATAGATGATACTTGTTGACATGATAACGATAGATAAATAGTATGCCGTGTTTTAACTTTCATTTTTATTCTTCTCTTCTTCAACCATGATCATAATAAATTCCTTTTGAGATTTTCTCGCGAAAACAATTCGTATTTAACCCTTTGCACACGAAGTTTTTTTTCATTCATATTATCAGCAACTCAATTTCGATAAAAAAAAAAATCATATTTACATATTATAAGTAAATGATATATGTACATTAAAAGAAAACTCACAGTTGATATGTTGTAGACAAAATTGAATTTGTTTTAATTTTTTCTTTTTTCTTGTTATTTATTTTGTTCGTTCTCTCCATAGCGGAGCCCTCGACTGCAAAGGGTTAACTAACCTAATTTCTTTACTTTCTCTCTTACTTTTGGAGTGTATAATTATTACGCGTATAAAATTTCAAACAATAGTTCGTAAAATTAAATAAATTCGTAAAAAACATACGTGATACGAAGTATTTCAAAATAATAAACGACAATCACTTACTTTGTACTTGTTCCTCGTCCTGAAACAAATCAAAGGAATGACGGCGTTTTAATAAACGATATAATTATAATTTAATAATTATAACTAAAGATTATTTTAATACGTAAGGAAAGAAATTAAAAAAAAAAAAAACAAAAAGAAAAAAAGAGAGATCACACAAAATGAATAATTAAAAAATCGAACAGAAACCTTTGAATGATTCGTTAATGTTAACGAGATAAATGATTTTGGTCAATTTCACTTGCAATAGTTGTGTTGAGAAAGTCCACTTCTGGGACTTTTTCAAGGTCCCAGAATAATAAAACATATATATGATTAATTATCAAAAATATTGAGCTGTATGATAAGTTCGAACGCATTTCCTTATCGATCTTGTGATCCTAATCGTATTTCGATCGATTCATGTGTAATAATAACAAAATTAAATAGAATAATAATAATAAAATAAATAATATATAATTAATAAAAAAATAAATAAAATAATAATAATAATATTACAAATAGAATAACTATAATAAAATTTTCCCTTTTTGGTCGAAGAAAAAGGGGTACAACAAAAGGGTGAACTTTTTTCCAAAAAAATAACTGTACTCCTTACTATTTTTCTTATTTTTTTTTTCCACCTCCCCTTTATGCCCTCTCTCTATTTTTTTCCTTTTTTTTTTTTTTTTCATTCAATCCATATATGCACAAAAACAACGCACGATAGAAAAACCACCATAGAAACCAACCATTTCGTCGAGTTTGTTCTTTCCCCTTTTTGTTTTGTATTTTCTCGATCCTCCTCCTGTTTCTTCTTTTTTTTTTCTTAATCGTTAGAGTATCCAGAAATGGGGAAAAGATACAAAGATTTTGGGACGACACTTTTTTCGTTAATTTTTTTTTCTTCTTCTTGTCTTGTTATTTATTCTTCTTATCCCTGTTCTTCTTTTTCTTCTTCTTCTTCTTCTCTTTTTTTCTTTTTTTTTCTTCACTCCAATTCCTGACCACTTACTCGCCGTTCGTTTCAACACTAAACGTCCAAAGCTGTGCCGAATATCTTTTATAAGCTCCAACGTGGAAAGAGTAAACTCAGAAATTCTACTCCCCCATACCTCCTCCTCCTCCTCCTCCCGGAACGAAGGAACGAACGAGTTTTCTTCATTCGTTTTCTCTTCACTTCTCTTCTCTCTTCTCTTCTCTCTTCTCTTCTCTTCTCTTCTCTTATTCGCTGCTATAATGCTACAGTTCATCCTGAAATTGTTCAACCAATCGGAAGGGGTCACGAATTCGACGTTATTTTCCCAGTGCCACTCGTTTCGATCAACTACTCTCTTTCGGTAAGGAAAGGTAGTTGAAAAAGAATAAAAAAAAAAGAGAAAAAAAATATAATAGAAAAAAAAAAAGGAAAAAGGAAAGCTTTCGATAAGCTCATTCCAATGTTCTTCTTCTTAAAAGAGAAGTATCTCGTTTGAATTGCTAATTTTTTTATTTCTTTTATCTTACTTCGGAAAGTTAGTTTTTTATTTGTAGAATAGATCTTCGAAATTCTATCAGATAAATGTATATATATATATATATATAAATAAATGGTATATATTTACTAGTTATTTAATTTAGTTTATCTTAATTTTTTTTTTGTATAGATTTTCGAAATTCTATCAAATAATAATAATAATATAATTTTTTTATATATTATTTTTTAATTAATATATAAAAATATTTTTTATATAATATTTTTTAATTTTATATATATNTATATATATATATTTTTTTTTTCATTTTTTGTTGCTGTTTTTTTTTTTAGTACAGGTCTTCGAAATTCTATCAAATAATAATAATAATAATAATATTTTTATATATTATTTTTTAATTAATATATAAAAATATTTTTTATATAATATTTTTTAATTTTATATATATATATATATTTTTTTTTTCATTTTTTGTTGCTGTTTTTTTTTTTAGTACAGGTCTTCGAAATTCTATCAAATAATAATAATAATAATAATAATAATAATAATAATAATAATAATAATAATAATAAATATATATTAAATAATATAATTTTTTTATATATAAAAAAATGGTATATCTTTACTCGTACTTATTTTTTTTTTTCCGTTAAATATTTCCCTAAGGATCGGCAAAAGATACAAAATGCGTTGGAGAAAAAAAAAAAACGATGAAAGTATTTCACGTTTTTAAAGAGGATGCTCGTAGAAATCAGTCGGTCGTGACTGTGTTAAAGGAAAAAGAAAGAGAGAAAATATGAAAAGGAATGAAGTGGAGAAGGGGAGGGGACCTGTGCTATTTCAAAACATTCCAGGCTATGATATTGCTGCTTTCCATTGGTCTACCACGTCCTCCCTCGATGAAGAAACCTATCGACGAATTCTTTTTTTTATCGGTTAGCAAGAAATTTAATATATTCTGCCGAATTTTTGTTCTAATCTCACGTTAAATAATTCTTCAATGTTTTTTATCAATGAAAATAATCGAGAAATATAATTGATATTTTGTTACACGCTTATTTATATGCATATCATATTTTGTTCTTTTATTTTATATTATTTTTATTGATGAGATAAACAAACCCATTGATAGTTAAAAAAAAAAAAGAAATAAAAGAATACAAAGAAAATACAAAGAAAAAAAAAGAGAAAGTTAATAAATAATAAAAATATAAATTAAGCTATTTATAATGCATTTAACAAAAAAAAATAAAAAAGTATATAAAGATATTTACAAAAAATAAAAAAACAATGAATTAAGCAATAAATAATAATTTGCAATAATTTATAATAAATTGTACAATTCTACAGTGAATTTAGACAGAATTTAATGGAGGATATGTATTGGTTGAAAAGATCAAATGAGAATTCAAGTGATTAACTGATTGGGACATTCTGTTGATACAGTTGTGATAAGTAGTATGATGAACTCTGATGTGGTGATTAGGTGATTAGGTCATAATTCCTAAGATTTCAAGAAGGATATATGGAAAGGAAATAAGTATGTATGTTATATTATTTATCCCATCCAAACAATTATTTATTTGCTACAAATATTTTGATTTTTAATCATATAAGTAATAAGCGTACATTTATTAGATGAACGATAACATAAATTAAAAGATTGATATTCGAGAAAATTGCTAAATTGAATTATATGAAAATGAAATTATATTGTACTATATATCTTATATAATTATATTATATAAATATGAAATTATATTATATAATTATGTTATATATATAATATAAATTATATTTTTATTTATTTATTTTTTATTAATAATTTTATTAATTTTTCTTTTATTATTTTATTCTAATATATTTTTATTCTATAATAATAAATCTAATTTAATTATTTAATTAAAATTTTATCATTTTATTAATTTATATTTTATTATAATAATATTAAAGAATTTATTGTATTATTTCATAATTTATTAAATTATATAATATAATAAATTAATTAATATTATTATAATATAATTTATATTATATATATAATATTATATTATTATTATTATTATTATTATATAATGTAATTATAATATATAATTTTATATTACATTATAAAATACAATTATATTATATATGTATTTATCTTTAAAAAAAATATGTACCATTTTTAATTTTTAAAAGTAAACAAATCAATAAAATTTTGTCTGTTCTTCTTTAGTTGTTCGAGATGATATCTTCAAATAATTTGGTAACATTACAGGTGTAAAAAGAATCAAAGATTTGCATTAATTATCCAACCAATCGATATCGTAGATTCTTTTGATTCTATTCGATGCAACGAAGAATACTTAAACTCGACTAATGAAATCAAACAAAAAACTAAAGTAGAAAAAAGAATAGAAAAATAGGGTTGTAAAAAAAAAAATGTATTAACACGATATAATCGTGTTTCTAGTTAACCATTAACCTCTAATTAAACAACTCGTTTACGATAAATCTCAACGTTGAAACTTTCCACGTAACTGCTCGAGAGTTTTCCACGTGTACTACTAATGAGATGTATATTCCAGGTATAGTATGTACGTATCTTGTAGATCGTACAAGGTCGGACAAATTAGCAAAGCTCCATGTCGTATTTTCTTTCTTTTTTTTTTTTAATTTTATTTCTAATCCGATACGAACCAACAGCAACAATCCGCTCAAACTATCAGTTTGTAATCACTTAACAGGAGTAACTCGTAATTTAAATGTAATTTACTATTTTAATAATGTAAAATCTTTTTGTAATTAACTTCAACGTGTTATTTGAGAAATGAACATTAATAAAAAAGAGAGAAAATTGCCAGTATAACGTTATTTATATTAGAATTAATTTACATTTAATATACAGGTTATTAAATTTGTATATATATTTTATATTTTTAAATAAATTTCTTTCAGATTTCAATTCGATGTGCTCTCGCGTAATTTATATTGACAAAAAATTAATCATTATCATATATAATTTATAATTTTATATCGTTATCGTTTAAATTCACGTAACATTACGAAATACACACAATTCAAAATGTTATAACTCAAAGTGTCTTATTTCTTAATTGTTTTTCTCGTTTGGAAAAAAAATTCCAAAACTATTTATATTAGAATTAATTCAAATTTAATATAAAGTTTATTAAATTTGTATATATTTTATAGTTTTAAACAAATTTCGTTAAGATTTCAATTCGATTAGCAATCTCGTAATTTATATTGACAAAAATTAATCATTATCATAAACAATTAATAATTTTATATTGTTATCGTTTAAATTCACCATAACAAAGTATACTCAATTCAAAATAATTTAATTTTTAATTGTTTTTCTCGTTTGGAACAAAATTCAAAAACGAATCGAAGGAATCGGAATGTTTCGCGAATTTGATTAAATCAACATTTACCGGAAAGGTAAGATTTTGTTTTCTTGACGGGGGTTAGGCCAGCATCATTGGTGTATGGCGGTGTCTTACTCAAGAACGTGGCAAATACGTGGTAAGAGCTATAATTATCTTCACGGATCTACTACCCACGCGAGAAATACCATATCTCTCTCTCTCTCTCTCTCTCTCTCTCTTTCTGTTTTCCTTTTTTTCTTTTTTTTTCGTTCTTTAAATTTCTCTGTCTTTTCCTAGCTCATTCCTGAATTATTATTTTAAATAAACCTTGGAGATATTTTTCAAGCTTCTGCTATATTTAATCACGAATTCCAATCACAAATTGTTATTCATCAAAATTATAACTTTAACAATTAATTTCTCCATTTTCCTTTCTTTTTCATTCCCTCCTTCCATCTTTCATTCGTTTTTTTAATCCATTACCCGCTAATTTTGAATTGTTTTTTTTTTTTTTTTTATTTAATAACTGCAACTTCAGAACGAAATATATTTGTTAAAATCGTAAGATCGTACCTGTCGTACTTCATGAAAATATTCAAAATTATTACACTACTATTATTACAACATTTCTTTATTTATTAATTATTAATTATTACAACACTATTTTATTTCAAATTGATAATTAATGATATAGAATAATATTTATATTTAAATAAATAAAAAAAAAAACAATTGTTTCATAAATTGTTCTATTTGGTTTGTACGAATATTATTGCACGGTTAATTTAATTTTTTTTTATTTTGCATTTTCGAATCGTTACAGGTAATGGGTTAACACAAATTCGTACATTAAAAATTTCATCTGTTTAAATCTTACAGATATAACAGTTAAAAATTCTTCTGTTACTGAGAAATACTTCTGTTACTTATCATTAAATGAATTACTTATCATGAAAAAAGAAAAGAAAAATTAAAATTAGAACTAAAGTATTTCGAGATAATGGTGGTATTGCTGTTACACGTTTTCAATTCTCTTATTTCAACGATTTCATCGTACACCATATTTTTCTTCATTCATGACTTTTCATCGAGTCGATGAACAAGGAGTTTGTTAAAACAAACTTCAATTTACTCTTACGTTAGCATTCTCCTCGTCGTATATTCAAACCAACGAATTTGCATGAATTTCGGTATATATATATTCGCTTATCCTATCCACAAACCCCAAACTAGGATTCGTTTTAGTTACAGATGAGGAAGGAAGTAATTTTCAGGTCTTTTATCATCGTTCAAACTTATTTCCTAGATAACAAAGATGATGATAGAAAAAGGGAAACGATTTTGTAAAACCCATCCTTTATATTTGAGAACACTGGCGAGATTTAGTATTTGTGGCGATGAACTTTCGAGTTTTTAATGTCAATTATTAATAATAATATTGGGTTAGAAACTAAATGATTGCAGATTTTAAATAAGAATGAAAATTCCAAATTTTTGCTTGAAAATATAAGTTTATTAAATTAGGTACTATCCATTTTTGTTGATGACCTTTTGCCATCGATCAGGCAGTGTCATAATGTCACATTCATAAAATTTCTGATCTTTGCTATCAAAAAACTGAATTTGGTGTAAAACAAAATTCGCAATGACTTAGTTGCCAACTCAATAATAATCCTCTATTTTCACACATTCTCATTTTTTTTTTTTTTTTACTATTTTATTTTGTGTTTTTCGTTACTTCAATCTTGCGTATTTATTCAAACCAAAATTTAGAAATTGAAATCGGGGCTGAGCAGTTGGGATTGGTTTTCGAAACGATTTTATTCGTTTAATCAATCCATCTCTCTTTCTCTCTCTCTCTCTCTCTCGTTGCTTTTTTTATATTCATTTTATTTTTCCGTACTTTCGATATTTTCTTTTCTAATTTTCGTTTTACATCGAAACGTAGTTTAAACAAAATACAGTATTAAAATAAAAAGAAACAGAAAAAGAAAGAAACTTTAGCAGTGGACAAAAAGAGGAATGGAAAACGAATAATAACAAAACGTTGTTGTTAATTTGAAACGAGATAGAAATAAAAAAAAAAAAAGGGAAGAAGGTTTTTGTTGAAGGTGAAAGATCAAAGCTAGTCTAACCGCAAATTATTTCTCAGCATCATTAGCCTTGTATACTGTGAGAAACAATGAGCTCGTCGTCCCAGGGCAAACTCATGAAACATCATCGTCATCTTTCATACGACAATCCGGGGCCTTTCCGGTTCACCTAATTAATCTCTCTCTCTCTCTCTCTCTCTCTCTCTTTTCTGATTCCTTTTTTTTTTTCATTTTTTAAAACAGAATTTTGCATGTGCAAATTTCGCATTATTTTCGTCTCGCTGTAATCATTCACGTGATTTCGAGGATAGCACTTTGATAATTTCAATAAATATAAGTATGCATATATATATGATGCATATATATATATACATTTATGTGTACGTAAATTCCTGTCTTTCGTGAATTTTCATGCTTCGCGAAATTTTTATTCGGTTTTGCAGAGAACATTTTTTTTTTTCTTCTAAAAAAATGTGCTCGCGTTTTACGCTGAAAAAAGAATATGAAGAGAAAAAAAATAAAAGAAAATGAACCCGTCGAGAAGCTTTTTCACGTTTCCGTTGGTGCGCAATACTATAAAAGTATAAGAAAGACTCTGTTTTTGCATGCGACGGAAATGACGAGGGGTCAAAAGAAAATGCATTTCACTGTCGAATTCGATTTTGTTTTTCATTTTTTTTTTTCACGTTTGTACTCGTAAACTTTTTCTTTCTTTTTTTTCTTTTCTTTATTTCTTTCTACATAAATTTTTTTTATGTATGTATTTGTTGTTGTTTTTTTATATCCAAATACTTATTTATTTTTCATTTAGTTAAATGCGTTTTTAGTTCGTAAACATACGGATCGTTCGATATATTTCTACAACGTTTGAAACGTTTACTATAGTCTTTTTCTTTTCTTATAAATGGTTTACACACGCTTAATATCGATTCTCTAACCTCACACTAAATCGAATTTATGAATAGTACGCGCGTGTAAAGCGTGTATATAAAAAGATTGTAACCGAAGAGGTCAAGTATATATTCGAATCATTATTTTCCAAGCAAAATAAATAACAACAGGAACTGAAAAAAGGGAAAGAATAAATAAAAGAGCAAAAAAATTAAAACAGAAACCCTCATACCACTCCCCCCCCCGCCCTTTAAATTTAAATGATAAAAATAAAGTAGCAAATAATTTCGAGTTGAAAAATAAAAATTATATATGTATTAATATATGTAAAATTATATATATATTTGTATATATTAATATTCATATATATTATGTAATATATATATTATATTTTTTATATATTACATAATATAATCGATATATGTAGAATATATATCATACATTGTAATA
>NW_015148977.1:2595070-2641150 GCF_001465965.1 Polistes dominula
TATTTATTACATAATTATATATATAATTGTGTAATATATATTTTTATAAAATTTTTAAATACTATATCATAATAATATTTTAATAATATTCCCCCTAATAATATTTTTAATATTAATAATAATATTTTTGAAAGTATTAGTAATACTATTTTTAATAATAATTAGTAGTAATATTTTGTTCCCCTTTAAGGGTTAGTTTCACGACGAATATTCCGAATTCGTCCTTTCTTCTTTTTTTTTTTTCTTAAGGGAAAATAAAGGGGACAGGGGGTGGGGCAAAAACCAATACTAACCGGATAATTTCAATCTGCTGGCCTTATCGATACATCCATTTTACGTAAAAATGGTATAGGAAATTCATCTGTGTTCGAATACGGAATGGCTTTCCTCTATACATTTTCTTTCGATAGCGCACTATGATGAGTTTATTGAAAATATCGAGCGTCCTTATTCTTCTTCGAATATAATTTGTTTCTTTTTTTTTTCTTTTCTTTTTTAGTGATAGACCACGAAAAGAAACGTGAATTTTTAACATCGTTGAGGACAAAAAAATTCATTAGAATATACAGGTTGATTCAGCAGCTTTTGCAACTTAAATAGCTCCGAAAGTATGATAGTAGCAGAAAAGTGGATAAGGAACTAGTTGTATGAAAAATTTAGAACTATAATATGACATAAGTATTTTTTTGCTAGGTTAAGTCATTTTCGAGATTTATTGGTCAACTTTGTTTTTTTAAATACAATGTTTTATTTTAATACTTATTTTCGGATAGCGGCTGACAAGATGAATCCAATGATATGCAACATTAATATTTTTGAAAGTCAACAAAAGTAAAAACTGGTGAACAAGCTAGCCACAATGCAACTCTTCCGCGTCATGGTCGCGTCAGGGTTGCGTCAAGGTTACGTCATCCTTTAGTTGTTCTACGAACGGAACAGATATTTTCCGAATAGGTTTTATTGATCATTGTCAAATTTTGTATTTAATGTTGCACATCATTGGATTCGTCTTGTCAGCCGCTATCCGAAAATAAGTATTAAAATATAACATTGTATTTAAAAGAACAAAGTTGACCAATAAATCTCAAAAATATTTCAACCTAATAAAAAACTACTAATGTCATATTGTAGTTCTGAATTTTTCATACAACTTTTTCTTTATCCACTTTTCTGGTACTTTCATACTTTCAGAGCTATTTAGGTGGCAAGTGTTGGTGAATCACCCTGTATATTCTCGAGAATAAATCGTTAAAATTCAAATTTATTGAGATAACGTGATGAAGCTTTTGACAAATTCGTTTTGCATATCTTTAAAATATTAAAAAAAAAAAAATTTTGTTCGTTCATTTAAAAAGATCCCGTTCCATTCTTGTAACCATCGTTCTCACCGTTGATTTATTCGTTAAATTAAATTTACATTGGGGATGAGAGAAAGGGGAGGCTTCGTATACGATCGTTTGAAAACACGTTTGTCGAATTCGATTCTTTAACATAAAACAAAACAAAAAAGAGAAGCAAGAAAAAGAATTGAAAGTGAAATATCGTTAAGAAAAAAAAAAAACAAACGTTTCTGGGTGGTTTGTAAGGGATGAACAAGGATTTGTGATCAACGATGGTCCAATTTTGGCTATCTTTCTAGGATTTCACATTGACAGTAAGAAACAAGATTACTTTTACATTTCCTCTTTAACATCGACCATTTCCTTTGTCCCAGATTTTTCCTTTGGTTTCAATAATCAAACCAATAAATCAAAACACTTTTTATTTTCTTTTTCGATAAAAAAAAAACCTTTTCAACTCAAATCCGAATGTATTAAAGATCGAAGAATCACCACAACATTATTGTCCTCCCCTCTATGAAAGATATTTTTCCAAAATCATCGTAAACAACAAATAAGTATTTACATATTATCTTTTTGTATTTTTTTTTATTATTTTTTTTTTTTTTTTTTTTTTTTCTTCTCCTCTCTCTTTGTCTGTCTCTCTCTCTTTTTCTCTCTCTTTCACTTTGGTGAACGTTATCGTTGTCTCCGTCTGCCAATAAGAAACGATAAAATAGTTTTAAAAGATAAACGTTTATACTGCAATGTTAGATTTTGTTTAGATTTCTGTTTCCGGGATGGATAGATGATCGTCGTTTTGTAACGACACACGATGACACCAAATCGTAAAGATGATTCATACGAGAATAATAAGATTTGCGAAACTGTGTAAGAATATTTTGGGAAATTTTACGAGCAACTGTTTAGTGACGATCATAAAGTTACACGAATTCTTAAGAGTAAAATATAACTTTTGGTGAATAGTGTTGGTTGGAAAAGAGAACTTCTTCTTCTTGTTCTTCTTCATCCTACAATTTCTTCTTGTAGCTTTATTCTGCAAGAAAGACGATAAAACAACGTTGGCATATGAGGATTATTGTTATTATTTTCGAGAGAACACAATATGGGCCTCTTTACCTCTCCTATACACGAGGAAAATATCACAAAATCTTCCATCTTTTTCGTAACCACCTAAAAGAACGAGAATTTACGAGCCGATAATTTTAAAGCTTCGTCTTCTCGCACGTTTCGTTCTCTCTTCAAACTATTTTCCGGATTCTTTTTATATTCTTTTTTTCCTTCCTTCTTTCCTTCCTTCCTTCCTTTCTATCTTTATTTCCTTTTATTTCCCATTTTAACAGTCCCGTCGACTTGCACAGTGAAATTTCATTTTGACTATTGCAACTTAATGCATGCGTATATACACGAGCAAACTACTTCAATAATAATAATCGAGTTAAGTTTCACATTCATACTTTTCTAGCTTAGAGTATGGGACCCAGATGTTATAGCAGGGTGTTTCGAATGAACAAAAAGAAATTTTCATGTCATTCTATGATAATATATATTTTTATATGTAAATTTATATCAATTAATATATAAAAATAATAAAATAAAAATATAAAAATATACAAAATAAATCAAATAAAAATAATACGAGTATATTATATATTTTATATTATTCTTTTAATAATAATAATTATATATAATTAAATAACAAAAAAAAATATATTAATTAGTAAAATACAAAAAATAAAAATAAAATATATGTTAAAAATATATTAAATAAGTTTTTTATGTATATAATATACTAATATTATTATTTTAATAATTTATAATATTTTCAATTTATATATTTCTTTTTTCATTCTTTATTTTTTTTATCGTGTACGCACGATAATACTTTTGAAAGAGTTTGAAAAAAAAAAACTTTACGATACGTATTATTCAATCCGTATGATTTGTTATCTATGTTAAAGTACTTAAATTCTTATCATTGTTACATCTAACCAGTTACACTTTTTGTTTTTTTTTTATCCATCAGGCACGCAACAAGCCAGCCGATGGAGTAGGCCACGTAAATCAGAAAGGTGCGGCCGGTCAAAAGGCACCGCTTGCTGGTGGACAAAAGGGTGCACCTGGTGCCAAGGTTGCGACTAAACCAGCTCAGAAGCCATCTGCACAAAAAGGACAGGTCAAAGTTACCCCTAAGGCTGCCTCCGTTAAAACGGGAAAGAACAAAAAGAAAGGCCAGAGGCAACAATACGATCTCATCGTAACCATAAACTTGGTAAGTTCGATTAAAATGTTCAATTAATTTCGAAAAAAGAAAAAAGAAACAAGAAAACGAGAAGAGAAAGAGGAAAAATTAATGCGTGTCATTGTTAGATGATAATTATTATGATTATAATTTATATATCAAACTTTCGAACGTTTCTTCAAAAGAAATTTTATGATAATTGTATAATCGATAATTTTAATTATTTAAATATTAAAAGAGGTAGTAAAAGGAACAAAGAATAATAATAAATAAATGTAGAACGAAAATCGTACATTTAAATCAGATTCGAAATAATTACGTAATATTTGTATTGTACATATATGTCTACTACTAGTACGTGTTTTGATGCACGAGAAAGTAATACGTCTGACCATAAATTTATTTATCTACTGAACGATCAAATTTTAATCGCTACTAAACGTTTTGCTCGTTAAATTTTCAATATGTTACCAACGCTTTTGTTGTACGTTAATTCGAATTTGACATGGCAATAACACACCTTTTCTTATTTTTTCTTTTTCTCGTCAAATCGAAATTATAATCGATATTTAAAAATATATTAATTTTTATTTGACTAAACAACAATCGTAAAAACCCTTTTTCTTTTATACAATGAATTAAAATTCAATACATTTGTAAATTTATACAAAGAATAATGGTTGGTTTTATGCAAAGAATAAATCGTGGTTTCTTTTTGCATTTTTAAACAATTATTTTTCTTTTAATATAATGATACATTTTATAACAAAAATAAAATTTTGTATTTATTGTTGGATCGATTGTAGAGTATAATAAATCGCTCACTATATTAACATAACGATGAAATGCGAATTAGAACTTTAGTATGTTTCAAGCACTTTAACATTTAGGATTTGCGAAATTACTAGAACGTATACTCACTGTATCTGCGTTAGTTTCGAAAAACAAGGCAACCGTGTCTAATATGATACAAGAAGTAGGAACAAACTCGTCGAAACGAAAGCCGACAGATGGTACTACCGGATTAACGTGGAAAAACATTCGAGAAGAACCTACATAAAATTTATCGATGGTTTTCGTTTTTGCTAGAGAAACGCAATTAAAATGTTTTTTATTTTTATTTTTATTTTTTTTAACCTGAATTTCTTTCAATTGATATACTGTAACAAGTTGATAGTTACATCTCGTTCCGATCGTTATACCAATAAAAAAAATACTGTATATAGATAAACACACGATCAAAAGAAATTATTCTATTCGATATATGGAAATAATATTAATTTTTATTTTTATATAAATAATAATAATAATTTAATATTATAATTTAACCCTCTTAAAAGTTGCACGCTCGAGTTAACTCGAGCGGCGTTATATTATGTTGAGCCAAAATTGTTTCTTAAGGGATTAGTATTATATTTTATATAAATAATATAACCCTAGTAGCACACAAAATATTGAAAAATATTGAATACATGTGTATTTAATAAATAAATTATTTATGTGTATTTAAAAATAAATAATTTTTCAATATTTTGTGCTACTAGGGAATATTGTTTTGTTTCTTTTTTTTTTTTTTGAATATACGAAATTAACAACTGTGATATTTTTCATGGTTTATTTATCAGCGAAAAATGTCAATAACATTAAAACATTATATTTTGTATTTCGAGTAAACAAGGTTGGAATGTAATTCCGGAAACGTTAATTGGATCTAACCGTGACAGGCAATAAAGTGGTTTGCAAAAGAATTTCAGATTTTCTGCGTCGCGCGTCGTTCCAAAAATAGTTCCAGACAACTTTTTTCTTATTTTTTTTTTTTTTCTTTTTTTTTTACTTCTACTTCTTCTTCTACTTTTTCTTCTTCTTTATCGTTCCATTAAAAACTAAGTGAGCGAAAGTTTCGCGTCGAAGTCGTAGAATCTTTCTTGGGAAAATATTTTACCGTAATAGAATATACGATCGATATTGTATTATAAAATTAGATCGGGAATAATGTTAAATATATATAGTTTTATATTATTTATACTAAAATATATATGTGAATCGATATAAATAAAAAAAGAAAGTAAAATAAATATATATATTATTTATAAATATATTATCGAATATCAATGAGCAATAAAATGAATGAATACAAATTCTTACACGTAATCTTATTCGCATACGTTATACTAAGAATAATAGAAAGTATACAATACATCGGTATGAATGAAATGTGTTATTAGCAAGTTTTAGAGATCAATGTTTCAAAGTGAAGCAAGTGTAAATGACAAATTGATGAGAAATGTTTCGGTTCATTCTTGTTGAAATCATTTTACATGACGACTCATTTTGAATATTTGGCAATGAACGTCGCGTCACCCCCACTAACACATCGAGAACGCTATTATAAGGACAGAGAAGACACCGTCTGCCCATTTTCTTGGTGCCAGCTGATAGTGGAGGGGCAATGACAGTTTAAAAACAGCCGAAGGTTGACCAAAAACATATCCCACGAAAAATCTTTTGTCTCGAAAGTAGTCGTGTTCTCTCGTGTTAATACAACAACGTCGAACTCACGTGTGTTTAATAACAATAAATATGTTTCTAATGGAGATAATAATAATTTAAATGAAAAAGTCAACGAATAAGAAGAATTATTGACAATTTGATGAATAGAACATTTAACAAACATACTTGACTTTTATCGTGAAAGAAAACCAAACCTTAAATGAAAATGAAAGTGAAATGTATTGATTATTAATCCTACAATCTATAATAATATTCTAAACAAAAAGGGGTCAAAACAAAATAAATCGAGATATAATAAAAAAAAAAAAATAATAATAAACAGGAAAGAGAGAAAAAGAAAAAGTGAGAAAACAGTAAGGTTTAAAAAAAGAAATGGTTGTTATAAAGCTAGGTCTCATTGGCGACTAAACACAGTGATTTTTAGTTTGAACATAACGTCGGTGGGTAGTCCATAAATATTATTTTGGCTCGGAATCGTGGTGCTAGTACTAGTAGCTTGTCGTGAGTAATGTGCATCGACCCCTCCTTCACTGTGTGAAAGCAAACGAGAACACACAAGGGGTTGTTTTTTTTTTTCTTTTTTTTTTTTTGTAAAAAAGAAAGGTGGACGTGTTTAACCTTCGATAGTAATAATAAAGAACGAATATAGGTGGTAGGAGGAATCAAAGAAAAGGGTGAAGTTTAAAGCAGAAGAAACTGAAGAGAATCAAAAAAAAAAAAAATCAAAGCAACCGTGTAAAATAAATTGTCAAACATTCCCTTTTTTGTGTGTGTGTGTGATAACTGTGCGATCGGATAACGTAAAACCGGCATCGTAATTTTCATCTTAAAGGATGCTGTAAAATGTGTGAATTTATCCGACACAAGTGAGTGAAAGGATCTTGGAAAGATCTTTAAAGTTTGTTAAAGAAAACTCAAAGAGAATTTTTTTGTTCTTTTTCTTTTTTAACGAAGAATTATTCCGCGAGTGTGTTTCCGGGAAAATGGCCGACACGGAAAAGAAATATACCTCGGCTTACGGGAAACTAAGAAGATTGACTAGTACGATAGATTGTCAAACGAGACAAATTAGTGTAAGTCGTGATAGTGTGGATAAAATCATGATTTATTAACAAAATCCATTTTTAAAACGATTTTGAGTAATAATCTTTGAACTATACATTTGTCAAAATTTTGTTTATTTTTCCATATCATCGTACGCGATCTTTCCCCAATAGAAAAATGAATATTTGTTTTTTTTCTATCGCTATTTATCGTTCTGCCATTTTAAACTACGCTCCCACGTTCCATTTCTTTTTCGTTTATCATTTAAAAAAAAGTTCAAGTTTCAACTTACCACGTGTAATATGAATTTATTTTTTCATCGATATTAAAGAAAACAAATTTTATCATTTTATCAAACGTTTTCAATTGTTTACCAAACTCACCAATATTTTTCCTTCTTTTTATTTATTTAAAAAAAAAAAAATAAATAAATTTGATACAAATGAAATTAAAAGATATAATCAATGCTGACTTCAAAATCAATTAACATTAAATATGAATCAGAGTTTCTCGTTATCAATAAAAATTCCAAAATAGAAATTTGCGTACGAAATAATTTCTTATTTCGCTAGTAAGAAATTATTTGTTCCTAAAAAAAAGGACATTTTTAAAGTATCCTTCAAAATTTTTCACCTTTTACCGTGTGTCACAATTATTCTCTTTTTAAAATAACACACGATATTACATTGTTTCTAAAATATGCAGACAAATACAATTTCATGAATACATTTTTATACAGTTATATGTTTTTATATTTATTTTAATATAAATTTTGAAGAAATTGTCGAGGTGAAGACGATGAAGGATTCTCACGCGTAAGATGTCTTAAGTTTGATGTTGAAATTCTATGGAATTTCATAAATGCACATATATATATATATATATATATATATATATATATATATATATATATATATATANTATATATATATATATATATATATATATATACGATGAGAGAATGCACATGCATTCCAAGAAGACACCGAGTTCCTTTCACAATCAGATCTGTTCGTGAGTTTATGCGAACCTTTCTTCCCTATTTCTCTCTCTCTTTCTCTTTCTATTATCCCTTTTCTCTTTCTATTTGAAACTTGCTTGAAAATGACATGACCTAAATCAAAAAGCTCGACCTTGGCAACTCCTTCTTATAAAAGGAGTTTCGAAGAAAATATCAAAGTGTTGGAAAACGAGGAATGAAAACACCTCCTTCGATGATATTTCGTTTTTTTTCTTCTTCTAAAACGTTGAACGTCGAAAAGCTTCCCGAGTTTTAACTCATGTAAGAGCAGCAACCGAGTTGTGCTCTCCTTTTCCCACAGTACTTTACAATCAACATGATTCTGTCTTCCTTCTTCTTCTTCTTCTTCTTCAATTCTTTTTTTTTTCTTTCCTGATATAGTAAAAAAATTCTACTTTTAAACAGTGAGGTTAGGAATTTAGAGTTAACTGAAGTTTTTACACATGTTTGATGAGATCGAAATATTCGATAGAGAAAAGATAAATCGTTGAATTATTCATCAACATAGATAAATTATTTCATACGAGAATTTTGCACTTATCTCTTATGTATGAGAATGTTTAAATGTACTTATGTATGTATATAAGAATATATACGAATACTAGGATACTCCGGCCATGCGTTGTTATAAAATATTGATTTAATAATATATTTAATATTTATATTTAATTTATATTTAATTTATATTTATAATATAATTTTAAACTATGTAATGCAGTCAAATCAATATTCGCAAATAATTTCTGGGATTTCAAATTAAGCATAACATAACATAAAATTTTTAATATATATAACAACACACAAAATAATACCATAATTAAAATGGAATACATAAAATAATAATACACAAAAAAATATAAAAAGTAAGATACTTAGTAGGATAAAATATTGAAAAATATTGAATACATGTGTATTTAATATTAAAAAGACATTGAATCTCTTTTTAATATTAAATATTAAATACACATTTAATAAAAATATTAAATACACATGTGTATTCAATATTTTTCAATATTTTGTGCTACTAGTGGTTAGTAAATCTGAAAAAAACGTATGTGACGTGAATATAACCAACTAATTGAATTGTAATACAGCGCCATTTATTGAAAATTTACAGTACCTAAAGACCTAAATAACCTCTAAATAATAAATCCTTAAATTGGCAATAAAAATTAAAAAATAATCGCCATAAAAACTATCTATGTACTAAGTTGAAAAAAAAACACACACACAAAATAAAAAAAATTCTAGGATATCCTTTAAATAATTAATGGACGTTGATTAAAGATACGTCGCGTTGCAATTCAATTTCTTATAATTTAATATGATTTGTTTATTTTTTTTCAAAATATATATCTTTTACTTTACCGATTAAATTTGAAACTAGTGTAAAACTCCATTCCAGTCTCATTCTCTAGAATTCTAAATAGTACGAGAAAGTTTAACTCTCTTTCTCTCTAAACTGTAACAATGAATTACTTGTTTCAAAGAAAAATAATATGACGTTTCAAGAATCATTGAAATTCTACCATCTTCATTTCATCTTCTATCACAATTTTCTTCTCAGAAAATTTGATTTATTTTGAAATATTGCGAACTACGCTTTGTTTGAAAATTTTCTTTACTCGTTTTAAAAATTTGCAAACTATGATATAATATTTTCCGATACCTTTTTTTTTTTATATTTCACAATTTTTCATCAATTTACGTTCTTCAAAGAACGTAACAAACGTTATTCTGTTAGAATACTATCAAATAAATTTTATATTTCTATTCAAATTCCTAGATTTCTATTTTGTTGATTTAGTTTATTACAACATCGTTGTGCATCCACACAAAAGTACCTAACGTTTAATTATTTAACTATTACATTGAATTATTAATTATGAAAAATTATATTAAAATATAATATATCTTTAAAACATTCAAAGATTTAAAATCCTAAAGACATTAACATCTATTTTTTGACTAGGTATTTGAATGTCTTACAAATTCTTGTCAAGTGGTCGTATTCCTTGATCCTCTTTTCCAAGAAGTTGACGTACTTATTATAATACCTAGATTTAATAGAATAAATGGAACATAATATAACAGAAGCATTTCCCATTTGCTATCTCTCTCTCTCTCTCTTTTGATATAAAAATTTAAATCCAATTCAGTTTATAAATTCAACTAAAAATGTGAAAAATGTGTAAAAACTTTATCCTACTTTCCGTAGCTCATTTTTTGTGTTGTTTCTTTTTAATAACAAAATTCATATGACATATCATTATTTTCTTTACGTAACCGTAATGGGATATTTTTTATTGTACAGATCCAAACAACAACGTTAGAAGAAAAAAAAAATATTGCACTGCAGAACACGTTT
Source organism: Polistes dominula (assembly GCF_001465965.1). The sequence goes on from NW_015148977.1 coordinate 2,605,597, forward strand.
GCTCGTGGTATCTTATAAAATATGAAAGTATATTATCGTATTTTTCACCTAGTTCAGCACGCAACCTGTTTCTCTTCACTACCGGTTCGCTAGATTATCACTAAAAGTTATCGTTAATCATATGAATAGTGACCATTATAACGGAACACGAATCGCGTTAGAATATTCAACACCAATTTATCATGGAACGGTTAGATCCATACAAAAATTTCAAATGGTGTATAATAATTCAAACAATACGCTTGTCCAACCAATTTCCACTCTCAATTTATACAAATTATAAGCACGATATTGTACTTTATTTGTCAACGATGTTTTTATGGTTACAAAAAAAAAACAAAAAGAAAAAAAATTTAAAAGAACGAAAGACACTTTAAAAATTTGATTTAATTTTTATTAAAACGGTACTTGTGAAAAAGCTACGCTACATTACCCGTCATTTATTAAATAATAAATGATAATATTTTAAGCAATTAACCGTGGTGCTCCATTTTGAAAGTACGCATCGTTGCTGTGTGTCGTGAAAATCGACCGATGACAAGTCGAGGTTAAAATTGCTCATTTTCAGGATAAAATAAACTAAAAATAAAAACAACAAAATATTAGAAATTTACAAATCAATACAGTTTGTTAGTTTTATGTGTCATGTTGTTGAGTGGTAGTTTAATTTTATTTTATTTTTTATTATAAGATAGAAGTTAGTATAGTGTCTGATAAAAAGAGTGTGTTGTGACCTCTTCATTAAAAGTGAACATCGTATGAAATCATAGCTATTGGGTGCGGGGGGGGGGAAGGGGGAGGGAGAATTCAAACGTAAAGCCTACTACCACCACCATAACTAGGCAATCGGCCAAAAACCCCATCCTATCTAGTTCGCTCGTTTTCTCTTTTGCTGAATCTTAAAAAGACCTGAAAGATATATATATTCGAATTTAGTATCTTATTCGATAGTCGTCACACAACTGTTATGGCAGACGACGACGACAACGACGACTCAAGAAAATATACTCAGGAATATCGTAAACTTCGACGATTAACTAATCAAATCGATTGTCAAATCAGAAATCTTTCTGTGAGTGTTGTTCTACTTTTTAGAAAAACATGTGAAATCGTAAAAATAGTGTCACTCGTTTTTTATCATTTAATCTCACTCTCACTCTCACTCTCATTCTCTCTCTTAAATTCTCTTTTTCTTTCTCTCTTTCTTTACCTCTTGCTATTTCTTTCTTTCTCTTCCAATTTTCCTTTCTCTCTCTCTCTCTCTCTCTCTCTTTCTATTTCTTTCTTTTTATTATCCAAACCTAAAAAGAACATCACCTATACTGTCAAACCTGTACTGACAAAAATACAAGGACACCGCCGAAATGTGTGGACATCGAAAATAATGGATATGGAAATGAAATCGTTCGCGATTGAACCGCAATATTTTTTTTCTCTATCCTACAAAAGCTTCTTTCCTGACACAACACACAAAAAAGAAAGAAAAAGGTAAAGGATTGACTGTATGGATTTACGGTGTTGGTGACATCTCCATTTCGTCGGTTTTTTCGATATCAACTTCCGTTATTAAAAAGTTCGAAAATTACAAAGAAGATCGATCGGTTTATTCTTCTATCAAAATAAACAAAAAATTATGAACGATGATCCCGGGAATTTGTTTTTAATCGGATTTTCATGAATTATTTGCCATTTATTTTTTTTTAACGTTGTTATTCTGTTGTTATGTCGTATTAATTTTTTATTTTATATCTAATCAACGAAACATAACATAATTTTTAACTTTGACAATGTTAAAAAACTGTGTGTGTTTCATACTTTTATTAATATTACTTAAATGTTTTTAAATAAGATAAAGTATTAATATTAAGATTTAAATACTAATTAATAAAATTTAAAAATATTAATATAATAAGATTTAAATATTTGTAAAATTTATATATTAATAATATTTAAACACTTAAAAGCTTTTTAATAATTTTATTATAATGTTAAACAACAACTTGTAGCTTTTGATTATTCGACAAACAATTAATACTGATCTATCGTGTGAAATACAGGCGTAAACATGAAAGGTGGATATAAATCGACATAATAATGACGGTATTCGCAAGTCACAAAGCTCCGTCGTTAATTATGCGAACTTTACGAACGTCATGCCACGCCCACTTGACTGATTATATACTTGTTTAGAACACGAATTCTCTATCTATCTCTCTCTCTCTCTTTCTCTTTCTCTTTCTCTTTCTCTTCCTCTTTCTCTTCCTTTCTCAATTTGATTTTAACTTTAGAACGCGTTAGACAATAAATTGTTACATTTACGTAAAGTAATCATTTCACTGTTAAATTTCTAAATTCCTCTACTACCTATCTATTGTAAATAATAATAACATTTCTATTTTTTATTTAGATGATCTTATTCGTTACGAAATAAATGCAAAAATGTTCTTTTTTTTTTATTTTCAGTCCGAGTATGGTCTCACGGAGGATCAAGTCGCTGGTAAGTTTAATATTAAATATTAATTAATATTAATATAATACATTAATTTTTAATTATAAATTAATTAAATATTAATTAACAAATAATAATTATGTTTCTGTTTATTCATTGGCAATTAATTATTTTGCCATTACGATGTTGTCGTAAATAAAAATAATTTGGGTTCTTTTTACGTAACGAGCAAAACAAAACAAAAAAAAAGAAACGCAGCTAAGATTTTTTACAGCAGCATTTAATTTTTTGCATTCGGTTCGAATATTTACATATGCAAAATGTATATAGTAATAATGTAACTCGCCACTCAGTTTTAAACCATTACTCCTTTCTTTTATTTTTTGTATACCTACGTTTGTATATATTTAAATACATATATGTAAGTACATAAGATTTTTACAAGGGATTTTTTTTATCCACCTACAGCAAAGCGGATCGTATTCGGCAGCAAGTTTTTTAATTACGAAAACATTCAATATTACTTTTTTTTCTTTTTTTCTTTCTGTTTTCTTGTTTCCTGCTTACTAAACGAAACGTAATCTTGCTTGCTTGCTTGCTTCCTTGCTTGTTAAAAACTGAATTACGAACGTATTCCTTACACGAATTCGTCAAGAATTTATTTCACTCTGGCTGGCCCTTTATACCCACTAATTTTTTTCTCCTAATACTACGGTTACGAATGAACGAGTAAGTAAATTGCAAGAATTTTTATTAAAAATTCTTGTTCTTTTTACATCTCTTAACCCCACGCTCTCCTCTCTTTCTCAAACAAAATTTGAATTGGTAAACAAAATAAAACAACGAAAAAAATTACTTTAAAAGATTACATTCTTCGTAGGTAGTAAGATGAAAATCTTTTGTTATCAATCCCCTTCAAACGAAGTTGGTGTAATTGATTCTGATTTTTAATTATAAAAGTATAATAAAATTTTACAACGTAAGAACAGAGAGAAATTAATTAGCCTTGGAAAAAGGAATAGAACTTAATCGTTAAAACAAAAAGTTTATTTTAACCCTTTGGCTACATTTGACGTATAAGTACGTCTTGCATTTGTTTGGATAAAGACGCACATGACGTTCTGATACGTCATTGAAACTGAAATGAGATTTAACTTTGGTTTATTTTGGTTTATTTCGAAGTAATGTGAGTCATTTTTATATTATGAAAATTTATTATTAATCTAATATTTAATATTATTATTTCTAATATTAATTTATATTATTATAATATATCAAAGTAATTTTCAAATAAATGTGCACTTAAAAAGTTAAAGAATTACATTCGAACATTATGTAAATGAAATTTTATATAAATAATATGAAATATTTAATATAATATAAAAGTATATTTATGTTATTAATAAATATATTTATTTTATTAATATAATATTTATTATTATTTAATTAAATAATATTTTATTGTTTAATCAATTAATATAATATTTATTATTAATATTTATAAATATATTATAAATATATTTATTTTATTAATAAATATTATTATCCTAACAATTTATTTTTTATAATATCTTTAAAATTACATTGAATTAATCTGATTTCAAATAATTTGTTGTGAAATAACTGATAAACTTATTTTTTTGTTGTTTAAATTTTGACTTATTAAACCACTATCATAATTATGGCCACATATGCGTAATGCGTTAAAATACAATTTTTTTTCTTCTTCTTCTTCTTTTTAGATATAGGTAAACAAATATTATATTTAAATTATTAAAATTTAATATAATTTAATTATTATTTTTAAAAAAGGGTTAATCGTTGTCTTGTCTTGTTTTTTATCACAAGCCGAGATAACACGTTAATTATTTCAATATAAAAATTGTTTTCTTTTTTTGTAGACTTTTTTTTTTCTTTTAGACGGCACACAGCCAGAGATCGGAATCGATTAAACTCGCGTGTGTGTCTCTTCGTAGGAAAGAAGAGAAATATATATCGGTCAACGTTTGCTATTTTATAAGGTCATGAAATAGAAATTGGATAAAGTACGAGTGGTTGTATCGAGAACTATGGCAATATATAGGTCTCGCGTGTGCTTTCTACGTTGATAGGAAAAATTTATACGTACGGTTTTTGAAATCGTGCCGATTTCATATTTTATCTTCTCTTTGTTTTTTCTTGTTTTTTTTTTTTTTTATTTTTACATATTGAAAAGTTCGCCGTGTATTTGTACGTTATATTAATGTAAATATTTTTCAAATATAATACTTGATCTGATTAAAATAGTATGGAATTTTAATTGGTTGTATTATTAATGCACTCAATCCAATTAATATAATTAATTAATTATAATCCATTAACGGAGTACTCTTGTATCATGTTTTTTGTGTAAGAATTTATAACACGAATATTATATAACGAAGATAGTTTTTATTTGGTATTTACCGATAAGGAGCTTATACGAAAAATTAGTGTTTTTCTTAAATCATTAAACATCATTATATTTAAACATCTTAAATCATTAAATTATTAAACATCATTAAATATTATAATTTTGAATATTCATTAAATTGAAGATTTACCAAAATTTTTGAGAACAATGTTATTTTCTTAACAATAATCGTTTCTAATAATAATTATATCCTTCGTGCAAGTAAAATGATTTTTGTGTTATTTGAAAATATCAAATAATTAGCTTGCTTTAAAATAAATGTCCTTCGTTGTTTGAAAATGGCAAAAAAAAGAAATTCGATGTCAAGAATTTTACGATAGAACGAGCTCTTTTAAAATTTCTAAATAAAGATCAATAATAATCAAATTTATTGTATGATACAATCACGTATAATAATTATAATTATAAATTTAAAAATTTCAGAAATTTCGAATAATTTAATTGATAATATCGATTRAATTAAATTAATTATATCGATTATAGTTATTTTTGTTTATTCTTTGTTTTTTATTTGTAGAATTCAAAGAAGCATTTATGTTGTTCGACAAAGATGAGGATGGTACAATCACCATGGCGGAACTTGGAGTGGTCATGCGATCATTGGGACAGAGACCATCCGGTGAGTAAGAAAATGCTTTTTAAACGTATGTGTACGTACGATTTATGTTTATGCGTATCGAGTGCACGCGCGCACAAATATTCGGCATCGTTATTCGTAGGCCAGAAGGTAAATACGATCTGGCTTCAAGCCATACTCTCTTTTTCCCTTTCTCTCTCTCTTTCTTTGATGAAAGCATCACGTGGATAAAATATCTTTTACTGCACGAATAAGATTTTTAAAAATCATTTTTTTTTTTTCTTTATTTTTCTTTATCTTTCTTTATTTTTCCCAATTATGCGTATCGAAAACCAACGAAAATAATGTTCATAAATTATTTCTATTTAATATTCTATTTTATCATATATTTATTTATTTAACAAATAAAATAATATATTATATTTTATTATATATATTAATATTATTATATTATATATGATTTATTTATTGTATTATTATTATAAATATATTAATAATATTATATGTTAAAAAATATTTGTATAATAATCTGTTATTTTGTTTACGAATAAATAAAACGTGTGTAAAAATAATACACACATATAGTGTGTAGATTGTTAATATTTTATTAAATATTATTTATGTTACTTTATATAAATAAAGTTAAAATATATATATAAATATATAATATTATAAATAAATATTATAAAATAAATAATATTATAAAAATATATATATAATACATTAATAATTATATATTATACATTTAATATATAGTTACACATAATAATCTATAAATATAAATGTGTGTGTGTTTTATATTAATTCTTCATCAAGGTAGATATTTCGAGGTCAATGTCATGTCGAAATAACTATTTTTATTTTAATTGGCAGTTGTAAATGACAAAATAAACTATTAAACAATATTCTTAAAAAACTTGTATAAGTATAAAATGAGTTATTTTTTTCTTTTTTTTTTAATGTCATAGTATATATGTATATATATTTGCTGGTGACATTTGAAATTTAGTTCAAAGTAATTGGGTAAAATATTATAATTAAAAAAAAAACTTTATAATGAACATAGTAATTAATTTAAATTGTCATCATGTTATTGTTTATTTATTTTACAGATACGGAATTACGAGACATGGTGAATCAAGTTGATCAAGACGGTAATGGTACCATCGAGTTTAATGAGTTCCTGCAAATGATGTCGAAAAAAATGAAGGGTGCAGATGGAAAAGACGAGCTACGCGAAGCGTTTAGGTGACTCTCGAACTAACTAGCTTGCTAATCGATATTTACGAAAGTCGGTTGTGCCACTAGAGAATTCTTTTTTCTTTCTTACCTAACCCTTTTTTTCTTTTTCTTTTTTTGGTCTAATTTCTTTTCTATTTTCTCTTTCTTTACTATTTCCACTCAACCTCTCTCGACTCGTTTTTTTTCTTTTTTGGTTTTTTTCTTTTTCCCCTAGCCGGCCGGAAATTAATTCGATAATTATTTCCGTCATACATACACAGGGTATTCGACAAGAACAAAGACGGCCTGATCTCTTCTAAAGAATTACGTCACGTAATGACAAATCTAGGAGAAAAATTGTCGGAGGAGGAAGTCGACGACATGATCAAAGAGGCAGACCTTGATGGCGATGGTATGGTTAACTACGAAGGTAATTATTTTCAATGACAATATAAAAATTGTTTATCGTGTTACTCGAGGACAATGAAATTTATCTCTTTTTTCTTGGTATACATTTTTTTTCTCTCTCTTGCAATAAAAAAAAAAGAAACGCGTAGAAATATTCGTGGAACCGGAAAATAATGTCGTTTCTACACATGTCAATTATTTTTATATAATATTATTATATAATTAATATATTGTTATAATTATATTATTATATATTATAAATAGTATATATACCTATAGCATATATTATTATATATCTAATTGTGTGGGACGAACTCTATGCTAAACTTATAAGCATTCGTTAAGAAGAATTGTCGGTAGGCCCTGGATGGCTCAATGGATAAAAGCAGTCACCCGGAAAGCCGAAGGTCCGGGTTCGAGTCCCGGTCCAGTCAGTTCATGCAAAATCCAGTTTTTTTCACAAATCTTATAATTGGGGGCTCGTCCTTGATGGAGGTTTGTTTCGTTACATGCTTCTGCATCTTTACAAACACATAAGGAAAAATTAATTGAAATAAAGAATATAAAAAAGGAAGAGTTTATAAAATTGTAGTGGCGACGTGGAAACGGTTAGCATGAAGAACTTAGGCGGCGGACGGCCGCTTTAGCAATTGCATTCTATATCAATGTCTAACGAACGAGACCACAATAATGGCGACGTGTGATAACGGTTAGTGATCTCTACATTTGGAGCTTTGCGCACACTAGGCAAAAGGGGGCCTATTTTATAAACGCCCAGCATCATCTCGAGTGCAGAATGATGTGTATGAAAGGACGTATTATCGTTGTTTCTTCATAAAGTATATTCAACGGAGTTCAGAATAATGATATACGTATGGAAGGACGTGTTGTTGTTTCATGATAAAATTGGATCTTTGATGTGTTGTGGGCTTATCAAACCTACGCCCAACCCCCAAACCGGGAAGGGCCAATTCCCAATCCCTCAGTCCGCAACTTACGCTTATTCAATTAATTCTCAGCCAACCTCATTCCTCCCCTCCCCCTATACAGAACAAAAGAGAGGGAGGCCCTTCCTCTATCCCCGTAACCTGAGGACGTGCTGTGTCGTCCGTGGTGATTGAGACACCACCATCCTACTACCTGGGGATCGCTACAAGACTAGTCCCGAAATTAACAACTGTATATACTATATACGCACAATTTATGAAGAAGGCGTATAAGAGAAAGAGATGTTTAAATGACGAAAGTATACAGAGTTGAAATTTGTTGTTGTAAGGATTTGGAATGTGGAAAGAAAATGCCTTCGACAAACTTATTACAAGTATTTGTGAAGAAAGATTGGGTCGGTGGGTTCTGGATAGCTCAATAGATTAAGAGCAGTCGCACGGAAAGCAAAGATTCTGGGTACCAATCCGTCCAGCGGTCTAATTTTTTTTACACAATTCTTACAATTATATATTATATTAATATTATTAAATTATATAGAAATATTAACACGTTGAGCGCCACGTCCGCCATCTGTAGCGGATACTAGACTTTCCCTTTGACAGCGTAGAAAATGATATTTCTAAGCGGCGCGCGTGGCCTGACGGGGACTTCCTTGAAAATGAGCATGGCGCTCAACGTTTTAATATTATTATATATATATATATATATGTATATAATTTCAAAAAACCGAGATTGATTTAAATCGGTCCACTAATAAAAATTTGCATACTGGATGGAGGAAAATGGTTGTTGATAACGAGGGTGGTAATTAAATTATTGATTAAAAATTAAAAACTTGTTAAAAAATATTTATTCGTTTGAATTTAAAGGTTGAAGAAAGACTACATTACTTTCCGGTCCAAGTAATATTTAATATTATAAATATCTTTATTTATTTATTTTATATTTAAAGTAATAAATATTTTTAAGTAAACTTTTTTCTTTGTGCGACCAATGATATGACAGAAACCACGTACTAAATTATTTGTTTTTTCTTTTAGTTTTTTGACTTTTTTCCGTTTTTCTTTTTTCAGAATTCGTGACGATCCTGACGTCGAAAAATTAGTTTGTCAATCGAAAATAATTAGACGATATTGAGATGATAACTACGAGAGAAGAAGAAGAAGAAGAAAATTAATATGAAAAGAAGGAAGCACGCAAAGTTCCTCGCCAGGGTCGTAGATAGAAAAAAAAAATAAATAAAAATAATAATAAAAAAGGACATTTATCGTGAAATCCCAGAGTAATTAAACCGCAGCAGCAAGAGACAGCAGCAGCAGTAAAAGAAAAAAACAAACAAACCATAAAGATGCAACCACAATAGCAACAATGTCAAAAAAAAAAAAGAAATCCATCGTCCTGAAATCAAACAAAAATTAGCGCTAAGCGAATCATTTGAAAATTTTCAGTGAAGAAAATTATTTTCGTAGATTCGTCGAGCACGGTATACAAAAGAAGAAATACATTACAAAATTTAAACAGCAACAAAAAAGAAAACATTGAAACTATCGTTTCGATGATAACGCGGATCGATCTTTTCGAAGTACTATCATATATATATATATATGAGTATAGTAACGTGAGATAAACACAACACACACACACACAGGGACAGGTACATACACGGTAATACACAAATAAGAATGATACGCGTAATACACACCTCGCTTCTTTTTGAAAAATTGAGAAAGAAAGAAGGTAAACAAAAACAAAAGAAAGAAAAGAAGAAGAAGAACAGAACGTAAAAAAAAATTCAAAAAGATTCCTGATTATAAGTAAGAACACAAATTTATTGTATTAATAACAAACGAGAGAGAAACAGTTCAAGACGGACAAAGACAGACAGACGGACAGACATAAGAAAAAAATGTATTTAACACAAAGCGAGGTGGTCGTTCCCCCGAAACAATCAACTGAGCTTCGTTTAACATTTATCTAACTCTATTATAATGCTAGAAAGAAAAAAAAAACTTAAAAAAAAAAAAAAATAAAGAAAAAAAACCCCAACATAAAAGGAATAGTCGTTACGAAGTATCCGTTTAGGAAGAATTTCAGAATAAAATAAAAGATTAATGAAAAAGAAAAAAAGAAATAGAAAACAAAAAAGAAGAAAAAAAAATTAAAAATAAAATCGCCCTTAAATCACCTTAAAAGTAAACCCCCAGAAAAATTTTTATCCCACATCCCCTCTCTTTTTTCTCCTTCCTCTGTCCTACTAGTCCCCTCCCCACCCTTTAGTCACCCATTTAAAAAGTAATTAGTATATTTACGACTTATATATACTATATGACGATGTGAGAACGAAAAAAAAAATAATATTAAAAAAATCTAATTAGATCGTTTAAAAAAAAAAAAATAAAATAAAATAAAATGAAAGCGAATTTTAATCATGTATAAAAAAAAAAAAAAGCGTGAATTTATCATTAGCATTTGCGATTGTCGTGTGTTTTACGTATATAATGCGATTATTGTCAAGGAACAATTACACACAGCAGCATAATCATCCTTCATTCAACCCGACCCTTTTTTCGAGGCATGTGTGTGTTACCCTGCTAATTTCCCTCTAACCACAATCATTCTCTTTATCCACAAAACTTTTTTCCCTTTCTCATTATCCACTCAATCTCTTCCTTACGATTAAAAATGTATTGTATACTCCCTTGTGTGGACGAGGCTAATAATATTTATAAATTTAAGAAGAACGAAATATTAATATGAAGAGAGAAGAATTCAAGAAGTAAACGTGAACGAGAAAGAAGAAGAAGAAGAAGAAGAAGAGGTTAGAAAAAAAAGAATAACATAATAAGAAGTAAAATAAAAAAAAGTAGAAAAGGAATTATAAAGGACAAACAAACAAACAAAAATGTTATTGAAGATTTAATAATACGAATTTAAGAAGAAGAAGAAGAGGAAGAAGAAAGGTAGAAGATTATTGGGTTGTGTATTATTGCTTGTCAGGTTCGATTAAAGCTTTCTTTGAGTGATTTAAGCTTGAGAGGGTTGATACAAGTACCTCCTCTCCTCTCTTAGTGTCGACATTTTTACAGTAAACAATTATTACACAGAAAACAGCCGTAAACCCCTTTCTTCGGCTAACTACTATTTACTACCACGTACTACTACTATTACTACTATTACTATTATTATTAAATATTATATTACTAACTACTGTATTACAATTTCGGTAATATTGCGAGCAGCAGTTTTTTCAAAGGTGTTCAAACGTCGTTGTAAATTGCATAACCCTGTGTCCCGCCACCATCCCTCCCCTTCCCTGCCTCTCTCCTACCCTCCTGTTTATCCCCCCTTATGAGGAAACAAATATAATTATGTGAGATGAATGTCAACGAGCTAGTTGTTCGCCTTTTTTCTCGGTTAATATTGCAAGATTTGATAAGAAAAAAAAAATGAAAAAAAAGAGAAGAAATAAGAGAAGAGATAGGATAAAAGATAGAAAGAGAAAAAAAATAAGGAAAAGAGAGAGAGAGAGAGAGAGAGAGGGAAACAAGTGGAGCAGATTTCCTCAAAAATAAAAAAAATAAAAGTAAAAAAAAAAAACAAATAATAAAAAACTTATATAGATGAAAATGTAGTAAAGAGTCTGCGGTACGCACAAGTTTTTCAGCTTTCTCGCTTTAATGAACAAAACCAAAGACGTAGAAAAAAAAAATCAAAGAGACTAACTAAAAGAAAAAGAAGAATAATAATAACAAGAAGAAAAAATAAATATATTTAAAAAAAAAAAAAAAACGGGAGATAAAAATCGTCGTTATCATTTTCGCTCATTGTCAATGTTTTGTACAGCTCACACGTTTGATAATACAAATACAAAAATTTGAAGAAAAAGAATGAGAAAAAGAGAGAGAGAGAGAGAGAGAGAGAGAGATGATAAAAATGAAACAACGTGCTTCCTTCGAGAATGGAAGGGAATGATGGAAGAAAAAAATACAAGAAAGTAAAAGAAAACAAAATAACAGAAGCAAAAATTAAAAAAAAAAAAAAAGGAACAAATTGACAGGAGCATTTTTGTTCTCCCATCTGCTTTTAAACCCCAATTGCCATGTTTCCACGAAAATGATTGTTGGTTGGTTGGTTGGTTGGGGGATGGTATGTTCTCTTCTTCGTTTATATAGAAATAATTAACGTTGTTAAATTAATCCCCCTGATTTGCGATAAAACGGTGATCAACGACGAATTATTATTAAACACACTCGGCGCTCACTATCCTCCTTTGTCTCGATGTACGAATCGTGATTTAAGAAAAAAAAATGCAAAAAAATGCAAAAAAAAATTTAGAAACGAAAACAACAAAAAAATTCCCTCCCCATCCCCACTCCAATCTCAAGAATGTGAAAGCATATTTACTTATGATTACTATTATTATTATTATATTATACATAATTGTATATTGATCGTGCACACCTTTTAAACATTTTGTGGATTCCGATAAATCCCGTGTAATGTATCTTCCCCTTCTACCTTTCCCCACCCCTGTACCCCAACCCCTCGCCATTCCATCAATCCCTTTAGTCGAAAAGCAACCATTAAAACTGTAGAAATATTATTAACAAGAAAAACGTTAGTTTCATATAATAGATAACTGAGATTCGTAGACGTAATAAATAATAAAAAAAAAATGCATACACGTAAAAGATTCAATAAAATTGCATTATACATGTATGTACCTAGATTGAATCTAGTATAATACACACACATGTGTTATTACCAAGAAACAAAAGCATGATGATGATACATTTTATTGAAGATTGTTATATTCATATATTTACTATAATACAAGGAAATTAACAAACAAACAAACAACAACAATATATATATACACATGCATTACATACGTACGTAAAAGATGATGATAATGATGATGATGAAGATGATGATGATGATTATTATTATTATTGTTGTTATTACTATTATTTTTATTTTTATTATTATTAATATTATTATTATTACGTATAAACCTAAAAAATAAATATATATATTATATTATATACACAATAGTGATGTACGCCGATGGTATACCTGGCATTGGATATTTTTATGGTTTTAAACAAAACAAAAAAATGAAGTGCGAAAGTAAAAAAAGAGCGAAAGAAAATATTATGTATGAATATATGAGAGTAAGAAAATAAAAAAAGAAGAAACAAAAAATTGAGAGAAAGAGAGAGATGGTTAAAAAAAAAGAAGAAAGAAATAAAAAAAAAATTAGAGATTGTTGGTTAAATATTAATATAATTACACGGACGTTTAAAAAAAAAAAACATTGTGTCCGTTAAATTAACCCGAAAAAGAAGAATAGAATTTGGGCGAGAAATGATGGAACGAACGTTTAAATAAATAAATAAAAATATATATATATATATATACGTGAATAATTCCATATTTATTAATCACAAGTGTGTAATTTTGATCGTGGGTAAATAATAATAATGATAACGAACGAATGTAAGAAAGAACGAATATTATTTACATATTAGAAATAGATGGGAAAAATATTGAAAAGGTTTAATATATGTGCGGATTATATCGTTGGATCGTCGTTGATAATGTTTAAAAAAAAAAACAAAAAAAAAACAAAAAAAAAAAACAAAAAAACAAGCTCGGTGATTTTACGTACATAAATAGATGATAGACAATAATTAAGTTGTTTAGTTTTTAGGATACACGTACTTACATTATACATAGAGAAGAAAAAACATTAAAAGGATAAGAAATAAAAGGGTAGGAAAGTTGAGTGGGAGGAGAAGGAGGTGGAAAAAAAAATGAATATGTTGATTATAATTGTGTCGGTAATTATAAAATCGAATTGTTAAATCAATTTGATGACTGGTCAACTGGTAATTATTATCATAATTATCGTAACGATTATTAATAAAAAAAAAAAAAAAGGATAAAAATGGTACGAACGTTAAAATATAACCGTACGTACGGCGCACGCATTATTGTGTATTTCATAATTATTTTCTTTTATACATAAATTGTTTATTACAAAGAAACAACAATAGTGATAAATACGAGAGAAAGATGGAGAGATAGAAGGAATATTATAAATAATTAAAAAATATGTCTTTTAGATGTAAACTATTTTTCTCGTAAGAAAAGTAAAAATACTGGCTCGTTGCATTGATCGTTCGAAGCTTTTAATGCGATTCTCTTTTTTGGGTTAATAAAGAAATAATATTTCCGCGTTCAACAACCGTGCAAAATCATTGGATAAGATAAGAAACGATATTATGTAAAAAGCATTGAAGAGAAAAAAAAATGAAAGAAAAAGAGAAAGAAATAATAGAAATAATGAAGTATACTTATTTACACGTTGAGCGCCACGCGAATTCTTACGGAAATCTTTGTCAGGCCACGTGCGGCAAAATGAAAAGGTGAACGGCAGGCACCGGCGCCTGACACGGCCTGAACGTGAAGAAGTTCGGTGTCAGTCACTTATGACTGACGTAGCACTCAACGTGTTAATACAATCATCGTTTTTCAAGTAATTCTCGTATTCCACACACATTTGTTTTATTCTGATAAATTGCATCTAAATATATCAATTAGATTGTTCTTATTTATATTTCTTCTTCTTGATCTTTCTAATCACGATTGGTATCAATGTGTGACGAGTTAAAGTATAATACCATTTGAATTAAAGAAACAAACAATTTTTTTCTCACATAAACAATATACACGCGAGATTTTAATCAATCGTTCGTAATCTCTCGTTCTCTCTCTCTCTCTCTCTCTCTCTCTTTCTCATTCTTTGATTTTATTTTAATTCTTTGAATACATTTTAACACGTACGTTTATAAGATTTGTGTAATGGATTAAAATTGAATTGACGATTTATTTCATTTAACATGCAAAGATGGGTTGAGCTCGTAAAAGATGCGATACTTTTGTTTTGATATTTGTTATAAAAAAAAAAAAAAAATGGTAATGGGCTGTGTTGTAATAATAACGAAAGAATCGTAATAATGATGGAAATGATATATAAATATAAACGTATGACGAGAAACGTTTTGGTGTTTGAAAGAAAAATATAATTATCAGAAGAAATAGTAGAAGAAGAATAAGAAGAAGAAAAAGAAGAAGAAGAAGAAGAAAAAGAAGAGCTTTATAAGCTATCACAAATATAATAGTAATGTATAACGTCCCGAAGACAATATAGTTATTTCTCTAACGATTTCTATGTGCGAGAAACAAAGCTTTATTACTTGAATCGCGTTGATGGCCTACTACGTTGTTTTTTTTTGTGCCCATAACACACTCGTGTTTTATCGAAAATAAATATTTCCGTTTTGTCGTGATTAAATCGCGAGACAACTGGAATGTGTAAATGAACGAACGAACGAATAATCAAATAATCAAAAAAAAAAAAAAAAAAAGAAGTATTCTATAAATCGTGTGGTGTGATATTTTCATTTATCAAAAGGATTAATGTATTTGATTTTTTATTTTGTTTCTTCAAAGTTAATAAACTCGATATCATCATAGAGAAGGAATAAAAGAAAATCTCGCGATTTTTCATGAAAACGGAATGACGACAACCATCACCACCACCATTCACCACCATCGCGTTCCGATTATACTTAACCAATCGGAAATTTGATCCTCGCATTTTAAAACGCACGATCATTCTCTCGTAGTAACGCGCTCGTGTGCTTTTCTTCTAATTGGATTAATATTTTTCTTTATTATTTTTCTCTTTTAAGAAATTTCAATTTCAATTTTGATTCAAACAAGGAAATATTAAATATTATGATTTTCTTTTATGTTATTTTTATGTTATCATCTAACAACTTTGATGTATGCATTTCTTCTTCTTTTTTTATTATTATTTATTTTTTTTTTTTTAATAGATTATAAATATTGAACAAACAAAAAATAAAAGGAAAATACAATAATCTTCGATTCAAATCAAAAATTATCGATTCCAAAAATAGATAAAGTGAGTATATGTGTGTGTGAGAGAGAGAAAGAGAGAGAGAGAGAGAGTGAGAATGAGAAAGAGAAGAGGAAAGAAGAAACATGATTCCGTTTTATTATTCAGCTACATAAAAGTGAAATAGAATATTTTTATAAAGTCGTTTCTGGCGTTAGATGATCCTACTATGCATACATATATTTAATTAAAAGTAAACATTTAAAAGAAAGATTTTCAAAAGAAATAAATGCTACATTTTTTATTGTTCGTCCACCATAGTAGTATATATATATATATATATATATATATATATAATTGTTGCATTGCATAACAAAACGTGTTATACATATTGTATTATATAATATATTTAATTCTATTTATCAAAGATTATATTTGATAAAATGTTCGTGCATCGATCACTGCACTATTATATGTATTTTTATTACTATTATTATTATTATTATTATTATATTACACAGGTATAAAAATATCTATGCTTGTAGAATGTATGTGTGTTTGTGTAAGAGAGAAAGAGAGAGAAAGAGAAGAATGCAAAAGTCTTCCTTTCGATGAGTATTTCTCGCGATTTAAACATTTCTGTCCATGTATGAAATTTTCTTTTTTATTTATTTCCATTTTGATCACGCGAATGGATAATTGTTCTTCTATGTTTCTTTATTTAACTTTGAAAAAAAAAATTCTAGAAAATTATTGAAAATTAGAAAATAAAATCAAAAGTTTCGTCTCGTGTTTCTCATTTACGTTTTATTTGAAATATTTTTTGCTATGGTAATTTATTAACAAACAAACAAACAAAATCAGTGCCAATCTTATTTTTCCAGATGGAATCTTAACAACGTTCTTTGCTTCCTTTAATTTATTTTTCATCTTTCTTTATATTATCTTCTTTTTTTCTCTCTTTCTCTCTTTGTTTATGCGAGAAAATAAAAATTGTAAAAATTAATTTGACGAACGAGTAATACGATACTTGTTTAATTACCTACCGTTAATTTTATCAATCGTATGCAACTTTTGTCAAAACCGTCCTAAATATCGCGTATTTTCATCTCCGTCCTAAAAACCTATCAGCTTCCTCCATTTTCCTCTTTAGCATCGTTATTGTTTAAAATCGGTATATCGTTAATGAAATAAATGAGAATAAAGCAAAACGAATGGTAAAAATGGGAAAAGGAATCTAATCGATATCAAAAGATAACAACAACAATAACAACAATAACAAAAGCGCAAGAGTAATCAAATAATAAAAGTTATATACAAGTAAAATCGATAGATCTTATATTTACGTCCGAACTTGATATAGCATTAAACGTTTAATATTTATAATTAAATAAAAGAATAAGTGTAAAAAAATGATTAGGTTTTGATCGATCGAAAGATCATTTTCCGAATGATTATTGTGAAAAAGAAAAAGAGAAAAAGATATATATATATATATAAATCAAGACAATGATCTTGTCGATAGATAATTTATTCTTTAAATAAAACGTAATTTATATAATTGTTAACTTTTAAGCGTTTGGCAATGCAAAAAAAAAAAACTCTCGCGTTGATTGTGTATCATCGAATTGTGAACTTGAAATTGCATAAGTTATCGAACGAGTTATTAAAAAAAAAAAGAAAAAAAAGATAAAGAAAGACAGAAAGAAAGAATTATGAAAATTCATTCATATTTATATAAGAAATTATCTATTTTGTGATCGAACAAAATCCGCGGGAAATTTAAAAATGAACACTCGCTCGTAATAAAACAAAAAGAATAAGAAGGAAAAATAAAAAAAAAGAATATCAAGAATATTTCTGTCATCATAATCAGAGTTAAAAAGTTACGAATGTATTTTTTTTTTTTGGAATGATCGATAAGTTATATCGATGAATATAAAATAGCTCGCGAATTGTTGGGTTGAATTTTACGTTGTTCGTGATTATTTCATTTTTTTTTTTTTTGGATTAGTAACTTTTTTACGATTATTCAAAGGATTAACCCAATTAGCACTTAAAATAATTCTAAACATACTTCCTACGTGAGATTTATTTGTCCTACGCGTAAATGAACGATTCGATTTTTAATACGATAGTAAAAAAAGCAGCAGCAACAACAGCAGTAGCTGTGGTGAAAAAGCGAGATGATGATGATGATGATGATGATGGTGATTGTCAGCAACTGCCGTATGAATGAGAGAAAACAAAAATAGGAAATGATAAAGAGATCAAAGAGTTAGGAAAAAAAAGACGTCTTTCATTATTGTATTAGATATTATGATAATGAGCGTATTACACGATCGTGCGTATTATATTTGTCAGATAATAGAGGATACTCGTAAACGATTAATAATAATCGTTATGCGATGATGAATCCTTAAACTTTAAGGATCTAAAGTTTTATTTTATTTTATTTGTATATTTTTATTTTTGAGGAACAAGACCGAATTTTCTTTGATAAATCCAAACCTTTTTTCTGATTTTTCTGAAAGATAGCTTTATGGTGCTCTTATTATTATAATTATTATTATTATTATTATTTAGTCATATTTATTATTATAAATATTGTTATTATTCTTTGTCGGATCTTTAAGGTTTAAGAAAACTGCGATAATGTAAGACATGATATATAAGTATTATGTGTTAATAAAAGAAGTATCATAATCGAAATGTATTAGGTATACTATATATAGGATATCATTTATAAGTACACGAGCACGAGCTTGTTTTACGATGACGACATGACAATTACTATTGACGTGGACAATGACAATGACAAATACGACGACGATGGTGATAATGATGATATCGCACTGTGAATGAAATATTTATATTTTTACTTAATAAATGGCTCTAATAAAGTTTTTAACGATTCTCATTCCCGCCAGACGGGAAAATTTTCATAACATTATTTTTCTAGAATAAAAATATCGAAATAATTCTTATTATTATGTTATATGACGAAACGTGCTAATAAGAAGAGATGCGCTTAAGAAAAAAAAAAAAAATAGAAAAGACAAAACAAAAAAACAGGCGTAAGGAGAATACACGAATAAAGAAAAAAAAAAATGTTTGTATGTGCGTGCATGTGTATGTTAAAAGAGAAAGAGAAATAAACAAATGATGATTATACTCAGTTTTGGTACGACACAGCTAATAACGCGTTGAATTTTCTTCGTAAAAAAAAAAAAAAAAAAGATGTATAATATCGCACATATAATATATACATATATATATACATATATGTTTTTATTAGTCTTATGTTTATCTGACGTAAGAAATATGCTTTAACGCGCTGTATACGTTTCGTGAGGCGTTTGCAATCGATCCACGAACTTAGGACGTTTAAATGCCATTTCCTCGTGGATCCCATGACGTGACGTTTATCTTAACTAATTTTTAATTTATCGCATTTACACGTTTCTTTTCCCTATCTTGTTTATCCACGGACAAAGAATATCGATTCTAATTTTTTTTTTTTTTTTTTTATCATTTCACGTTAAATACAACACATATAATAATGTTACAGTAATTATGACACTGTATTAAAAAGTCAAAACAATTCATTGATTTAATTTATATTACAATTATTTGCATCATAAAATAAAAATAAAATTTATTTAATTAATTGATTGTGTGTGACTTAATCCATTGTCATAATTACTGACACGAATATACTTATTATCTTCACGTTTATTTACAATAAGTATTATTCTCCTGTTTATTCTTTTTCAATCTTGTTTGATTTTTATTTAAAAAATAAAATAAAAGAAGAAACGGGTATAAGTGTACAAAAGTATAATAAAGAAAAGAACAAAAATTGGAACATGTAAACGTAATTCAAATAATTATGTAAAACTTATTAGCCGGACACGTGAAGATAAAAAACACTACGATAAGGCTATTGTTGGGATAAAAAACAAACTGTGCAAATTGCGAGTGAATTATTCTATCTTACACATATAAGTATATATATATATATACATACGTACACATAAAAGAATATCATTACATATGTACGTTTGACAAGTTGCGTGCTTTTACGTGTATAAGATGATTAAATTAAAAGCTGTATATGTGCTGATTACATAAATACATAATACCGTCACGTCAGTACATAATATGCATACATAGATAACCGAAAAAGTATACAGCGCGTGTTCCTATGTTAATTAATTAAATGGCCTGGTAGAATCGCAAAAATAAAGGAGTGGTAATATTGGTTATTGAATTATACGATACGATAGAAAAATTGTTGTTTCCGAGAATTCGTCGTCTAAATGAAAAGAGTTATAGCTTTCGGATAATCGAAAGTGTACTTTTTGTACGTTTCAATTTTAATTTATCGTTCGTGAACAAAATCAAAGAAGAAGAGAATACGAGACTTTTAAAAATAATCTATTATCCTAATCGGCCATCTAACGTTTCCGAATATATTTTATTGATCATTCGTTTTCGTGATCCACCAACGTACAGAAATAATATATATATATATAGGAAATTCCTAATAAAAAATTGTTCATTTTCGTTTAAAAACAATGCCCTCCTCAATTTCTCCGAACTACGTTACCTGCGAATGAATGTTTCTATTCGAATCTGCTCCACTCACACGTTTCGTCGTTAGGTGGAAAATAAAAAAGAAAAAGAAAAAAACAATTACAAATGATATGATAAAAATATATATACATAAAGCAAAAAAAAAAAGGACAAAAGAAAAAAGAATACATGAGAAAAATAAAAAGAAGAAAAAAAAAAATAAATAAATAAAGGAGAAAATGAAGAATTTTAATTATCGGTGGAGACGGGAATTATGGTGCGAGAGTAAAGTATGTGTGATGTTAGAAACGTATACAATCATGTTACGTGTAATGTGTGTTGTGTACTATAAGATTAATCGATATAAAAGGTGGTGGCGTGTACTGATGGAATGTAATACATGTAATCGAGTTACCCCTAAATACAGCCATTTTATAATGGATGCTGATATTCCAATCAATGCATTCCAATTCCCTTTCTTTTTTATACCCCTATACGATTTTTATTTATGTAAAGAAATGTTTAACCGACAGAACGGTTGACTTAGAATCTCTTTATTAACAGTAAATTAATAATACCATCATCCGTACAACACTTTGAAGAAGTATCTTAACATTTTCATACCATTTACCACGCTTCCTCGTTTTTTTTCGAACATACGAGACTTTCTATCCAGTTATCTTTTGTAATATGTTTCTCATAGAGAACGTAATCTCAAATGAATTAATGAACTAAAAACTATTACTATATGCAGGCACGCAACACACACGCAATTGAGAATTATTACTTTGCGTTCATTCAATTAACAAGTCACTTTTGTTAATCGTATTTATTGACTTCCTGCTTGTTTACTTTTGGGACTATTTTATTCTATATAATTTCTAATTTCCATGGAATACCTTTTTGAGTTTCAATACCTCTAATTGTTATTATTACTTGCAATAAATATCAGACGCAAATCATGTAAAGGATATTTTCGTCGAGCCATAAGTATAAAGGCTTATCTACTGTTTTACTCAAATATTAAATCATAAAAAATGAAAAGTGAGAATACGATATTTTAATTAAATGATATTTCTAAAAAAAAATTGCATTTCACATGATCTCTCATTTATCTCTCTTCTGCATTCTAAATTGTAGTATAAAATCTAATATGTAAATATTGACAGTGGGAGATGTACAATCTTTGAGTTTTCTTTTCATAAATTGTAGTAAAGATATTTCATTAGCTTTAGTAAGAAAGTAATAAAAATTTATGTAAAAATATAGAATGAAAGCGACTATTATCTTATATTTAAATTTGTATAGTTTTTTTTTTTCCATTACTAATGATTATTAGTATCTGATTATTATATTTCTGAAATAAGGCTTTATACATTTACGATTTTAATGTTTTTTTTTTTTTCGTTTAATTTAATATTAAATATATAAATTTATATATTTTCAATAAAATTTGTTAATACGAAAAAAAATTAAAATGCTATTAGACATAATAGTAATAAAAATTCTCCTAACACACTTTTATAACTGAGACTTATCAACGCGATATAGACCAAGAGTATAAATA
This sequence comes from Polistes dominula, assembly GCF_001465965.1. Next base: position 2,627,727 of record NW_015148977.1, read on the forward strand.
GACTACAGATGATCACTACTCGCTTGTATGTATTATTACGAAGCTTCTTTTTCTGTTTAATAATTTGAATTAATTTGCTGTTGATGAGACTATACTTTGTTATTTCATTCTGTAAGTTTCATTTCATTTTGTTGTATCACCATAATAAGAACACTATTATAATTCATCCCTAAGCAAAGTGTATCTATTTTTACTCGGCGCAAGATTTTTAAACGTTGATTCAGGTGGAGTTGTAGGCACTTTAACGTGTCCTGTAATTTGTGGTGTTTCAAAACCAGGCAAATCAGGTCCATGATGAAATTCTCGATGAAGTTTTCCAGAATATAACTCATGAATAAAAGCTTTCAGTTTTCCCTCTATATTGATATCTTGGAAGCTAGGAAACAGGTACATGTGACGAAAACTATCGATCGCGATTAACGGTAAATCGGCTGAACTTTTCCCCAAATGATGAAGAGGATGTGCAAACTTCAAACCATCAGCAGTAAGGAAATTAATGTTTTCTAAAAGTATAACAAAATAATTTAAATACAATATAAAATAATGCAGTAATATAATAAACATAATTAAACTTACGCTTCTCATCTATCAAAGTTCTAGTTACAACATCTTTGTATTTTTTGACACTCTCAGTATCTTCAGGTGAATGGAATAATATAAGGAAAGGTAAACCTTCTTCGGTTAATTCCTCTGCATTTTCGAATGTAATTTCTCTCACAAGCGGGACACATTTTTCTTGAGCCCAAATATTTAATTCGTCAAAGTTTTTCAAACTCCCCTTATAAGTTTCATCCTCATCATTAGATAATGCTTTATCCGATCGGAAGACAACAATTGGTTGACCAGGTGGATGCATGGCCTTACTCGCATCCCTATTAATTATATATAACTTCAGTAACAGGACTATGATGAAATTTAAATAATTAAAATATAATACAAAATAATACTTATAGAAAAAGTAATGATTATGATAATATTTCTATTTAAATTGGCTGTAATAAATTAAATTTGTGATAAACAAAATAATACAAGTCTATATCAGATACATAGCAAGCATATTAAAGATAACATTATACAATTCTAATATTGAGATATAACTACTTATTACATCTTTACTTACACCAAGTGAAAATGCTGTCCTATTTCACAATTTTCATTGGAGCAAGTGCTTGTTAAATAAAATTAATATTGTTACGGCATCAATTACAAAGTAAGCATATATTTATAATATCATTGTAATCTATGACTAATTTTTACTTGTTTCTTTTTAAATACATCAAATTTGTCAGATAATATAAGACGTAACTACATTTTATATATCTTATATAAATAATTTAATTGATATTGATGTCTTACCCAAATCCAACGTGAAATTGACAATCATCCTTCAAATTTGCTGCTACCCTTCTGAACATTTGATATTCCAGACCATCTCTATTATCAAAATATCCAATAATCATTCTCTTCTTATCATCAAGATTATTTAATTCTTTCAAATCATAGAATTCTTTAATAGGATCTTGTAATTGTTTTTTGATGAATTGTTCAAAAGCTTCAACAGAGCGTTGTCCTCTGTATTCTCTTTTAGTTGGCTGTCCGTTTCTAATAACCTTTAATGTTGGATATTTAGAAATGTGAAACCTTGAAGCTACAGATCCTAAAATTAAAAATAATCAAATGTATGAAATCTTGCAACTGCCAAAAACATGGGAAAAAATAATTGAACAGAATGGTAGATATAGATAAGAAAATACTTTTTGAATAATCCAGTATATAAACATTTTCATTTTTATTTTAGAAAACTAACCTTCTTTGTCACAGTCTACTTTACCCATTACCACAGTTCCAGGTTGTGGAAAAGCTGCGTGTACTTTTTGAGATGCTTCTTCAAATATTGGTGCCAATAAATTACTAAAACGACACCATTCTGCATAAAAGTTTATAAATACGAGTTCATTGCTTGCTAAAAAAAAAGAAAAAGAAATATATTTATTTTTGATATAACAATAATAAAATGATAACTCATACATTTTTTTATATTTTTATTTTAACTCACCTAATGTATGATCAATATTTTTTTGAGTAAGTGGAACAGCACCTTGGTTTCCTAAACTTTTAGGTAAGAATATCTAAAAAAGTAAATTGATTTACAATAATTGACAAATTTTCTTCTAACATGATCACAAATCAACAAAATAATTTAATTATTAATGATCAAATAAGGAATTTAAATCTTTTACTATATTTGAAATTTTTAAATTTAAAATTCTGACAATATTTGCATAAATAAATTTTATGAAAATGTCTCATGAAATAAGTATATTGTACTGTATATAGTAATATATATGTAAGTATACATATTGTGGACAAAAAGCTGTTTAAACATCAACTTGTCACATATTTTGAGGTTATTTATTTAAAAAACATTTATAGATGAAAAATAATGAAAGAAAATTTTATATGAAAATTAAAATAACAAATATATTGTTATTTATAATAAGACATTTAGAAATTGATTAATTTCTAAATTATTACAAAATCACCACGGAACTTAAGTACGTGTCAAGTACCGCTTAGAAATTGAAAAAGACGTGAAAAAAGAATTTTTAAAAAAGAAAATATAATGTTAGATTTTGTTGTATAAAAACTTACCAACAGACAAGCAAATATAAGCACTTTAAAATCAAAAATATCACAGAAGACCAGCATTTTGTGATCTTTCAAAAAAGTAATTAATCAAACAACAACTTTTGAACAACCATCAGTGATCTGCTGTGCGTCAACTGTCACGAACTTGCAGTGTATCAAACTCGAATAGTATATATTTCGAGTAATCGATATTCAGTTTTTAATGGGAATTAATGAGCACAAATTTCCATAAAAAATGAAATGTCTTTTGTTTTCTTATTAATTTGTACTTATTTTAACTTTGCTTATCCTTAATTGTCACAACACTTTCATTTGACAGTAGAGATTCGTACACCCATCTGTTAGAAAAATATATTCGTAGACGGGCACGTTGCTTGATATAATTGGCTACTTATTAACCAATGAACGAACAGCTTTATTAAAAATGTATAGAAGACAGTTTAAAATCACATGATGGCGTTGGTGTTAAAAAATAATAATGTTCTTATCAATTGAGAAAATAAGAACTATATATCTGCAAAATTTTTTTATAACCTATGTATCAACTTGTAAAAATAATATAAAAATAAAAATTTTATTATCGACAGAATAGTCGGTAAGTCAGCGCTCAACTGTTATTTTTCTTAACAGATAATGCAGTTTTCTATATTACCGGGATTCAACAGTAATGAAAACCATTTTATGCATTATCGTTACGATTATGAAGCTGAAGCATATTTTTAGATTATATTTATTCATTTGCGTTGAAAAATTAATCAATAATTGATTGTAATTAATTTATAGAATTAATTATAGTAATTAAAAAACCTGTAGGAGACACTGCTTGAGTCACTCATTGTAAAATGATAGGATACAAATACAATGATAACAGTTCTTACGTTATTTGTCCTCTGTAAAACGTAAATTATATTTTTTTGTTTTATAGATTAAAATTTAAACATTATAAATGATCTTGATGGATAATATTTATCCTTAATTCATATTTTGGTTTGCTTATCATTTAGACCTTTGACTGCTATGGGCTCAAATATGCGTCCGACGCAAGCCATCGAAAGAGACTATGGACGCAAATGCGCGCTCGGCGAATTTTTGGCTGTTTACTGCTGTCTTATATGTATGCTCGGAAATGGTTTCTCTTTTACATATCCAACACACTTGCAGAAATCTTAAACCTCGTTGATTAGCAACGAAAAAAATGAAATTTCGTTAATTTGGTCAGTCATTCTCTGTCTTAAATTCGTTTTATTTTGTTTAGATTTACAGTACTTATGTTACTTACTTGTTATTTGTTCAATTTTTCAATTTCGAAAAATGTATAGTTATAATTTATAACTATCAAAATATGGTGTTTTAAAACTTTACTATTAGTGAATAAACAATATATGTTAAAAATAAAAAAAAATACAAAAATAATTATTTGATTCGTTTTGTAGTGGACAAACTAATAGTAATTGGATTATGAGTTATATTACAAATTATTAATACGCCGCTCACAAGATCCATATTGCCCGAAAAAGTATTCAGTCTCCAGAGACCTCTACTGTTGGCCACACGCCGCACACGCTAAGCGCTTCGACTTAGAGTAGTTAGCAGTCAAAGGGTTAGTAAAATTGGATAGTTTAGTTGAAGTGAAATGATCTGCTAATTTTTCATATTAGAAAACATAAAATTTATAATGTTATTATTAATAAATATTTTTTACTTTGAATTTACACAATAAATGATTCATCGTTATGGAATAAATTAAATACTTTATTGACAAATAAAATTTAATTACCGTTTATACACGTATCATTTCTTTTCCTGTTTATCGATTTTTATTGAAGCTTAATAACTTGTGAAATTTTACGAGATATATACCGACGATTTTAACTTATTAATAATACGTGTTAATTATATAATATATCTAATCAAAAATCAATCGATAATCGTTCGAAAATCATTTATTATACCTACATCGATTTTACGAATGTTTCATATTATCGAAATCATGTTATTATCTATTCATTTATTAAGTGCACTTAAATCATTTGTTCTGAAAGTGGTAAGAGTAAAATGTTTATAAAAATTATGTAGAGTAATTTGTCGATTAATAGAAAATGTCTGAATTAATTAAATAATTTGTAATTAATTACTTAATGTTTCCTAGTTTTCTCTAATGAAATGAATTATTATAATAAAATTGTTATATTGAATATATGAAATGAATTGATTAATGGGTCATATTTATCTTATTTTTCTATCGTATGATTTTGATATGCTGCTGTCAGTAGTTTATACAATTCCAACGTATCAAGAATGGGAAGTAACTGACATGAAAGGACATACTGATAAACTTTGGAGATCTTGAACTTGCATGATAACATCTTATCAATGGATCTACCGGAAATAGTGCTTGTGATATCAATTAAATATTAAGAATAATTATAATAGCCATAATAAATAAATTTATAATCTATGAGAGAATCTATTTTAACATATTTAATAAATAAATATCGTTCAAATAATTATTTATTAATGACGGAAAAGCGTAACATAATATATTTCGAGAATATTCGAATTTACTTGAATTTATTAAACAACTATTAATAGTACTATCGTCGTTGACTTTAATCGATAGCTATCAGACGTATACATACGCAATATTAATAATGTATATTTTCGATAAATAATATAGACAAAAAAACAATTATATTTATACATACATACATATGTATTGTATATATACAACAATTTGCGAGATCAAAAGATGCGTATTGTTTTTAATTCATTTTGAATTCGCATACTGTAGTGCAAATATGTGATAAGCAATTAATCGATTATAGAGTTATTATTACGAATTAAACGGACGACCGATCATTTGTCCAAGTCACTTAATACACGGTCAAAATAATTCCACTACATTTATTCTATTGATTGAGTTGAATTCTTTGACTTTATCTATAACTGAAACTTTATGGCAAATAATAAACGAAAAAATAAAAAAAAAAAAAGAATATTAAAAAGTTTAATATAAAAAGTATATTATAGAATAAAATATAATATAAAATTAATATAAAAATATATATAATTAATAAATAAATAAAATAAAAATATATATATAATATAAAATATAATATAAAATATAATATAAAATTAATATGTATATAAAAGTATATCATAGAATAAAACTTTACGTACTTTATTACGAAAGATTAAATATTTGAAACTAAAATATTAGAAATATTTATTGTTTTAAATAAAGGTCTTACGATAAAATTAAAACCACATTATGTGTATAAAGTTCACGACCTATAATTGAAACGATTATTACGTTCATGAGATTTCAATTTCAATATTCTACGTTATTTCCCAAGATTTCCCCGACTTTATCTAACGTATTTTCCTTTTAATACCAAGGAAAACCAAATAAAAGAGAAAGAAAGATAAAAGTAATAAATAAAAAAAGATATGACATTCTTTGAAATATTTATATTTAAAATCAACATTTTATCTTATTGTTAGTATAAGATTTTCAATGAAATCATCCTAATAATATGTCATAGCTTTTTCTCAAAGAGATATATATATGAAACATTTTTTAATTGTGTTTGTAGGATATATAACGCAGTGGTTCGCGGTGTTAAAAACAGTTCTTCCTCCGTAGTCTTAACTGTAAAATTGCTTTGTTAAAGTACCCTGAATTGAGATGATCAAGATGATCCAGATCAACACGTTGCTTTTTGCTTTGCTGGTGGTACTTTTTGGTTGTTCAATAATGGCAGCACCGTTAGAAGGTTTATATTTGTATATTTTATTTTGATCATTTTTAATTATCATTCGTATATATTTATAAATAAAAAGAAAAACATTTTATTATAGAGAAAAAAGGTTCGAGCTATAGTTTTATTATGAATGAAAAATTACCAGAAGAATTAGAGACGATTGAGCACACGAGATACAGAAGAGCTACTTGCCGAATTCCTATTATTGGTGACTGGGTTAGTGACAGTGCTTGTGCCGCAGGTTGTATCGCAAGAGGAAGAGCAGGTGGTCATTGCATAAATGAGATCTGTCATTGTCGAGAGTGAGTAATCGTTTGTTCAATATTGTCCTCTATCAAAGATAGATGTATGTTTGGATACAGTTAATTGTTGTTGACATTAACGGAGGAAAGATATCGTAGAAAGTATAAAAACAAATTATTGGGTTGTTCAGAAAGTAATTTCGTTTTTTCCTGACACAATAAAGTCATTAGTTGATGCTAATCAGCAAATATCAAAACGTAAGATCGGTGAGAGGTTAAATTTATCAAATTCAACTATTTAAGCCAACTTGAAGGGCCTAGGTTTAATCTGGAAGCAAAAATTGTCTTCATTTTCACAAAAAAATACAAAATCACTTTCCGAAAAACTCAATATTATTATTCAATCTGTTGTTTTTCATTTTCAGAGAACAAATGTTGGATCTTTTAAGAAAACGATTTAATTTCTAGACAATAAGTGACGAACAACAAAAAGTCGAACAAATTGATATTACAAATTAGTGATCTAATATCATTTCATTTTATACACATCTAAAGATAGTTGAAATAATAATATTGTATTATATTTATTTGAAATTAAAAATATTAAAAGATTATTTTTATTGTTACGATTATTTTTACTTCACATTTATTATCTTTTTCCTATCTTCATTTTAAACTGCAAAATTCGAATAAGCCTTATGAAAACAAATATATGTGAGAAAGCACTTGAGAAATGAATTCATGGGGTATTGTTTCTTCAATATTTGTAAGAGTTTCTCTTTGCGAATAATTTATATTTAAATCACACAATTATATTATAAAAATAATTTCAACATACTTTTGTTTATTTTAATGTAAACGAAATATCGTTATCACATACGTAATTGTCGATTATCTCTATCTAGATCTATCTTTATCTAATATCTATTAGATAGGAATCCATCAATTATTTGTATCAGTTAGTTAAAGAGTTGGAAGCATTTTTTTCTTGCAAGACAGATGGAGATTGGATACATTCACAAGGTAAACAATTTAAACATGGCACCGAAAACAACACGCGTATATGTTCTGTTAAACTTAAGTGTCTATAAGATAATAATTACTTGATGACTACTTATATCTGATAAATTGTCAATATCAATATTTTAGTTTGTAATTGGACTTTTAAAAGTTTTCGATAAGACATATTTACGTGTTATAATACGCAATTTAATACAAAATAAAGAAACGATAATGATTTTAAAGGATGAAATGATTCTACCTTTTTGATAAAATAATACTTGAACTATGTGATATGTTATCTTTGACCGTTATTCGWTCATATATATATTAATCCAATTAGCTTTTTTGCTTTAATAAGAAACCGTAGTTCGACTGAAGAAGTTAAAAAATCTTATAAAAAAAAAAACAATTCTATTAAAGTTAATAGAAAATCGAAGATTTTCAAAATGGCCAAATTCCAATTCTTCTTTGCTTTTCTTTTCATCGGCATTGTAACAATTAACGCCATGGCAATCGATGGTAAGTAACGCGACAAAGTTATAGAAATTATTCAAATATATTAAATAAAATAATTTTAAATATATTTTAAGTCCTGCAGAGATGCTTAACCCCATAACGCACTAATTTTTTGAAAAAAAAACCGGCAAAAAAAAGTCAATTTTTTTTTTATATAAAAAAACACACTTTAGAACATTGTCTTGGCAAAAAAAAAGAATAAAAAAAAAACAATATTAATCAAAATTTTTATAGCAGTATAAAATACAACACCACTTGAATTATTTCGAGTGTGTACAGTTTTGGTTTAGTTCGAGTGTGTTACATTTTTACAAATCTTGCATAAAATATGACTGTTTTTAGATTCACAAGCTGAAGATACTGTTGTGGATCAACCAGAAGTGTATTGGTCGTGCCAGGTTGGTGGTAACATTGCATGCTCCGCAAGCTGTGCTGCTCAAGGACGTTTGAGAGGTGGACACTGTAACAAGAATGATGTCTGCATTTGTAACTGATATAATAAGAAAAAAAAAATAACTTTCCTATATTACTTTCGACAATAAATTACTCTATGTATTATAATGTAAATTTAATGTAATTCTATATATTTTTAATAATAATTATATCAAACACAAAGGAATATTAAAAAGTGAATTTGGAAGAAGTTAACAACAAATTAGATTATTCTCTTAAAAATTATCCCTTTAAATCTTACTAAATGTTACATTTATGTAAACCCTTGGAAATAAATAAATTCTTTTACAATTAGACTTTCTCGATATCAATGTTCATTTTTTTATCAACACAGTTACAACATATTATTTATAATATTATTATTACATACTCAATGTTTTTACATATAAAAACACTCAATAAGAGTTATCATGTAAGAAAAGATAAGATACATCTTATAATTTCACATATTTTTATCTTTTTTAAGAGAAGGGTTTTGTGATTTGTACCCTAGTTATTGTTTTTAGTATATCCAGGCGTAAATTGGAATCACCAATGAGCTTATTTATATGTGGTCTCCACGTGAGTTTAGTATCGCAGGTGAATTCTAGTAATTTGGTGCAAGTAGTCTGTTTTAATTCATATGATTCAATTTGATGCATAGAGAAAGGTTGGCTTTTGATGAAGTTAATAACTACTGATTATTGATTAGAGATTTGAAATTCGAATTTTTGTTATCATTTTATAATTTATTGAGAGTTTCTGCTAGTAAATGCTTTTGAGTCGAATTAAGACGCTTTTCTTTAACATATTATGGTAAGGTCGTTTACAAATAGAAGTTCTTTGATTGGGATGTTGGATGTTCTTCAGTATACCGTTTATAAAAATGAGAAATAAATATACGCTGAATATAAAGCTTGGAGATACTTCATATTTGATGTTTGTGAGATGTGAGAGGATTTTATTTACTCCAACTCTTATGACCCTTGTGTGTAAAAAATTCCTGTAAATTTAAAGATCCTTTGAGAGTTCGTGTTTGCTTAAGGTGTCTAATTTTTTGTTGTTGACAATTTATATAAAACTATACGGTCTAGTAATTATTAATGTCATTTTTTAAATATTCGTTTAATATTCTGCTTGACACTAACTTCATCAACATAACCTACAAACATGATGTACATATAGAAAGTGTGAAATGTAATTAACAAGCTTTTGCTGCAAAAAGTTTGAGTTTGAAGTGTTTTATTTTGCGAAATTAGGGTTAAAAAGATGGCAGATGAAAAGCATATTTGGCATTGCATGCTTCACGAGTTCCAGTTGGGAAGATAAATAAATGAAGCTGCAAAAAATATCTGTAATTCTCTGGGTCAAGATGCTGTTGGCGTCAGAAAATGATAGTAGCGATATTTCCAATAAATTGTGTTCACTTGGTAAAGTCCAAAAGTTTAGAAAGTAGTTTTCAAATGAAATAAATTAGTTTTAACTATGTTTTAAAAAACGATATTAATTATTACTAGATCTGATACATATTGATATTAGATCAACAATAACATACTTTTGTACATTTAAATAAAAACACAAATCCATTTTCGCTTAGGTACTTGTCCATTAATTTTGGATATCAGATAAGTATGCTATCCAAATTTTGATAACATACATCGTATGACTATATAAAGACACATTACAACGATAAAATTATAGTTTGAAAGCTGAAGCTAAAAAAACACAATCGCAAAAAATGAACTTTTATCTTCTTGTCGGTTTTCTCTTATATTAATATAAATAGCAAATAAAACAATTCAATTGTTTCTCTTATTAATGTAATTATTTTTCTTTCTTTCTTTCTTATTTAAGGAATTACAATTTTTTTGGATCTATTGTTTGAACGAAAATTCAACAGGTTATTTTTTTTTGCACACGACAATTATCAAGCAAAACGTACAATTCATTGGAAATAATTAATGTTGTGTATATTTAATTTTGGTTAATAAATAAAAATATATTCTTCCTAAATATAAAGTGTTTATATATTTATTTTTTATTTCAATTTTAACCTCTACTTTAATTTAATCTTCAATTAAACTTAAGTCTCTAATTCGTTTTAAGTGGTTAATTTATTCTAATTGAACAAATCGCCGAGAGTTTATCATTGAAACTTCAATGTAAAAATAATACAGTAATCATTTATTTTCTCTAAGATTATCTTTAGATATTAGATAATTATGATATCAAAATTTCGATAATATACTCCTTATGACTATATAAACATTCATTTCGACGTTATTGTTAATAGTTCTTATTTGAAAGCTGAAGTTAAAGAAACAACAATCACTGAAAATGAAATTCTTTCTTCTTGCCGCTTTTCTCTTCGTCGCAATGATGGCCGTTATGGCTGTACAGCTAGAAGGTTTATTCAATTTTAATTTAAAATATTATATTAATTATATATATATATATATATTTAAAATAAATGAAATAATTCATATATTTGCAGAACCTTCGGACGACTCATTTTCCGATCTTAAGGAACACAAAGTTGGAGGAAGCTCAAAATGGCTTTGTAATGCAGCCTGTTGGAGTAAAGGAAAAGCAGCTGGAGTCTGGGAAGGAGATGATAAATGTGTTTGCCTAGGTTAGATTATTGCAAAGAATAAGTTTAAATATGTAGGTAAAATAATATATAAAAATGATACAAATTTTTGTCTGATTTAAAAAACTGTGTCTCTTTTTAATGTAATTTCTTTTCTTTTTCTTTTTCTTACTATTGGAATTACAATTATTTGGAACTATTGTTTATTTTCTTATTTTTCAACATGTTATAATAAATTTATTTTAAAATAATAATATTTTGTATTTATACTTTGACATTACACCTATACTTCGATTTAAACTTATAATTTTTTAACGACTATAATTTCTCTTGCATTATTTTTTATAATAATTTTCTTTAATTCGGATTTATTCCATTTTTTTATTATAAATTTTTAATATGAGTTAACAGTTACTAGTTGTATATCCCTAACATTTTATTTATTGTCTAATCAATCTTGTTATTTGGTCTAACTAAAGTGAACTGTAATTCACAATCAATTTTCAGAATTTTAACTTAAAATTTTACCAACATATTTTCAAATAAGTATACTTTGAAAACATATCAAAAAAAAACGAAATAAAAACACGAAAAAATCAAAACTTAAACATTTGATCTTATTTCTAGGAAATTCTTCGCATCAGTTAGTTGAAGACACGGAACTATATCTTTCTGTTTGCAAGTCAGGTGGAGTTAGCGCATGTGTAAGAAAATGTGTTTCAGAAGGCCATCGACGTGGACAATGTACCACAACCAACAGGTGTATTTGTTTCATATAAGCGAAGTGTTTATAAAGTAATAATGAATCGATGATTACCTACATATATTTAATGAATTTTCAATATTAATATTTTACTTTGTAATGATTCAGGTGAAAATACATACATAGATATTTATTATTCAATCTTTAGATTTCATTTTTTAATATCTTTCATTATTTTTCCTATATAAAAAAGTGACTGTTATATAGTTATTAAGTTCTATCGGTAAAATATATATTTTTTTATATGTGACGTGAAGCCTATTTCAAAAACTATTTTTAAAAAACTGTGAATTCGACAAAGATCGAGATTTGACTTAAGACAGATCGATAGAATAAAATAAAAAGTGATTTGTGTAAATATAATATGATACCTAATAGTATTTAGAATAACAAGTTTAAGTCGGAAAACATTTACAAAAATAGTATATAATCTTAAAAAACATTTTTCACACATTCAAATAACAAACGAGTTAACATACAGTAAATGAAAGAGGATAAAGTATTGAGTTGCTAATTAATTGATTATTGATTTACAAATTGTTAGTTTTTTTTTTTATCAATTTCATAAACGTATAGAATAAAGATTTATAAATTAATTTCCGGTTTCACAAAATACATACTTGAGATAACTAATTCTAATTAACTAGTCAGATGTTGGGTATACTAGATTAAGAATATTGTGATTTTTTCTGTTAATTGATTGATTTTTGTTTTTTTTTTTTAATATTATCGAAATATTTTAAGAGTTTAATAAATTACATTTTTACAAACAGAGTGTTTCGTGTTCGACTTCTTTACACAGCTGATTTTTACTTTCACGTATCCTCGACGAGTACGTAAAAGCAGGGTTATATCAAAGAAACTCTTGTTAAACAAACAATTTAGTACCGAAAGTTGTAAGTTTTTAGGCCAGAAATATTAATAAGATATAAATATGACCAATAGTTGTAAATTCTCGTAGTACAAGATAATGTATTTTTAATGTTTAAATAAATCCTTAAGCACATTGAGAACAATCCGACTTTCAACAAAACCTAATTCGATTTTGTTCGAAATAAAATTAAATGAAAAAAAAAAAAAAACATTAATTTAGTAATCTTACACATTTCTAGAGCAATTTTCTATATGATGGTATTATTTAAAAAAAAAAATTGATTAACAAAATGATTTAACATCGATTACAACGTCTACAAGAGTTATATTGTTTCGAACACGTTACAATAGTTAATTTATTCGTCGGTATTAATTTAAATAGTACTAATAATAAGTAGAAAGATAAAGTGTTGAAAAAGCTTAATAATTAATGAGATTATTGGTAAACAATTTACAAACCTCTTTGAATAGATCTTTTGATAAGATTAATAAAAGTAACAAAAACAATAATGATTTTAAATGATGTAATGATTCTACCTTTTTGATAAAATAATACTTGAACTATGTGATATGTTATCTTTGACCGTTATTCG
>NW_015148977.1:2641235-2688237 GCF_001465965.1 Polistes dominula
AAAAAAAACAATTCTATTAAAGTTAATAGAAAATCGAAGATTTTCAAAATGGCCAAATTCCAATTCTTATTTGCTTTTCTTTTCATCGGAATTGTAACAATTAACGCCATGGCAATCGATGGTAAGTAATGCAACAAAGTTATGGAAATTATTCAAATATATTAAATAAAGTAATTTTTAATATATTTCAAGTTCTGCAGATGCTTAATACAAGAATTTATTGTTTATATTGCTAAATTTATTTTAGAAATATAATATAATTAATAATATTATTTATTTTAGTTAATATTTTTTAATATATAAATCTTGTATAAAATATGACTGTTTTTAGATTCACAAGCTGAAGATACTATTGTGAATCAACCAGAAGTGTATTGGTCGTGCCAGCATGGTGGTAACGTTGCATGCTCCGCAAGCTGTGCTGCTCAAGGACATTGGAGAGGTGGACACTGTAACAAGAATGGTGTCTGCATTTGTAACTGATATAATAAGAAAAAAAAATTTACTTTTTTATTACTTTCAACAATAAATTACTCTATATCTTATAATGTAAATTTAACGTAATTTAACATGTTTTTAATAATAATTTTATCAAACGAACTAATAGTAATAAGAGAATTTGGAAAAAATTGACAGCAAATTAGAGAGATTATACTTTTTCAAAATTATCCATTTAAATATTACTAAATGTTACATTTATGTAAATCTTAGGAAGAAAATAAACTACTTTATAATTAGACCTTTTCAATATCAGTGTTCTTTGTTTTTGCCACACAATTACAACATATTTTTCATAATATTATTATTACATACTCGTAGAAACACGTAATAAAAGTTACCATGTGAAGAAAGATAAGATGCATCATGAAATATTATACATTCTTTTCCATTAGAATATAATTATGTTTTATTTACGTTCATTTCTGCTCTTTTTATGCTTAGTATTTGCATCGATAGAGATAATAAATATTTAAATTTTTTACAAAAATAACTTGTAAAATAATAAACAAATTAACTTACATTCGTTTTGACGAGATATTGTTTATTCCAAAGAAGATATTTTCATTTAAAGACAAGAATGTTACATTTCTATATCAACTAATTTTTATAGCTGACTTTGTATATTAATTTAAATGTAAATGTACACTTTTATTTATGTTATTAATAATGATAAAAAATATATATGCTTATGTCATATAGAAATTTATTTATTCACGAATTCTTATTCATGAATATTATTTATTTAAGAGTTAAATAATTTTTAGGTAACATTAGTTTTTGTTATTCTTTATTATACATATATTTAGGAAAATAATAAATCTTTAGAAATTTTTTTATTATAAATTTTATTATAAATTTATGTATTTACCTTTTTCCAGGATATTCTGATAAGAAAAAAGAAAACGCAATAAGATAAAAATAATGAACAAAGAATAATATAAAATCAGTATACATATTATTACTAATAAATTAAATGCTGTTCAAATAATACGAAAACTTGATTAAATACGATAAAAGTCATGAAAAGTTGTAATTTATGAATAGATGATACCACCACAGGTGTTTTTTTGTTTAATTTTCGTCTAATCCATTTCTAATAATACTGTCGCCATATTAAATTTTTCTGTATATAAAAAGATGAACATGTCTGGAACGACAGTATATAATTTAAATCGAATTAATAACAAATACTTATATAAAAATGAAAAAATTCCAATTCGTATTTGCTTTACTTTTCGTTGCTATGGTAACGATCTCAGCTATGGCAATCGATGGTAAGTAATGTAACGAAATAGTAGAATTTATTAATATACTATAAATAAAGTAATTTTTTAATATACTTCAAGTTCCGCAGAGACTTAAAATAAGAAACGTAGAAAATATAATTTATAATTGTTAGATAAAATATGATACTTTTTAGAACCACAAGCTGAAGATTCTAATGGGGATCAACCGGAATCGTATGGGTCTTGTAATAAATATGGATGCGCCTCAAGCTGTGGTTTTCGAGGACGTCGCAGAGGTGGATATTGTAATTGGAACAATGTCTGCGTTTGTCTGTAATAATAAAAATAAACAATAACTTTCCTATTACTTTGGATGATAAATTACTCTACATATTTTAATGTGAATTTAATGTAATTCTACATGTTTTGAATAATAATTCTATCAAATGAACGAATAGTTAAAAGTGTATTTAGTTATTGTTAACACCTTATTGGTTTCTTCCTTTTAAATACCTTACATCTTACTAAATGTAATTTATTTAAATACATTATACATATGTACATAATTTGTAATTATGTAATTGCAATTATACATATGTACATAAATACATTTATGTAAATCTTTCGAAATAAATATATTGTTTTAAAATAATACTTTTCCAATATCTTATTTTTTTAGCAAAACAATTACAATATATTTTTAATTATAATTTTCATATATTATTATATAATTGTATAAAAAAAAAAATAAGATTTATCATATGGGGAAATAAAAAATAAATTTTACAATATTACACATTCGTTATAATATAACTATGTTTTATTAATGTTTATTTCTTTTCTTTTTATACTTACATGAGTATATTCATTGCTAGATAATACAAATGTTAAGTTTCTTATAAAAGTAACTTTTAAAATAATAAACAAATTATTTACCTTGATTTTGCCGGGATATTGTTTATTCGAAACAAGACATTTTCATTTAAGGAAATAAAGGTTGCATTTCTGTATCAACAAATTTTTATAGCTTATTTTGTATATTCATTTAAAAGAACATGTATATAAAAAATATATATGCATACGTCATATAGAAATTTATTGATTCATGAATTCTTATTTATGAATATTATTTATCTATCAGTTAAATAATTTTTTAGTAACATTAATTTTTGTTATTCTTTACTGTACATATATTTAAGAAAATAATAAATCTTTAGAAATTTTTTTATTATAAATTTTATTATAAATTAATGTATTTTCCTCTTTGCAGAATATTCTGATAAGAAAACAGAAAACGCAATAAGATAAAAGTAATGAACCTAGAATAATATGAAATTGGTATACAGATTATTACTAATAAATTAAATGCTGTTCAAAATAATACGAAAACTTGATTAAGTACGATAAACGTCATGAAAAGTCGTTATTTATGTATAGATGATTGCTCTACAAGTGTTTCTTGTTTAATTTTGGTCTTAACCATTGGTAATAATACTATCGCCATATTAGATTTTTCTGTATATAAAAAGATGAACATTTGTGGAACAACAGTATTGTTTCGATTGAAGTAATAATAAATACTACTATAAAAATGGCAAAATTCCAATTTGTATTTGCTTTACTTTTCGTTGCTATTGTAACAATTTCAGCTATGGCAATCGATGGTAAGTAATGTAACAAAGTTACAGAAATTTATTATTAATTTTAATAGTACAGTATATATAATTATATAGTATACTATATAATTGTATTTGTATATATAATAATATAGAATAATATATATTTTTAATAGTATAGTGTATATAATTTAACCCTTTGCACTCTGCACGACTTTCGATGCTGGGTAGCAGCAACACCGCGCGAATTCGCGGCAGAAACGGCACATTTACAGACCCTCGTATTATTTAGTATAACTTTGGAACCAAATAACGATTTCTAATGATATTGGACTTATATTAATCTGTAGACATCAAGGAACATATTTACCTAAAGAACTTTTACCAAAAGAACTTATTTACCAAGAGAATGTATGTGTGTAATAGCGTTGCAATTGAAAAAAAGCGAGCGCGTTCCATTGTATTTGAAATGTAATACTATTTGATAATATTTCTTTGTACATTATAAATCTCCCTATAAAATGCGAGATATGCTCCTATAAAAACATTTCTTTTAAAAATTCTTTTTATCGATCTTCTCAAATTTCGTCAAAAAGTTCTCGGACCGTCGTGAGCACGCGTCTCGCATTCTCTTAGAACACAAAACCCGCTAACATTTTTTTTATATATCTTTGTTATTTTACTATATTTTGATTCGATGTCTTGTGCTATTTTAAGAAAAAACATCAGGGAAACATGCATGTCTAAAAAAGTTGTGCTGAAATAACTTAATTCCCCGTAATCACTAATAAACTTTAATGTATCATACGTGAAGACATCGGAGTGATAGGCTAGAATCACGATATCTCATAAGGTGAGACAGCGGAGTGCAAAGGGTTAATAGTGTAGTGTATATAATTTTAATAATATATTATATTAATTTAACAGTATATTAAATTTATTAATATACTATAAATAAAGTAATTTTGAAATATACTTCAAGTTCTGTAGAGACTTAAAATAAGAAACGTAGAAAATTTAATTTATAATTGTTAGATAAAATACGATACTTTTTAGAACCACAAGCTGAAGATTCTAATGGGGATCAACCGGAATCGTATTTGTCTTGTCAGCTTGGTGGTATCATTGGATGCTCCTCAAGCTGTGCTTATCAAGGACGTCGGAGAGGTGGATATTGTAATAGGAACGGTGTCTGCATTTGTAGATGATTTTATATGAGGAAAAATAACTCTCTGAATGGTTTCGACAATCAATTACTCTACATATTATAATGAGAATTTAATGTAATTCTACATGTTTTGAATAATAATTCTATCAAATGAACGAATAGTTAAAAGTGTATTTAGTTATTGTTAACACCTTATTGGTTTCTTCCTTTTAAATACCTTATATCTTACTAAATGTAATTTATGTAAATACATACAAATATTACATACATATGTACATAATTTGTAATTGCAATTGTACATACGTACATAAATACATTTATGTAAATCTTTCGAAATAAATATATTGTCTTAGAATAATACTTTTTGATTAACTTTTTTTTCTTCGGCAACACAATTACAATATATTTTTAATTATAATTTTCATATATTATTATATAATTGTATAAACAAAAAATAAGAGTTGAGAAAAGATAAGATAAATATTACAATATTACATATTCTTATTCATTATGATATAATTATGTTATATTTTGGTTTATTTTATGTTTTTTTTTTATACTTACATGAGTACTTTCATTGTTAGAGAATACTAATGTTAAGTTTCTTATAAAAGTAAATTTGTAAAATAATAAACAAAAAATAATTTACATTGATTTTGACGAGATATTGTTTATTCGAAAGAAGACATTTTCATTTAAAGAAAAAAAGGTTGCATTTCTAAATCATCAAAATTTTATAGCTTACTTGTTATATTAATTTGAATAAACATGTATATAAAATTTATGTTTTTGCATTTATCCTTATAACAATGATAAATAATATATGTTTACGATCATATAGAAATTAATTTATTAATAAATTCTTATTTATCAATATTTTTTTCTACATTTTTGATATTCTTCATAATACATGTATTTAAAAAAATAATAAGTTATTAATTTTTATTATTAGTAAGTAATGTACTTACCTTCTACGGGATATCCTGATAAGAAAAAATAAAATACGCAATAAGATAAAATTAACGAACAAAGAATGATATCAAATTGGTACACAGATTATTACTACTCAATTAAATGCTGATCCAAATATTTCAAAAACTCGTGTAAAGTACGATAAAATGTCATGAAAAGTCGTAATTTATGTATAGATGTTTGCTCTACAGGTGTTACTTGTTTAATTTCGGTCTTAACCATCGCTAAAAATACTGTCGCCATATTAGATTTTTTTGTATATAAAAAGACGAACATTTCTGGAACGACAGTATACAATTTAAATCGAATTAATAACAAATACTTATATAAAAATGGAAAAACTCCAGTTACATTACGTTTTTCTCTTTGTAGCATTTATGGTTTCTGTGGTCTCTGCACTTCCAGCTTTTAGTGAGTGATAATATTTATTTAGACAAAAAAATTTTTAAATAATTTTATTTTTATATAAATATATATTAATATTTATATAAATATGACATATATATTAAAAATTTTATATTTATTTAAATATACAAATTTAATTACATGAATTTATATTTTAATTACATATATATAAATAAATTAAAAATTTATGATATATAAATATTTATATAAATATAATATAATTTATTTTATACTAATTTTAATAAATATAATTTTAATATATATTTCAAGTAATTCAAAAGCTTAAAATACGAAATGTAGTAAAAATTAAATTTATAAATTTTGCATAAAATACGACACATTTTAGAGATACATGCTGAAGATCTTCCTTGGAATCAAGCGGCAGGGCATTGGTCATCGTTATGGTAACTTTGGATGCTTGGATCCTCCTCAAGCTGTGCTTTTCAAGGACATTGGAGATTTGGATATTGTAATAAGAACCGTTTCTGCATTTGTAAATGATATTATATGAGGAAAAATAACTCTCCTAATGTTTTTGACAGTCAATTACTCTACCAATATTATGTGTATTTAATGTAATTCTACATGTTTTGAATAATAATTATATCAAATTTAATAATAGTTTATTCATTTATGTTTTGTATTGTTCATACATTTATATTTTAAATAAAAATTAAGTTGTTTATTTAAAAAAAAAAAAAGAAAACATGTGTGCAGATCACACGTGTTAGAAGTGAAATCTTTGAAAAACTAAGTTTCGAGAGAATGAGACGAATGCACAGTTTCAAGAGTAAGATAATTGTAGGATTTATTTATTATAATGTTGTTACCATATACATATATCAAAAGGCGCTGGTATGATCTTGGGATAGGGGTAGCTAACAAAAACTATCACTTTCAATTTGTATCAATTAAGATAGAATGCCGAATGTGTTCGATACCCATAGATAGAAAAAGAAATTGTAGAATGTTTGTCGACAGAAAGATAAGCCGTCCTAATCTTAGTAAATATAATATATCCTTTTTTGTAACTTATTTAGATGATTGTCTTTCTGTGGATTTGAGATATCTTTATCATGGGTCAGTACACATAAGTATTTTGTTGTTGTTGCAACTAATACCTTTAGATGCTTGAAAAATACCAGAACAATTTTGGTCGTATTTTTTTCGTTTCATCGAGTTTTGAATTACGACGATTCTAAAATCATTTTTCATTTTCGTTGTTTTAATTTATAATTTTGTTAACATTTATTAATTTTCTTTCTGTATCTCTCTCTAAAATAAGTTATATTATTGTACTTTTATTTGAAATATAATAGCAAATAAGGTTTATTTGTTTGTGTCACGCGTGTCCAGTTTCTTCTACTTAAAAACTTTTCTATTTTATTGAAAAATCAGTATAAATTTTCTAAATAGGTAGACATTGTAATTAAATAATTAAAAAACACGTCTTTAGATATTTATAAGAAATATATTCTACAGTGTTGTTTAATTCTTTTTCTCTGATGTATCTTGTAATCATTTTTGTTATTTGTAAAATATTGCTGAAAATACAATTATTATATTCTATATATTTTATAATTAATAATTATAATATTTGCGAAATAAAGAATTTAATATTAATTTTTCAATAAAATAGAAACACTTTTAAATAAAAAAAGAAATGACAAGTTGGGGAAAAAATACAGACCACGCACCTTCTTTCTTTATTTCCCTATTCTTTTGTCGAATACCTACGTGCTTATCTCTGTTTATTCTTCTACCCTTCTATCTTTCCTACCTACAAACAGGTATAGTATCGAAATTATTGTATATGTATCTACGCTTCGTAATATGTAGTAGCACACAATCACACACATATACAACCAGAAGCGATAACTACGAAGAAGAGCATAAAGAAGAGACCAAGAATAGGAAAAACTATATAGCTACATTCTGTCTCATTCTCTTTCAGGCTCAATCCTATATGTTTGTCTCTTTTTCTCTTCTTACTAAATATCGTGGTCGTTACAAAGCCGCCCGCCTCTACGTGCATTGTCGCCCGCCGCTCCGTTACATCGCTGCAGCGTTTCATTTTTTTCAAATCACTCCATATTCTACAAAAAGTTTTCACTTCAAAAAATATTTGTTTTTAAAAAGTTTTCAAAACGTAATCCCCCTTTTTGCATTGCATGGCTCTGAGTCTCAAACAACACGGTTTCAAATAACACGGCATTTTCTAGGAACCTATCTACCGTGTTGTTGAAGGGTAACCTGTATATATAAACTTTATGTTTTTGCATTTATCTTTATAAAAATGATAAATAATATATGTTTACGGTCATATAGAAATTCATTAATCCATAAATTCTTATTTATCAATATTTTTTTCTGCATTTCTTCATAATACATGTATTGAAAAAAATAATAAGTTATTAATTTTTATTATTAGTAAGTAATGTATTTACCTTCTACTGAATATCCTGATAAGAAAAAATAAAAGACGCAATAAGATAAAATTAACGAACAAAGAATGATATCAAATTGGTACACAGATTATTACTACTCAATTAAATGCTGTTCAAAATATTTCAAAAACTCGATTAAATACGATAAAATATCATGAAAAGTCGTAATTTGTGTATAGATGATTGCTTTACAACAAGTGTTTTTTGTTTAATTTAGGTTTTAACCATCGCTAAAAATACTATCGCCATATTAGATTTTTCTGTATATAAAAAGATGAACATGTCTGGAACGACAGTATATAATTTAAATCGAATTAATAGCAAATACTTATATAAAAATGGCAAAATTCCAGCTACTTTACGTTTTTCTCTTTGTAGCATTTATGGTTTCTGTGGTCTCAGCAAATCCAGTTTTTAGTGAGTGATAATATATAATTAGACAAAAAAGTTTGTAAATAATTTTATTTATATATGCATATAAATATAATAAATTAAAAATTTATATGATATATAAATAATTATATAAATAAAATATAATATATTTTACATTAATTTTAATAAATATAATTTTAATATATATTTCACGTAATTCAAAAGCTTAGAATACGAAATGTAGTAAAAATTAAATTTTTAAATTTTGCACAAAATATGCCACTTTTTACATTCACATGTTTATTATTATATTGTAGGTCAATCGGACATGTATAAATTTTGCCAGGGTGGTAGCCACCTTGTATGCATAGCAGCCTGTACTGTTCAAGGACATAGTATAGGTGGATATTGTAATAGCAATCGTCTCTGTGTTTGTAATTGATTTAATAAGAAAGAAAAATTAATTTTCTTATTGTTTATGACAATCATTTACTCTATATATTATAATGTAATTTTAATGTAATTCTACATGTTTTGTATAATAATTCTATCAAATGAACAAATAGTAAAAAGAAAATTTTGAAATAAGTCAACAGCTAATTGGACTATTCTTTAAAAATACTGTAAATCATTATAAATGTTACAGTTATGTTAATCTTCGGAAATAAATATTATACTTTCTTAGATAATAAGACTTTTTCAATATCTTTTTTTTTTTGGCAACAATGTGTAAGATATTTTTCATAATATTTTCAATATATTGTTATATAATCGTAAAAGATATAAGATAATTGTTATCATGTGAGAAAAGATAAGATATGTATTATACAATAATATACATTCTTTATATATAACATTATAATAATATAATTGTGTTTTATTTACCTTTATTTCTTTTTTTTCTATGTTTAATAACTTAATCACTGGAAATTACAAATGTTTATGTTACTTAGACAAGAAACTTGTAGAATAATAAAAATTAAAAAATATATAAAAATATTAAATTATTAATGAAATAAATTAAACAGAAATTATTTACCTTTATTTTAATGAACTATTATTTATCCAATGAAAACATTTTTATTAAAAGATTACAAATTTCTATTTCTATATCAACATATTTTTATAGTTTACTTTGTATATTAATTTAAATGGACATGTATATTAAAAAGAGGAACATTTTTATTTATGTTAAGAAAAAGATTAAATAATGTACTCTTACGTCATATAGAAATTCATTTATTTATGAATTTTTCTTTATAAGAATTATTTTTTAAAAACATTAATTGGTTGATATTTTTTATAATACATCTAATTAAAAAAATTTTATAAATTGTTAAAATGATTTAATCATAATTTTTATTATTAATAAGCGATGTATTTACCTTCTACAGAATATCTTGATAAGAAAAAAAAAAAATAAGAAACACAATAAGATAAAAATAACGAACCTAGAGTGATATGAAATTGGTACACAGATTATTACTACTCAATTAAATGTTGTTTAAAATACTTTGAAAATTCGATTAATGTAAGATAAAATGTGTCATGAAAAATCATGATTTATGTATAGATATTTTTTTTTTACAGGTGTTTTTTGTTTAATTTTGGTCATAACCATGACTATTAAAATTATCGCCACATTAGCTTTTTCTGTATATAAAAAGATGAACATTTCGGGAACGACAGTATAATTTCGATTGAATTAATAATAAATACTCATATATAAAAATGGCTAAATTTCAACTCTTACTTGCTTTTCTTTTCGTAACCATTGTAACAATCTCAGCTATGGCAATCGATGGTAAGTAATTCAACAAAGTCATAGAAATTATTAAATTATATTAAATAATTTATTTTTTAATATATTTCAAGTACCTATAAAGATTTAACCCTTTGATTACACATTTATTTGAAAACTACTTTTAAATATTATAATAATTTAAATTAATATTAAATATAATAATTAATTATACGAATATAAAAATTATAAACAAATGCATGACGTACTGATACGTCAAATGTAACCAAAGAGTTAAAATAAGAAATATATATATATAAATGAAATGTATAAATCTTGCATAAAATATGACACTTTTTTAGATTCACAAGCTGGTTCACAAGAAGGTTCTAATGTGAACCAATCAGATGAGTATTGGCCTTGTGAGAATCCTGATAAAATTGCATGCTCCGCAAGCTGTACTTTCCAAGGACATTGGAAAGGTGGATATTGTAATGAAGATCGTGTCTGTATTTGTAACTGATATATTAAGATAAACAAAATAACTTTTCTAT
This sequence comes from Polistes dominula, assembly GCF_001465965.1. The sequence continues at coordinate 2,652,238 of NW_015148977.1, forward strand.
TACTTTTGTTAATTAATTACTCTAAATATTATAATGTAAATTTAGTGTAATTTTACATGTTTCGGATAATAATTCTGTCAAACGAACAAAGAAAAATTTGCATAAAGTTAATAGCTAATTTAATTGTATTTTTAAAATACCTAATATCTTGATAAATATAATTGCGTTTATATATTGTATATATTAATATAATTACAAAATATAATTACGTATTTATACTTATAATTATATTTTAATTATAAGTATAAATACAGTTATGTATTCTTCGGATATAATATTCTTGATATATATAATATATAAATATAATATAAATTATATTATATATTATATAAATACAAATTAAATTAAATTAATTATATTAAAATATAAAATAATTAAATTGATTATTAAAAACAATATATATATATATAATGTAGAATATAATATTTTTTATATAATACATATATTTAAAAAAAAAATAACTTATTAGAAAGATTTAATTATAATTTAAGTCACTATAGCAAACTGTTTTAATAAGTTTGGATTTTTTAACTAAATGTGTTGGTAATAATGACGTAGCTTTTGCCTAATCAAATCTTAAAAAATTAATCGAATATCTGATAATCGTTGTATCTAAAAAAAAAAAAAAAAAAAAAAAAATAAAATAAACTAATATTTATCTACGAAAATAATACAATAAAAAAAAATAAACACGTCATTTCCGTTGTTTTTGGCTTTTAATTAGGTAATCGATAAGGAACAAATTTTATCGAAAGATAAAGTAACTTTTTATAACATTAAATTATTATCACTGACCTAACAAATTAGGTTAAATAAATAGATATATTGTGAAATTCATAAAAATAGACCTAGTATAGTTATACATAGTTATGTAAATGATAGATAATATTAGTTTATCATTGAATGTGAATTATCCATTAATTTTTGTGACTTATAATTATCTACATAATAATTATGCTATTAATATTAATATCTATTAATATTATTTATTTTACTGATTTTTATTAAACTTGCAATATATTTGTATTTAGTATATTATATTAATTATAATATTAATTATAATTTTTATTATATTAGTAAATGATGTATTTAATTTTTTTTACAAGATATTCTGATAAGAAAAAGAAAAAGAAAAAGAAAAACGCAATAAGATAAAAATAAAGTACGAAGAATGATATCAAATTGGTACAAAGATTATAACTATTCCATTAAATGCTGTTGAAAATATTTCGAAAACTCGTGTAAAGTACGATGTGTAAAACGTCTTGTGAAATCGTAATTTATGTATAGATATTTGATCTACAGGTGTTTCTTGTTTAACTTCGATCTTTACTATAATGACTATTTACATTATCGCCATTTTAGATTTGTCTGTATATAAAAAGATGAACATTTTTACTGAACGATAGTATATAGTTTCGATTGAACTAATAATAAATACTCATTAGATAAAAATGGCAAAATTCCAGTTACTTTTTGTTTCTCTCTTTGTAGCATTTATGGTGGTCTCAGCATATCCAACTTTTAGTGAGTGATATATAATTATAAAAAAAAAGCTTTTCAAATAAAATTAATAAATATAATTTTCACAAAGAAATAGAATTAAAGTTAAATGAAAATAATGAAAAAAATTAAAAATATGACTAATTTTTTAGATATAAATCAAACTACCGAAGAATTGGAAAAACCTGAATGGGTTTGTGCATCTTATGGTGATTTTGGATGCGGTTTAAATTGTGCTGCTCATTTTCATTTCAAGGGTGGTTTTTGTAATAAAAACAAAGTCTGTTTATGTAACTAATTTAATGAAAGATAAAAGATAATTAAACGTATTGGAATTTGACAACCAAAATTACACTGTATATTATTATAACGTTAGAGGTAAATCTAATTTATTTTGTATACGATAAATCTAATTAAATAAATGAATGACTGTTAATATTATAATAATCAAATTTACGACACTCAGGAAATTTGATAAATTCAATCCAATGGATTTTATATCTCACATTCGATATACAATATTTAATATTAATCTTTGATAATAAATAATTATTTTGTAATTAATAATACCTTCTTATTATTATCATTTTTCTAAGCAATCAAATTACGAGAAAAAAAAAAGAATACTCTCGTTTATAATTTAGAAAACGAGTTGTTGTCGAAAAAAAAAAAAATAGGAAAAAGATAAGAAATCATAAGATTAGACCAATTTCTATCTGATCTGTATCTGTATTTATTGTTGAACAATCTCGCACGAGTAATCACGTCTAATGTCATTTATTGACACATCCTGTTACACACTTGGGAAATCCAAGGTAACGAACTACGCACGTACACGTTCTGCAATTACGCGAAATTACGAACAGACAGCATCCACCGTGAAATTTGTCTTACAGCTAATATATTCTTAAATTACTGGTTCACTGACTCTGTTTTTTTTTTTTTAATCAACGATGTATTAATCTAAAAAGTTAAAATAAATTTTTTTAATTTTACGAGAATTCTTTCTTTCTTTCTTCTCTCTTTGTCACGCTTACATGAACTATATATAAAAAATTATATATGAAAAAATAAATATAATAGAATATATATTGTTGTAAATAAAAAAATAGTTAATATAAGAAATAAAAAAATTGTTATTTTTATAATAATAAAATATAGTAATAAAAAAATAATAATAAAATATTTTTATTATTTTTTTTTTATTATTTTAAATTATATATATTTTATAGTATATTATATTATAATGTATATTATATATATAAAATAAAAAAAAATATATTTTATATTATCTATAAAATATATATAATATTTTATTTTATTAATTATTCATATTATCTATAAAATACATATAATATAAAAATAATAATATATATAAAATATAATTATAGAAAATAAAGAAAATGATATATTATCTGAAATATAATTAATTAAAATAAAGAAAAGATTCTTTTATGATCATAGAAAAAAATATTTATTCCATAATAAATGAATAATCATCCTAATAAAAGTTTGAAAGATAATTGTTATCAAACGATAAATATTATATTTATCATAAACCGTAATATATAGTTTTCTAATTTATTATATCGTTATACTTACAATTAATATTCTAGATACGTTATTACAGCTTATACAGATGTTAACGACCCATACAAATCAACGAATGACTTCATCAATGAATCATTTATGTATCTTACATTCTTCTGACAAGTAAAAATAAACACATGTATATCTGTATGATAAATATAGCATAAGAATAAACATAAGGAAATGCATGAAGAATTATTTTAATAATCAATGGGCTTTACCCATTATCTCAACAGGAAAATCCATGTTTTTCTTAATACAAGGGGAATCACCGTTTACTTTTTCATATTCGTCAAGAGATAAAGGATTTTTATATTGACATAATGTTACATGGTACATTGTATATAAAGACCTGTATATAAAAAGAAACGAATTAAAGGAAGCTGCACACTTGACTTCGATAATTTTATCTAATAACATTACGAATCTTTCGTAAATTATTTAAAATGACAAAACTCTGTATTATTCTTTCTATTTTATTCGTCATAGTTGCGGTCAATATGGCTGCTCCTGTAGAAGGTAAATTATTTATTATGTGATAATAATTTAAAGAAATATATTATAAAATAGAACTTATATAGTTATTTATTACTTCAATAAATGTAATCATAAAAATATCTGAACGAATAAATAAATAATAATGAACATTTTCAGATGACAGATTAGAAAACTTAATGGAACTCGATGATGAATTCAGAGAGGACATGGTCGAGGAACGAGCTGATAGACAACGTCGAGTGACCTGTGACCTTTTATCCTTTGGTGGGATGATTGGTTCATCGGCTTGTGCGGCTAATTGTCTTTCCATGGGAAAAGCTGGAGGATATTGCAGCAGTGGTATTTGCGTGTGTCGCAAGTAAGCCTCGTTTTCTTTTATTTTTCTTAATTAATCATTATAAACTTATTATTGTGTTCTTCTCTAAAAAAAAAAAAAAGAAAAGAAAAAAAGATCTATTAATTTCTTGTCACTAATTTCCTTCCTTTTTTTTGCTTTCAGAGATTCTTTCAAGGATTTGTGGAATAAACGATTTGGTTGAAATCAACAAATATTTCTATATCGTCTACATTCAACATTTTGATAATTTAATGTATCACTTTTTCTTGTAAAAATACAAATACTAAAAAAATATATGTATCTTTATATATAAAAATTCAGTATTACAATGTTTGTCCAATAATAATTTCGAAACTACAGAATCGATCTTATTGAAATCTTTTTTATTTTGTGCAATTTTTTTCAATTTAGAATATAGGATAGTTTTTATTGCGATTATTTTTTAGTTTCTATTGCTAATTTAAGGATTTATTAATTAAAGCTTATCTAAGTCTTTAAGTTCTGTAAGTTTTCAATAGATGGCGCTGTATTACAATTCAATTATTTCAATTTACATACGACATAATCTTACTTTTTCTATTTTTTTTTTCATGTATTATTATTTTATTTATTTCATTCTAATTGTGGTATTATTTAGTGTGCTTTTATAATTTACCAAATAGTTTCAAATTATATTAAATCGACATTTTATAACAAAGCCACAGCAACGTGTGGTCAGAGCATCTTAGTATGCTATATATATTTTTCTTCTTACAATTTTCGAGTCTATTTTATAATAACCTAATTTGATTTTCCTGTTTTTTTCTTCTACTTTTTATTTCAAAACTTTCATCAAACTTTTTCCTATCAATCGAACGCAGCTCTCTCTCTCTCTCTCTCTACTTTCTTTTTTTCTCTCTTTCATTCTCATTTAGATTTTAATGAGCTTTTTTTCCGAATGGTCATCAAAATGAGTTCGATCTTATTATATCATCAAACTTAAACGTTTATACACACATATATATATATATATATATATATATATATATATATATATATATATATATTATATCTACAAATGTGATATATGAGAAAAGCGAATAGAATTTTGCGACGAGAAGATGTATTGAATCCAATAAGAGAGACACAGAGAGAGAGAGAGAGAGAGAGAGAGAGAGAGAGACAATTATAAAAAAATAATGAAAAAAAAAAACAGGGAGAACGATCAAGAAACCAATAATGCTTTGTACTTTAATGTACACTTAAAAATTCGAGATATGATAGTTTTGTTGTTCGATTTTTTTCGACTCGCAATTATTGAAACCTCTTTCCCCCTTTTTTTTCCCCCTTTGTTTCTAGAAATTGGACCTGTAACTGACTGGATCAGATTGCTTCCTGCACTGATGATGATTCCTATGAACTCTTTCGACTGAAGGGTCCTAGAGGATCACACAAATACGCCTGCGATACGCACTTACGAGTCTTTCCGAGCTTTCATTAAAAATTCGACTCTTTGCGGGATCCTGTTAGTCCTGTATTTCCTCTTATTCTCCTTCCCCCCTCCCTCTCTACCACACCCCTATCACCATACGTCCGTCTATCTATATATTTTTATCTCTCCCTCTCTCTCTTTTTTTCTTTCTTCCTTTCTCTTTCTTTCTTTCATTTCACATTTCCTCGTCTCGCCATATTTCATTTGCATGAATACTCACATACATATATATATATGGATATGTATTCCCATGCAACCAGTTTCATAGTGGTCATATTCCTGACTGCTGCGTATCATCGCAGTTTTATTCGTTTGCGTCGTCCAACCAGATGCTTTTGAAAATTATTATTATATTTTTTTTAACTTGATACGCACGTGGTTCTAATAAAAAATTCCATCTTCAACGACAAATATTATTGATTAGCAAGCGTACAAAATTTTGTTGAATAAAAATTAAATCATCATATCTTTCTTTTTTCTCTCTTGAAATTGTATTTGACGATCAAGGAGATGGAAACTGAAAAAAAAAGATCGTCAGAGAATATTTGAAAGGAATTACAGCTTTCTCCTGATAAATCGATCTCGACAGATGACATCAACTATTATTTTATTTACGTTTCATTCTCGAGTTTTAAATCCGTTACATTGTTAAATGACATTTTCACGTCTCTCCTATAGTACGAAACTGTGAAAAGAAAAAAAGGGACGTAACTTCGAATTTTGTATTCTATACCATTTCCATTTTGAACTTTTATTATTCTCAATAATGTTGTTATCTTATCAAAATATATGTTTCTTTATGGATTAATATGAAATAAAAATCAATTTAAAAAGAAATTTCATTCGGTTTACCTTTGAACTAAATCATTCTCAAATTTATCATTGTATAATATTTTGGGTTATATTTTTTATTTATAACTTTGTGTTCTCATGTTAGAATATTACACGTATAGAAAAAAAGAAAAAATGTGAACATTTCTATTCCTATTTTATTCATTGTCAATGAAAGAAGAAAAATAATAACGTGATATCGATGAAAAAGAAGGCGTCAACAAAATTAAAAGGTATAACATGACCACCAAAGAGTGTTATTGAATTTCACTATACAGGATCACATACTACTACTCGATGCTATTTCCGATAGTAAGTATTATACTATAGTATACGTGGCTTTTGCGTGTTGTATACTTTTCGCCGATCGTAATGGACCACTGATGTAATGGATTATATCTCCCCGTGAGTGGGCTTTTATAGTTTCTCTCTTCGTTTAAATGTGTCACACAATTGTATCGTGAAAGGGTGATAATGCATACATAATGGGAGAAAGGGATTCGATACGCCATCGGAATGTCTCGTTTCAAGTATTAATTTCTTATTGATTTTACCAACGAATGGATTTTCTGCAATTCTTTTTTTCCTTTTCTTCTTTTTTATTATCTTCGTCGATTATCTTTACATTTTATTTAAATAGGATTCTAACGGTAAAATTTAATTACGATTTTTTTCTTTACGTTGAAATTTTAACCACACCGACTAACGGTAAGCCGTGAAATTTCTTATCGCGAAAATGTATTATTTTTAAATTTTATATTATAACTTGATTTATTTTTTTTTTTTTTAAATACGTACATTGCGTATTTTTAATGTACTATAATATAATAAATCAATACACGGATTAAAAAATAATATATGTATATCTATTTAAAACGTTCATATGTAGCAAACGATGAAGTAGAATTGATCGCAATCCTACTACAATATTCCGTGCTTTTCTAAGAGATGTCGTTACTGGATAATTCTAGTAATTTTTTTATCACTAATTATAACAATAATTATGTATTAGACTATTAAATATATATATAGATTATGTGTGTCCTAGTTAATTGACAAAATATAATTTGTAATAGAGTTTGTAACACTTCTTGTAATCTATGTCTAAAGTATATAGATATTTCATCGATTAAAATAAATATCAGTTTTATCATCAATATATTTTGTAATATAACTTTAATTGTAACGTTCTATTTTATTACAAAATATTAATATTGATAACAACTAATATCGGATGGAGATATAATGAGACAATAGCCATGACGCGAGTTGCAATTTCAAAATTCAAACGTCAATTTTCCAATCATTTTTTAATAATACTACGAACCCTTCACTATCGGATGTAATTAAAATACTTGTTGTACGTGAAATTTCGTGCTCAGACACTTTAACTAATTCGAAACAAAGTGGCAATCGAATTACGAAAGTATCTTCCTCTTTTGTAATTGGTCAATAATTTTCAAGTTCTTTATCAAACGCGATGATTAATATTTAATGAAAACGAACTAAATTACAGATAAGCAAAAAACAAATTCAAAACAATTTATTATTTCATAGAATCGTATCAAAAAGTCTTAAAAAGTCGAAAGAAACTTTGTAATGTATCCAAATAGAGAATAATAAAGTTCAAGTGAAAATTAAACTCGTGACCTGGTGTAGTAGTTGTCTAGTGCTATAGAAAATAAAGTCAATTATAAAGTTTTCCCACGATAAACAAAGTACGATCCATATTATTTTTAGAACTACGTGAAATATATTTACCTATAAAAAAAAAAAGAAATAAAAGAGTAAAGTTGAATTGTTGAAATTGTTTAAATGTTTTCTTTTCAATTGCTATCAATCTTCATTACTTTATTGCACCAAAATTTTCTCGTAATGGGAAAAACGATTGTACGGTTAATGTCTATACTTTGAAACAAAAAATGGATAGCAATGATAAAGATGAATCACTAATCTCTAACCACTCAAAAAAGAATGCTTAGCAATTGGTAGAGAATTTCTAGGATTCTAGAATTAGCAAATTACGCACGCGTAATACTCTCGACAAGCCGATCGTTCAACCAACCTCAGGATAAACGCAATTTCCTCTAAGAGAGGCTAATGCAGGAGTTAGTAGACGGGCTACGCTTTAGGTCACGACATAATCCGATTTTCCCTAGCGTTAATTCGCGTACCGGTCGAATCTAGCATGTAACCGTACGTTGGTCGCATTATTTCCAACGTAAGCACTTGTTTCGAGAGCACTATAGTCCCCTTCCTCTTCGAACATTCATCCTTACGATCCTCTTCTATCCAATGAATTGAATACATCTTTGTCAAATTCGTACGTGATCGTATTATTGATATTTGAGATGCTCTTTAAAATTGTTATCATCTTTCGACTTAATTTATTTTTTCAAATAAAACACATTTTTATGTTTAGCTATCTACGAAATGTTTTATTAACATTTAAACGAAAAAAAGAGATGTTTACGAGGAAAAAATGTAACCATTTGTAAAAAGTACTTTTCCTTCATGGATCCAACGAGGTATACATATATATATATATATATAGTCAAATTTTCTAATAACAATTTTCACAAGTATCGCTACTCTATTTCAATTTATTTTATTTCGATAGGAACACATTTCTATCGTGTATATCATATCACGCTTTTATATTTCTTTATCACATTTTTATTTATTGTATATATATAAATTCATTTTTAATAGCGATAAGAAAAAAATATAAAACAATCAAATCAATTGAGACGAATTATCCTGTATGAAAAGAAAAAAAAAAATTAAAACGTAAAATATATTTTTTAAAGGATCTTTTAAATGGGTTAAAAATTTCTAAACGATGGGGTAAAGTTGTCCTGTTGCGCGTTGTCCCGAAATAATCGGCCATTTACTCGTACCCAATCTCCGGTCCAATACTCTCTCTCTCTCTCTCTCTGGTGATGCTGGGTCCACTCTCCTGTTCATTCTCGGTCTATTCTCTATGGTGACGTGCATGGCACGCATGCAACTAGAACGGCTTAGAACGATTACGAGGGGATCCGTAGCGAGCCTCGTTCAATCAATCAGCTGTTTCCATATTAGCGTTTCCTGGCACGTACGCGTACGCCGCGTTACCTGTTCCTCTCTGTTTCATTGCCTTTACCTCCCCCTTTTCCCCTCCTCACCACCTCTCCTTCCATCCCTTCCTCCAGCCCTATCTCTCTTCCTCTTCCATTCTCCAATCCCCTCTGGCCTCCTCGTCCCTTGAACCCTCCAATTTCCTACTCGACATTCCGCAGTCGAAACTCGTCTTTGCCATATTGGAACTCGTGTTTCCCCGTTCTCACAGAGAATCTATGTGTGTGTATATATATAGACATGGAGATTAGAAATCTCAGCGATATAACAAAACTAAAGGTTTCCAGGTTGATTCTAGAGATCTAAATTGAAATGCAACTTGTTTAACACAGTATATATATATAAATAGGATGCTCCGGCCAAACATTGCTGTGGCTTTGTTATAAAATTTTGATTTAATATAATTCTGAACTATTTAATGTAGTTAAATTAATATTCACTAATAATTTATGGGAATTCAAATTAGACATAAGACAACATAAAATAAATAATAATACACGAAGAAGTATAAAAAGTGAAGTTAGTTGTCATACGTAAATCTGAAAAAATGTATAACGTGAATATATCGAAATAATTGAATTGTAGTACAGCGCCATCTATTGAAAACTTACAGAACTTCGAGATTTAGATAATCTCTAAATAGTAAATCCTAATTAGCAATAAAAAATACGTAAATAATCGCGATAAAAACTGTCCTATATTTTAGGTTGGAAAATTCATACAAAATAAAAAAAGATATATTTTTAATATAAATTTATTTGGTAGTTTTTCAATTAGCAGTAATAATTTATCGATAAATATTATGAGCAACGACTAATGTATATTTGTCTTGAATTGTTTTAGTTTTTTTTAATTTTATTTGTGTTTTTTAGTATTTAAAATTTTCTTATCTCCGAAAAATCAAAAACGCGTATAAATTTAACGAAGGACATACCGCATAACTTCTTCCCTATTTATTGTCATTATCGACGATCCAAATATCGAATTGAAGTTGGCAGCAATAAGCCGATATTGCATATTTTCTTCCTTTTTGGGATATATGCACTACACAGGGATTTTATCTAACTGAAGTTTGAAGACTTTCCTAGCTCGCAGGATTCACGTTTTCTTCGAAAGAAAGAAAAGAACCGATTTGATCTTGTTGCTTTTAGAGAGCAATCCCTGATTACTCTATAAACGAAAAGATTCACGGTAATGAGGTTGGAGTACGCAAAGAAGAAGTTTATAAATAGACGATGGTTCTTTTAAAAGTAAATCCTTTAATAAAAAAAAATATATATATATATATCTAAAAGAAACGGATCGATAATGTTGAACCTTTACGGAATTGCTTTTCGAATTGATTTTCCAGTTTCGGATAAAATAGAAACACATGAGACTATAGGTAGGATTTGAGGGAGGAAGGGAGGGAAATAAAAAAAAAAGTGTAAAACGTTTGGATAGAGAAAAAAAACATTAAAAAAAGGTCAAGGGAAAAAAGATGGCCGGCAGGGAAATGAACGATAGAAATGATCTATACAGTTCCTAGGTAAATCCTCGAAATATTATCAGCGAAATAGCTAACGATCCGGATATACTTGAATAATTGGCTCCCACATTCGGACCGTTTGAACGATGACAAATAACTACCCATCCGAGTCGACTCGTTCCAATATTCTTCGTACAAGCCCGAACGCGTGAACCAACGTCGTGCGACCATTTTTCTTTACCATATTCACCTATCGATCGCCCAGCTGCGATTCGATATCCAACGATTTATCCTTCCTTTCAAATCGCGAATCTCTACGGTTCCCTTGAAAATGAATCCTCTCGCATCTTTCTCCTTCTCTTTCTCTCTCCCACTTCTATTCCTATATCTTCCTATTTTTCTATTCTTTTTTTTCTAACCACATAGATTATTATTGAACTATTTCACATTCGGTTATTCGTAATTCAAGTCATATATTTTTTTATTTTTTATTGCACAGGATTGAACGATTAGAACAAAATGATATTTCGTATTGTTGTTAGTTAAAAAAAAAGCAAACATGACTTGTCATACGTGAAATTAGTTAGAAAAAGTATAGGACTGTACGATCGACAAGAAATTTTCGATCGACACATGCTGCGGCTTTGTTCATTTTCACCTTTTGAAACATTTCGGTCGATCGATTTTAACGTAGGTACACACCGAGCCAACCTGAATAAGTAGAGGCTGGCGAACGGATTGAGAGAGAGAGAGTGAGAGAGATAAAGAGAATGATGATGAAGGGAAAGAGAAAGGGAAAGAAAAAGAGGGAAAAAAAGGAGGAATAGAAACGCCACCGCGGAAACGAGATCGCGAAATAAAAGGGTTGAGAGAGTCGGGCATGACGTGAACGGAGCAAAAATAGAGAGAAAGAGAGACGAAGGGGGGGAGTTGGAAGGTGGATAGAAGAGCAAGGTAGTGGAAGAAAAAAAAAGTGTAGGAAGAGAAAGAGAGACAGAAGAGAAGAGAAGGGAAGAGACGCAGACGCGTTGTGCCTGGTTTTCAACCCGCATACTGTAGAGAAGAGGACGGTTATAGTTTTCACTATCTTTCTCTTTCGCTCTTACTTTTTCCTAGCTTTCTCATTTTCTTTCTCTTTCTCTCTATCTCTCTTTTACTCTCTCTCGATCCTTCTAGCTCGTCCTTAACTTCTTCCTCTTTCTTCATCTCTCTTCGCAATAGCAGAAAAACAAATTTTAGTTCTTCGTCTGAAGGCTGTACGTTAGTATCTCTCACCCAGTACACAAGTACTGAGATAGCACCACCACTACCAACAACCACTACTACCACCAACAACCGTTGTTACTACCGAACCCGAGAGCATCAGTCGTTCGAACCGACCCTCCCCTTACCCTCCGTTGGCGGTGTGGTGCTTTGAATGTAACTAATTAGTAACAACGTTCAACGTGACGTAATAAGCAGACGGTTTCTAGAAGCAGCAACAGCAACAGCAACAGCAACAGCAATAGCAGTAGTAGTAGCAGTAGCAGTAGTAGACTCGCTGCAGCGTGCAGCGCCCTCGTTATCGCTTTATTTCGAAGTTTTCATCCCCCTCGACAACCACTTTATTTTTTCCACTGAGAACACGAGCTTCTCTTTTTCTCTTCCTCTCCCCCTCCCGTTTCCCTCTCTCTCTCTCTCTTTCTCTCTCTCTTTGTCTAACTTTTTTCTCAGCACATTTTCCAGCACGCTCCTCGCTCTAGTCGCTTTCGCTTAACTCCTCTCCTCTCCTCTTCTCTCTTCTCTTCTCCGCTTCTCTCTGCTCCTCTCGTTCTCTTGACGAGAACGAGAAGGTAAAAAGAATTTCATATTACGGTTCCCCGGGAAAAAGGGAAACCGGAAGCTCCTTCAACTAGCGGCGCCGACGGACAAAATGGAATTTCACAGCGACAGCTCTCGTGGAAATTCCACTAGGTGTTTCCACTACGAAGTGGTCACGATGTGACAAGGAAACGGCTCCAATCACGTTCACTCTCTCCTCCCTCCATTTCCACGCGTTCTCTTGAATGTCACCCATACGCAGATACGGAGCTCGTACCTTTCGTGAAACGAGAAAGAATCGACACACACACACACAGAACTATTTTTTCTCTATGATACAAAAAAAAATCATGGTAAAAATTTATTGAAATTTCTATTTTGTTGCTGTTAATATTACAAAAATGATTGAACTAAATTATCATTATTTAACAATGATCAAAAATAATTTGATCATTCAAATATGCAATATTAAAATCGAGAAGACTCGAGAAACTCTCTCTCATTAACCGTTCTTGATATATTATCGTTTTTTTTTTATTCTTCCAGACGAGTCTTTTTTATTAGTCCAAACGATATGTAGGACGAAAAGTGCTTGGAGCTGGTTGACACTGGGATTGAAAATGCGACTCCAAAGGGCGAACTTTGATTACTTTACGCTATGGAAGAACGAACACAGAGAACGCGATAATTAAAATCCGCGTATCATCGTGCACCATGTTCCAAGCAAGCCTCTGGAACTCTTATAATAACCGTGATATAGACATTCCGGTCCTCTCTCTCTCTTTCTTTTTCTCTCGTACTTACTGCACAGACTCTCTCTCTCTCTCTCCCTCTCTCTCTCTCTCTTACTTCATTCCTATATTCTATCTTTTGTATTTCAAACTAAAAGTCTAAAGATATGTATATCTTAAAACATGAGAATTCTTTTTAACTGTACTTTCTGTAGTACTTTAACATACTTTTATAAGTTTGAAAGGAAGGATCTTAGTGTGGATGCTAGAAATAGAAATAGAAATAAAAATAAAAACTAGAAAAAAACGAGAACCACATAGTAGAACCAGCTAGTTCTCTTTTTGTCTCCTTGTTAAATATTTAGAAAATATTTCTTTTTTTCTTTTTTTTTTGCAAGAAATAGCAAGGCTGCCGAGTGGAAGGCGAAGACGAAGGAGAAGGAAGAGGAAGTGGAGGAGAAAAAAAGAGAAGGAGGAAGGAGGTAGGAGACAGGGCGAAAGGCAAAAAAAGGATGGATTCAAGGAAAGATTGAAGCAGCAGACGATGAAATCGTGTAGCGGCCGTCCCTCTAATTAAAATCCACCGCGATCCGCTTACCCTGTCTGTCCGTGGATGACTATCTACCTTCGAGGATTAACAACGATCTCGCGAATGTTACACAGAGCCGGCTTATCCCCCCCCCCCTGTCGATATATATATATACATTATGTGTATACAATACATAGTGCAGCAGGACTCGTGTTGCATCCTTTCTAGTAAGCTCTATTCTTTTCCAACCCCCTTGCCTCTCTTTTTGTTCCTTCTCGTTTGTTAATTTCGAGTTTCCAAAAAAAAGAAAATAAAATGAAAAAGAAAGAGAACAAAAAAATGGAAAAGGAACAAATTTGGGAAGAACCGAAGAGAAATCTTTTCTTCCTTTTGAACGATCAAAGGAAACGCCCTTTACGTTCGATATAATCGTCCTACTACTACTACTATTACTACTACTACTACTACTACTACTACTACTACTACTATTACTACTATCCTTTCCATTCCGCTAACATAGGAATTCGATTCTTTCGTGGTCATAACGGTGATCGCGTGCATGGCGCGCCATGATTATAGTTACGCGATTGCCTTTTACGATCGTCTAGGGGCACTTAAAAGATTCCACGAGACTCGTAATCGATATCGTAACCACGAATACCGAACTACGACCACCACTACCATCACCAAGGTTTTCCTGAAGCAAGAGGAGCAACCCGTTACTCTCGTTTGTCTTCTTTCTATCTCTTACTCTTACTCTCTCTCTCTCTTCCTCTTTTCAAAGACTGCAATGTGTTCGGTCAGAGTTAAAATGTCCTGTGCAAAGTTTAGAACGCCGATGGTAATCTCCTTTTAAGTATCGACGAAAGTATTAAACGCTTCAGGTATATCCATCGAAGTTTCTTCACAGTGATCGAGTAGCTTTGTTTTATAACGATTCGAAACTACGAAAAGCGACAAAGTTTCATTCGAAACGAAAAAAAAGATATAAAAAGAGAAGAAAAAAAAGCGGATGGAAAAGTGGAAAAAGGAAGAGGTACGGAGTTAGTAGCAGGATAACAGTGAATGTTCAACGAAAAGTTGTTCAATGTTAGTGCAATCATCCCTTTTAATGTCGGAAAGTGAACGATATATACGTAAGAGGAATTCTTCGAAATGGTCCTATACCTTTTTTAACGATCAATGTATAAATGTTTTTCTTTTTTTTTTCTTCTATTTCCTTTCCTTTTTTTTTTTTGTAACGATTCCTCTTTCCACTTTTAATGCTACGATCAATTTGATATATAGAAATGTGCGTTAGGGGAAATATACAGTTCGATGTATCCACGTGTTTGTATAACGAACGATCGCTATCGGTATCGGTATCGGTCAATTCAAAAAATAGAAAATTAAACAGCGAGTAATCCAACGGGAATACACATTCGTTGAGGAAGGTTTAATAATTAAACAACGTTGGGTGTTCGATCGATTAAGCTCGATCGTGTTACCAATCCTTCGGTAAACAAATGTTTCGAAAATATACATTTTATATTGCCAGTGTTACAAGATAAAAAAAGAACTATAAGGGAAAACTATTTTCTTTCTAGCCATAAAATAACCGATATATGTATGATCAAAATGATATAAAAAATAAAAGTAAACGAGACAACGTCACGATTACTTTATATAAGAGAATTTTCCTTAGGGATTCGTGAAAAAAATACTAAAAATATCGACTATATACATTATATTTAAACATTTCTCTCTCTCTCTCTCTCTCTCTCTCTCTCTCTCTCGTTAATAAAGCTATATTTTCCAAGAGTAAATATGATAAATGGAGTGACGATTAATGGATGCTTTTTCATCGGTATTAAGAGCATTCGATAGAAAACATTATGCTATAATTTTTAAATAAGCTATCGCCATAAGTAGAGAGTAATATGAAACGTTAATCAGCTCGTCGTCGTATTTTCAGAAAGTAAAAGAAAAAAAAATCGATGTTGCATCTCTTCTAGAATATTTCTACTTATTTTTATTTGTTTCTTTTTCTCTCTCTCTCTATATATATATATATATACACACATAAATCACTATGTAGTTTCGTTGGTACAAGAAAATTCGTATAGAAGTTAAGTACTTCGAAAAGAAGAAGCGCGTGTTGTTCGGTTGGTTGAACTGGAAATCTTTCTATCTTTTATTTTTTCCTACCTTATTTTCTCTTTGTTTCGCGATGGTAGGAAACTTTTTTTTATTAATAAGCCTCGTCAACACGAAGTAGCGAAAGAAGAAGTTCGAAACGAGCTTCATTGGTCGTATCGATACCGATCGTAATAAAAGCGTCTTACGAAGGATAGGATGAAGAGAGCTGAGTTTCGAGGGGTTGGTTGGTTGGTTGGTTGGTTGAGGGGTGGCGGTTGATAGGCTGGAGTATAAGAAGCCAAGGATTTTAATTATGCTTCGAACAAAATCGAAATAACTGAGCGAGAAAAGGATAAAGAAAGAGATAGATACAAAGATAGATGATATATATATATATATATATATATATATATATATCAGACACGGACAAAAAAAAGGAAAAGGTCAGGCAGAAATAGAGATAATATACAAAGTTGAACACACAGATATAAAGTGCAATGGAGGAAAGATAAAAGTTAGTCGACGGCGTTCGAGTGCCGTTCGAGAAAAGCTCGTGCACGTAACAACCAACGCACCCCAGGCTCAACTTTTGGGATTATAATTAGTTCGCCGGTGGTTTGCCTGAAGCGAATGATGATGGTAAATACCCATGGATAAGGATATAGTTATATAGGTATGCGATACATGCCCTTGAGCGAAACACGACATTTTCTATCGTTTTTGTCGTTCCAGTATCGTCCTAGTTGAAACACAGGATAGGAAAAGATAATAAATATGCAGTAAATCGAGATAAAACAGGAAACCAACATTGCTTTCTATGACCAAACACACGAAATGCTTTTTCCAATTCTTTCAAATTGCCTTCTCCGATTATGCTTGAAGCCCTAGAAGGAAGAAAGGARGGAAGGAAGGGAGGACAAAATATCCCTTTTCGTGTTAGTTACTTTGCAGACTCGAGTTTCCACGAAAGAACCTATATCTATATCTTTCTCCTCTTTTCTTTTATTTTTTTTATTTTTTTTTTATCCAGCCATATCTTTGTCCATCCCTTTTTAGCCCCCTTACTTTCTCTTACCCTTTATACCGGGCCAGTCGATGTTACCGAAACTTCCACGTACCGTTGCTTCAGAACAATGCTCCTGTTTTTATAAGAAAGAGAAAGAGAGAGAGGTAAGGTAAAAAGAGAAAAGGGCCGATGGAAGAATCAAGAAAGACGGGATAAGAATAAGGCGAAAGGGTAGAAAGAAAGAGGAAAAGGTATAGATGTCTACGTCGTCAGTTCCATCTTCGAGTTCGTTCCCATTAAGAGGTAGACACTGGTAATGCGTCCCTTTATGCGTTAACGAGACCCTCCTTCAGAGATGGCGTTCACGCAAGCGCGAAAAAAAATGAGGGAAGGTTGGCCGAGAAGAGACAGAATGAATGCGGAGGAGGACACGGGAATCGTTGCTAGGATGGAAAAAGAAAAGGAAAGAAAAGAGAAAAAAAATACGAAGAAAAGTAGAAGGGAAAAAAACAAGAAAAAGAAAATGAGAGAGAGAGAGAGAGAAAAATAGAAAAAGAGAGAGAAAGAGAAATGGTGTGCGTGTGTATGTGTGCTCGTATGTATGTAGTTGATAGAAAGAAAGAGAAAGAGAGAGAGAGAGAGGAAAAAGAAGAGAAAATGAGGAAGCATGTAGAAGTAGTAAGAGGAATGACTATGCAGCTTTCGAAGAAGTGTAGAGAAAAGGAAAAGCTACCTTTTTGTAGCGCTTTACGCGTACTCAAGATCCACATATACGTGAGTGAGTGAGTGCATGAATGTATCGTTCGTTTTACGAGTGTGTACACTCGCGAAAGCTTGTGTGTCGCGTGTGCACTCGACAGAATGCGTCGACAGATTTCTACGCGTGCAAACTCTATGTATGCACTTTTATCCGTCGTTGAATGTATCCTCGTATACGTGAGTCTCTCAACCCTCTAGCTGTGGCCGACAGAGTAAAAGAGATAGACAAGGAGAATAAGGAAAAAGAATTGAGAGAGACAGAGAGAAAGAGATAAGGGAGGGAGAGGAGAGGGGTAGGAGGAAAGAGAAAAGGTGAGGAGTCTTCGTACATAGATATTCTACTGCTGGGATTATTGTTCGTCCTGCGACAATGTCTCCATGATTAGAGACTCGTCTCCTAGCCAGGTTTTACATGGCGGGCGGCATCGTGATTCCTTTCTTTTAACAGTACGGCTTGCTTCTCCCTCAACTGATTCAACAACGCGTGCGCAAGCTCGAGAAATAAAGAAAGAAAGAACGAGAGAGAGAGAGAGGGGGAGTGAATGTAGAAAGAAAAAAGGAGAAGGGTGTATATACAGTGCTTCTCAAAATTGCTCTTCCGCGGCAAGATGAAACGGGAATGGGTGGTAGTAGATAACATTGGGGGCTTATACTTTGACTCTAACATCACAACTACTACCACTACTACTACTTACAGTCGTTGAATCATTCTCCAGCACTCTCTTATTCTCGATTCCCTTTTGCTCTACTTAACTCGCAATTACGCTAATAGTAGGGTACGTCATACGTGTCGTATATAATGACGTGCGTTGGTGGTAATCTAACCGTTACGTTTCTCACCATCGAGCTAAGAAACTTTAACGTACTAGCTTATACAAGTTTAAACCTATCGCGTTGCTCTTCTTTTTACTTATTCGGATATATGTCATATACTATGTTCGTATATATGTATACCTATATATAGTTGGAGCTTTCCCACTTACTTCCCCTAGATATACATTACATGTATATATATATATACAACAAACGACTACACAACTGGAAAAAGAAGAAATACAATCCGGAAAGCGATCCCGAAATCCGCTAAGTCGTTGAGCTTTACCACTGGAGTTTTGAACTTCGAGGAGCTTTTCTTACTCTCTCTTTCTCTCTCTCTCTCTCTCTCTCTCTCTTATGATCGAGTTATACCATTTGTTATCTTTATGTAAAAGTATTTACAACACAGGTTAAACAATATTTGAGGGTTACATTTTTTCGTGTAAGGATTTTACACATATCTCTTATTTTATTTTAAAAAATCAAAAATAAAATTAAATTGAAAAAAAATCGTTGTTCGGGAAAAAAAATGCTAACAAAGAAATCGATGATGCGGAAGTAACGTATATATTCCTGGTCAAAAACCATAGGAGGATTCTTTGTAGAAACGAAAGCAACCACGCGCGAACATTGGTGGCAGTCTAAGTTTAACGTTCGGGAACGTGATTGGTGTGACACGATCTCCATAACTTACAAACGAAACGTTTGTTCGTTCGTTTTCGTTTTCGTTTCGAAACTACTAGCTGATAACGCCATCGACGAATAGCTGTTTCTCGGCTTTACGATACGGCCCGATCAATTCTGGCAAATTGAGCGTGACGAATTTACCGAGTCTCATGCCACCGACAGCTTCTGCAGGATTCCGGATTACGATTATTATGCATTCATTTACCCTAAATACATGAATGCGTATATGCGTACATGACGATATTGTAAAATCGCAATTAAGTTTAAAAAAATTTCGTTCTACGTATTTTTTTTTTCATTATTATACAATTCCTTTTTGAATTCGTGTCAGAATTTAGTTGGAATTATTAATGTACGAAATAAATTTGTATAAAAGATTTATTTATTAATTTTAATAAATTAACAATGTTATTATTTTGTTAAATATTATATTAATAATATTTTATTATTATATTATTATTATATTATAAATTGGATAAAAGATTTATTAATTAATTTTAATAAATTAAAAATTTTATTATTTTATTAAATATTAATTTAATAAATTTTAATTATTATATTATTATTTTTATTATATTATTATTATTATTATTATTATTATTATTATTATTATTATTATTATTATTATTAGTAGTAGTAGTAGTAGTAGTAGTGGTAGTAGTATTGTATTATTATTATATTAATTTAAATTAATATTTAATAAAATAATAAAATTAATTTAATAAATTATTACGAATAATATTAACACACACAAAAAATGAAAAAAGAATTTTATGACACTTTTTTTGGGATAAAAATGAAACTAAAAAAAGTATCGAGCTTATGAATTGCTAATTTTTTTATTTTTTTTGACGAGCTTTTATCTTAACGCGAACGGTCCAATGTCTTTGAATATTTTATTGCTATTATTTTTACATGTTCAGAGAGAGAGAGAGAGGGAGAGAGAGAGAGGGAGAGAGAGAGAGAAAAAAAACCAAAAGATACGCTTTTTAGGATTTATTCGTTATCCTCGTGCTTGGCAAAACGCTCGGAAGAGGGCATCGTGACGTAGGCGAGCTGTAATCGCGATTTCTTCTCTGTGTTTGTACATATAAAAAATAAAAAAAAAAGCTCATGGAAAAATTCTCCATATCTTTCAGGATGCCAGGAAAATTTACATCGCTAAAAGCACGACCAGAGAGATACCTGTTTCATCTTACGATTACGCGATTTCTGTCAGAATGAACTTATTATTTATAAGTTTTACAAAAAATGAAAGATATTAATGGACCGAGTTTATTTTATTATTTGTCAGTGAGTGAGAAATTACGGATTTTTGGAAGTAATTGTTTCGTGCTTGCATCATTTGATAATACACGCGAGCGAAATAGAAAAATGACGGCCGAAAGAAATAAAATAAAGAGAGAGAGAGAGAGAGAGAGAAAACAAAAACCCAAGGAAACACGAACATGCTGATATGATTTATTTTCTTGACGCACAAATTTTGAAAATATCAACGTCGACCATATATATATATATATATACGTATATAAATATAAATTAAAAGCTAGATGCTCGACTATGTGCAAATCTTGGTAGTATTAAACCAAATGCGAGATATTCCATTTAGCTTTATTCTCTTTGCGTCGAGTATCTCAAATAGAATATTTGAATAATTATTATTTTGACATATTTCAACCAAAATAGAATACCATTTCTCTCTTGCATTAACTGAAGAAAAAAGTAAATTACAAGATACAAACAAAATATCATAATATCATAATATAATAATATAATAAAATATACATATCTAATATTATACATATTAAATATATTATTTTCTAATTTCGATATATATATATTCTATGTATATCACCGCGAGAAATATAATAATATATAATATAATAATATAATAAAAAATATAATAATATATATTTAGTATTATACGTATTAAATATTTTTTTTCTAATATTATATATATATGTATCGCCGAGCTTTACGGGACTTCCTTTTTTTATTCGAAGTAAAAAAAAAAGAAAGAAAAATAAAAAAACTGGGTAAAAGCGTTTCGCAAACGTTTTAAATCAAATATTTGTTTTCAGTCACGTAGCACCAAGCACAATTCGTCTTTCGTTATCTGAAAGAATCGCCATAGTAGACTCTACGACGGGGCAAATATTTTTGAAAGGGGAATAACTGCGCGTTCTCTGAGGATGTGCACGAATCTTTTTTATTCTTTTTTTTTTTTTCACGAGAAAAACGAGGAGATAAATAGATATTTCCTTTCTTGGCGGTGTTCCAATGAATTCTCCTCAGAAAACATCCGAAAAGGAGATTCTTGATTCGAAGAATCAAGATAGAAAAGGTGTTGCAGTTAAGAACAACTCGACTGAAAATACCAAAACTCTGTTAAAAAAGAAGAAGAAGAATAAGAAGAATAAGTAGAACAAAAAAATACGATAGTAAGAAAAATATATAGACAATAGTGCGAAAATAGAAAAATTTCCTAGATCAATCATCGAATTTCCTTCGACAACTTGTTATGCATACTTTCAACTAAAGAAGACGATTCGGTTGGTTGCCTGGCTGGCTGCCTGGTTGGCTGGCGTACGTTTTTCCATAAGATGATACACCGACACACACACATACACACATACGTTCTAGGATGAAAAATAGAATAATTCAGTTTGACGCGAAGACGGACACGAAACGAATCGGGGGATGATTGATCGAGCATCGTAACGATAATCCACGATCGAAGAGAGCACCAACGAAGAGTGCAACTGAACGATTCTTTTCACTGGGAGTGGGGATAGAAAAATAAAAAAAAAAKAAAAGAAAAGAAAAAAAATACAAAAAGAATCGGATCGAGTTGGCTCACGTAATAACACGGGGGAGTCGAAGAACGAGAATCGATATCTCTTCTTAGATTCTTCCTATTTCACGAGAAAATGTTTTCCTATGGACATTCTCTCCTTTCTCTTTCTCTCTCTCTCTTTTTCAGTTTTTATCCTTCGTCTAGTTTTTTTCTTCTTTATTTTTCTAGCTCGTACATTTATGTACACACTATTTTTTTTTCTCTTATCCCTTTCTTTCTTTTTTATTCTCTTATCCCTTTCTTTCTATCATTTTTTTTTTCTTCTCTTTGATCAAAAGTGGAAGTCCTTGTTCGCTACGTTGAATAAAACGAGACATGAAAAATGACATGACACGAGACGAAACGAGAACTAATGACGAAATAGGATACCGAAGATCGAATAGAAAAAAAGGGAAAAAGATGAAAAATAAGCTTCGTCGTAGCATAACTCGTTTCGCGAATATCGTGTAACATTGTTAATTTTTGATTTTGTAGAAAAAAAGTATACCACCTTTCCTTTTTTTTCTTTTTTTTTTCTTTCTATTACGAGTACAACCAGATGAAAGAAATTTTACGCAAGTTAATGTTCATTTCGACAATAGATTTCAATAAAGTTACCAATTATCATCTCCTTATTTGCTTATCTTTCATTTTCTATCTTGATTTCGTTAACGTCATATAATTGAAACTGGAACACAATGGTAAAATTACGAGTATGATTATAGAGAATCATTGTTCCTATTACGTTTCAAATTTCGTTGTTCGAAATTACAATGTTATGACTAACTTTAATTAAGGCTTCCCTTCAAGTATATCTACTTGTTTCATATTCCAAATAAAGCCAAAGAGAAACGCAAAGAAAGAGAGAGAAAGAAAGAAAAAAATTTCTTACAAAGAAAGAAGAAGGATAAAGAATTATTGTGTGTCTTTCCTATATAATGAAATACAAATAAAATATAAATAAGGATAATGATAAAAATAATGATAATAATAATAATAAAATATAAAAGATCAAACGAAATCCCTATAAAATTATTACAATACTTCTAACCATCTTTCTATGATTATTCGAAAAATATTATTTTATTTCTATTAAGAAATAATAAGAATATTAATTGTTTATAAAAAATATATTTTAATATTTATATTAAATATTAGATAATATTTTAATATAATATTATTTTTTATTTTTAAATAATAATTACAATATTTAAATAATAATTATTTTTGAATAAATTTAAATTTAATAAATTATTATTATTAAAAATATTTATTTATATATTAATAAACATTTATTAATATATTAATATTCTATTAATACATTAATATATAATTTATAATTATATATTATTATAAATAATTATTTTTATACAATTATATAATATATTTATATAATTATAATTGTATATAAAAATAATATAATTATATTATATTATTATAATAAATAATATATAATTATAATTTTATAATATATTATTATAAAATTAAAATAAAATTAAATGTAAATATGTAAAACTAAATTTAATATTAAATTTAAATGTAATTAAATTTAAATAAAAACTATATTTTCTATAAATATAAAAACAATTCTTATATTTATCATATAAAATAAAATCATAAAAATATTAATATATTTTTAATACGATAATTGAAGAGAAAAATAATAGAAAAATAATAGATAAAGAAGATAATGGCAAAGAAAGAGAATATTATATTTTATTACTTTTCAAGGAAGTGAAAGGATAAAAGAATCCTGCCATATTTCTTAACGAAATGTAAGAATAAAAGACAAAGAATAATAATAATAATAATAAAAATAATAAAAATAATAATAATAATAATAGCAATAGAGAGCGGAGCAAACGAAACCATTATAAAATTACTTCAAAACTGATCGCAATCCATTTCCCATTTGCGAAAGCATTTCCTTTCTACCTCTTGTTTAAAGAAGGACCGATTATCGTTAATGTGAGAATCTAAAAGAGAGAGAAAGAAAAAAAGTAAAAGAGAAAGATTTAAATAGAAAGAAAGAGAGAGCGAGACGATTTATTTTTTTTATCTTCTCCTTTCTCTTTCTATCTCCTCACCTCCCTTATCTTCGTTATTTCTCAAGCGACTAGACAGATTTCGTTTATGTTGAGCTTAAACTTCGATGTATTGTGCAGCAGCAGCAGCACCTCACGGTTCTGCTACCTGACTAGAATGAAAAATCAACTTACGATCGGTGTCCGCAACTGATAAGATAAGAAAAGTAACTATACGTGTATAGAAGAAGCAAAATGGTACTTAAGTGTACGTACGAATGCATTATATGTTTACTACCGAAACGTGTATTACCTTCTACCCATAAACAACGAGCTTTTCTCTCCCTCTACTTCCCCCCGTCTTTCTATCTATCTTTCTTTTCTTCTCTGTTTATGTATTGTTTATATATATATATATAATACAAGATTATACGAAATTTAACCAGTTAACTATGATGCTTTCATTTTAAAAGTGAGCACCGCTGTGTGTGTGTCGTGAAAATCGACCAATGATATAATTGTGGTTAAAATGAAGTAAAAATAATTAAAAAAAAAAAAAATAATAATTTATAAATTTTGAAACTCTTCTTACTCATCTTGAAATTTTGTTCACAAAAATTACAATTTAAATAGCAAATGGTCATTACTTTCTACGCATGACGAGTATACTTGTCAAACTCAGGTAACTGTTTAAGCAATGCTAACGTAACTTGAGAAATAAATATTCTTCTCTTTTTTTTTGTTTGTTAGAAAATGTAAAGAAAAAGAAAAAGTCGAATAAAAGGATCCCTTTATCGTGGCGATTCACATTCATCGTCGTTTTAAGGATATCGCTCGTTGTCCGGTTTGGAAAAACGATCCGCTTAAACTTAAAGGTTTCTTCTGTCCCCTACTTGCTAACTCTCTCCGGTTACTCTTACTCTAATAATACTAATTGCAATTCTTCCATTTCGCTTTTATTTCTTTCTCTCTCTTACTTTCTACCTTCTTCCCATTTTCTATCTTACTTACTCACCCCTGGGCCCCTTTTAAAGCGTCTTCTTCCTTTCAAACTAGCATCGTCTAGCACCCGTCACCCCTGTCTCGTAATCGACTATTAAGGGAGGACCCTTTCCAATTTACAAGGTCGACGCCTAGAAAGTGCGACATTCTCAAGAGGAAACTCAAGAAGACAGAGATAAAGATAGAAAGAGAAGAAAACATCGAGACGATTAAGAAAAAGAATAAGACAACGATAAATTACAAAAGATAATTATTATTCTTATTCTTATTCTTATTTTACGTAAAAAAAAAAAAAAGATATAAATTACCAACGTAACTTACGGGAATAGAAATGTTAAACTTTTTGTACAATTTTTTTTTATATAAAAGAAAATTAAACGAAAAATATTTTAATTGTAAGACGAATAAATAATTAAAATCTTTTGATGATCTGTACGATTGAGTAACCGTGAATTATAATATAATTATAATTTAACTAATACATAGATATGTAGATAACACCCAGCTGATTTTAAGCCCAGATATAGGAGGAGGGTTCGAGGGCGAGACTAGCAACCTATTCTTGGTAAAAAAAAAAGAAATAACCGGTATTATTACTAATTTTACACCTTATTTAGGGATAACAAGATGAAGTCCTAATAATAATAATAATAATAATAATAATAATAATAATAATAATAATAATAAAAATAATAAGATATTATCCTTATTCTTATTCCTCGTAAAATAAAAAATACAAATTACGAACTTAAATTACGAAATGTTAAACTTTTTGTAAAACCTTCCACTAAAAAGTAAATTAAACTTATAAAATAAAATTAAAAATATTTCAATTATAAGCAATATAGATAATTAAAATCATTTGATAATTCGTACGATTGATTAAACGTGAATTATAATATAATAATAATTAATCTAATATTTAGATACGTAGATAATATCTAGCTACTACCCCAAGCCCAGATAAAGTAGTCCTAATAGTAATAATAACAAGATATTATTCTTATTCTAATCCTCCATAAAAAGAAATATAAATTACGAACTTAACTCACGAGGGGTAGAAATGTTAAACTTTTTGTAAAACTTTATATAAATAATATATAAATAATAAATAATATATATAAGTAAATTAAAAGAACAATATTTCAATTATAAGCGAAATAAATAAAATCTTTCCATGATTTGTACGATTGATTAACCGTGAATTATAATTGGACGTGTCTTTTCAACGTTAGTTTGTTCTCAACAAATGAACGAACCTCTCGATGTTCGTTGAAAGTGAAAGTTTTATGCATAAGCATATTTTTCTTTTTTTAGTACAATGAAATATGCTTATGATGTTAAGAAGATGATCGTCGATCGTTTGTCATAGCTCATTGCTTCTGTGTAAATCGATTCTAATCCGTTAGAGAAACCCTCTCTCTCTCTCTCTCTCTCTCTCTCTCTTCACTGCTCATGTTCATGCTCGGACAGTCAGGGTTGTTATCGATCGATACGCTCGTTACGGTTTTGCAACATGACTCTCGACGTTATTCTCCCTCTCCGTTTATTCCTTCGCCGGAAGTCACCGCAACAGACTGAACAAAACAAAAAATCATTAATTTTACAGGCATACCTACCTACCTACCTATCTACCTACCAACCTACCAACTTAACGAAACCAATTAATTACCTTCGGGCTTGCTTGCACGAAGCTCGTTCACTTCCTTCCTTCCTTCCTTCCTTCTTTATTATACCCCTTTTTTCTTTTCCTTTTCTATTATATTTTTCTGTGCCTTTACTCTATTTTTTTTTCCCCCATTTTTTTTATTTCTTAAGCGTAGTCGTTCTTTCTTCTCTCTTGAATTTCAATGCTTTTGAAAGAGAGAGAAAGCTCATCGATCATCTCAGAAAAAACTCTCCGTCTCGTCCTACCGGATGGTACAACGAGGTTCTTTTCTTCTATTCGCGATTAACGAGCTCTTCCTCGAGTGCCAGAGACGATCCAGGAAAACTCGACTTTACGAATACACGAGTTTTTCGACAGTACGATTTTCTACCTAGAGATATGTATACATACATACATGTATGCATGCATGCATGTAGAAATTACTCGATCCATGGAATTCGTGCGGTCTAACCTTAAACGGAACATCAAACGACTCTGGCTATCTCGTGGTTGCTTTGTTAACGAATGACCTAATTTCTCGAATAACGTCATGCATGACGATGTAACGTTAGAAAATTTAACGATATATTTCATATATATATATTATTATTATTATTATATTATCCTATTTAATATCTTATTGATTGAAAATATTTTTATCGATCTAAAGATTTTCTAATATTCTTTCTTGTTATATTCAAATACCTAATATATATATATAGTAGGTATATATATTGGGTATTATAGTATATATATATTAGGCATATAGTATAGGTATTGTATATATACTATATATAGTATATTCTATAACTTTATATATACCTACTATGTATATATATAACTTCATAAATATTTAAAATTTCATATGTAAATTAGAATGCGAAAAAGAAGAACAAAAAAGATTGATTGATCATTCGATTCTAATATTAGTTTCTTTCTATTTATTTTTAGTCGTATAAAAAAATTAAAGTTTTTAATAAAATATAAATATTATTAATAAATTGTATTAAATTTTAAACTATATTAATTTAATTTAATCATGCTACGTTATTAATAAAACATAACATTTTATTATGAATTCATCCAAATCAACGTAAATTTCAAATTAGTTATTTAGAAAGAATTCATTTTTTTTTTTTTGTTATTGTTGTCATCGTCAAATGAATTTCTCGTTAAAACCCACAGAAACGAGAGAACCACAAAAACGTGCTACATCCAATCCCAAGCACATCGTTGTCGCTTACTGTACCACCCACCCACTTGGTTTTATCCACAAAGCCGTTGCAATTAAGCGGATGGCACGTACACCAGACTGGATCTACGAGATTCATCCCCACGATAATACGAACTGCCCGATAAACTTCTTCCTATACCAAAAGGAAATTCATTCATTCAAAATCGTTCGAACGAGTGGGAATGAAAAGTTTCTCTCATCGATGAACCAAACTTTCATTCAAAAATATAAAAAAAATATTCGTTTTGTATAAAGGGTCGTAGATAAAGTTACAAATTCTCGTTTTCTTTTTTTATATACACATTTCTTTTCCCTTTGAAATATGTCGACCTTCATTGTAAAACGAACATAAAAATTTTTCTATTTCACAATTAAAATTAATTATTAATATCGCAATATAATATGTTTGTTATTAATTAATCGATAAATATGAAATTGCATGTTGTTGTATGAAAGATATTAACTTTTATTATAAGAGTTAAATGTTATTCATTATTTTCTTATTATCTTAAGAATTTATTCGATGACCTCGAAAATCGAAAGGCAAAAGATCCACTCGTCAGTGGATCTTTAATTAATTCAAAACTACACGCATAATGTATCATAATAAAAAGAGATTAACGTCTTGTTCATTGATTACGAGCAAATAAGAAACATATACGTATATGTATATATTAGATAAAAGAATGGTAAAGATTATTTATCACGATATTATTAATTCAAATGATTGATCGAGAGATTTATGAATTATCTTTACGATTCTTCAATATCGTTAACCTTCATGGATTTGAACGTAACATATTGAATCTGACTTTTCTTGAAGTGAAACTTCTTAGGTGAGAAGATGAAAAAAAATGTAAAAATATTTTATAATTGAATAATAATTAATTAATTCATATTAAAGACATATTTAAAAAAACAAAATAAATATTATAAAAATTAAAATGATTAATATTATATAAACATTATAATAATTTTTCTTATTTTAATTATTAAATTAAATTATTGTGTGTGAGAAATATTCTATATGATATATTAAAAAATAAATATTTAATAAAATAGTTACAACAAAAAATTTAATTGATAATAAAATTTGTTCGATAAAGTGCCAACATAAAAAATTTAAGAAGTTTCAGTTTAAGTTACGTGTGAGATCCATGAATTTTTTTTTTATCAGACATCGTAAAAATTATCGATGTGCATTGAACGGTGAGAACTCGGTTAGTATCGTTACCTTTCTTCCTCGGCTACGTACGATTAGGTTCTATATGTTGGTTTTCTTACGACATCCTTGCGACATATCCTGCTTTTCACGTTAGCTAACACACTCCTCGGAGTCCGATCGTTTCTAAAAGTAATAGGACAAAGGTTAAAACTCCTGGCATTTCTCTATTTTATTAACATATATCATATTTCTATTTTAAACTTTACGACATTAAAAAGTTCACCTCGTTTATAAACCCTTCGAAACCCTTTATCGATCTTTCATCATTTTTTTTTTCCTTTCTTTTTTTTAATTCTTCTTCCTTTTACCAATCTTTGTCCCGTATCCTACACACATTTCTCCTTTTCTCATGTTCAATCTCTCAATCTTTACTTTTTTTTTTTCCTTTTATTTGTCCCCTTTCCTCTCCCCACAAGTCCGTTTACTTGGACATCTCAAACGTGAGTGCATTTCCTCGTAACTACATCGATTTAATATCTTAGACGAAGTTGCGAAATCCTATTGACAATCGTTTTGTTGCTCCTGCTATTAACGCAGGATAGAAAATTCGTCTCCTTGAGTAATCTCAAAGTGTTCTAGCTAGATATATATATTCGCATGAAAAAAAAAAAAAAAAAACTATGCTATTACGAAAGATGCAATTCAAAGGACTCTATTTCTAGTCTTGCTTATGTTAGAAATAATAAGGACGATGATTCTTTTCAAGTGTTCAATGAGAATTTAACGAGCGTTGCTCTCTTCGAGCGGAAGGAAGTTTAGATTATGATCATGTCGTACTACTACCAACGTGTTTTATACATTACTCATCGAATTAATGAGTAATATATATATATATATATATATATATATATATACGTTTGTATATGTTCACATTAATACGCACTCTTTTATGTTACTCGTACAATCTCGTAGAAATGATTAAACAAAAAAATAAAAAAGATGCGATTAAACATCTTGTGTAAGAAACTTTCTTATAGAAAAATTGTTCTCACGTCTCGATCATTTTCGTCCTGACGACGAAGAAAAGTAAAAACACATGTTGCAAAGATAACACCGATGAAATATTGAACGATTCAATTTTCGTGAAACTTTCAAAATGATTACAGGTACACGTATTAGTTATTTTACTCTCGTCGAAATTATTAATAATTGAAGAAAACACGAAAAATGTTTAAAATCTTTTCAGAAATCTTACAAAAAAAAAGTTTCTACGTGTTAGAAAGAAGTTTTTATATTATCGATTTAATAAATTAAATAAAAAATTATTTAAAATAATTATTATTAAAATTATTATAATATTTAATATATAATATTAAAAAGTTATTATATATCGCAAATAAAATCGTTTACTCAAAATGAGAGAAAAATGTAAAGAATGTGAATTTTATGATCGAACAATAAAATAATTGGCATATGATTTATTCTTTTTTTTTAAATGAAAACTGGAAGAAAAAAAAAAGTAACGAAAGCATTCTCGAATGTTTTCATTTAAACGTAATAATCGAAACAATGATGACGTCTACAAATAAAGATATTTACGTATATGGATTTAGTTCGATTTATTTTCGACGAAATCAAACATGTATTTGTCATGCTCAGTGTGTTTGCTCTTAATTACGCTTGACCAACATGCGTTAGTACGTAAGTCGATGAAATACAGATCCGTGAAAGCCGGTACTAATGCCAGCTTGAAAACAGCTATTTGCTATTTCTGTCAGTCTCTCTCTGTTTCTCTTTCTCTTTCTCTTTCTCTTTCTCTTTTCCTATTTATCTCTCTCTCTCTCTCTCTCTCTCATGTATTTGTTAGTTTACTCTTTGGCTCGATACAATTTCTTCGTTATCATTCGAAACAAATCGTTTTGGCTCAACATTTAAAACTGTGAGTGAGTGACTAGACGTTGACCTCATTTGCATAATTAAACTAGCAAAACAAGAGCTATAAAGATAATTCTGAAAACGGGTTGTGCACGTGGATAAACGACGTTAACGTTCATTTAGATTCGCCTTTGGTCATCCCCTTGTGTCATCCACCATGGAAAATTAGATCTCAGGTAGTATATAACATATACGAAAAGATAATGTCTAGCGAGTCTCATAAGCACGTAGGGATGAATAATAATTTGATACTCGAAATAATTGCTAAAGCTCCTAAAGGAAAGGTCATAAACTTTACACGGAACGCATATTAATGATATTAAACCAATTTACTTATATTTCTTTTTTACAGACAATTTTTTTCCATCAATTATTTTTTTTCCCCGTATCATTACCTAGCTGATCGTTTATAGTCATTTATTATTATGATAGATAAAGATCAAAGAGTCTAGGATCTAGTCGTAAAACATATACACAGTGTCGTCGGCCTCTCGTAGCCTTGACACGGTGCACTCGAGGTTACTGACGAAGAGTGGATGTTCGTTCGTCTCGTCGAGCATGCGAGAGTGACTGATGGAACACACAAATATATATACATATGTAGATAAGTAAGTATATATAGAGAGAGATAAGTAGGTAGATGGAAGGAAAAGGATAAAGAACACAATATTGAAACAGAAAGAGACAGAGATAGAAATAGGGACAGTAGAAGTAGTCATGAAATGGAATGTGTAGCTAACCAAACAAGGTACCTGTATACTTCTCTCTATCTCTTTTGCTCTCTTTTTCACTTTCTCTTTCTTTTTAATTCGTGTCCAGTCCAACCTCAATAAAACGCTTACGCATTTATTCGTGGATGTACTATCCTGAATGCACTTGCCAGTGTGGCAAGTTGCATCTTACAATTAACCATTTGCTCGACTACGTTGCAATCGGTTCTTGTAAACGATCTTGCGAAACGTTTTAAACGATCTGGCTTAAAAGCAAGGTTTCGAATCGAAAGAGAGAGAGAGAGAACGAGAGAGAGAGAGAGAGAGAGAAAAGCTAGAAACTCCTTTGTAAATTGAACATGAATTCCATGAACTTTACCCTGACATACGAACTTCCTTATCAACTGCTTTTACGTTATACAACTCTAATGAGTCTTACCGGTTAAATTTTCACCTATTATTGATTGTAAGCGTCTTCTTAATTACGCGTATTCAGCTAATTAGATAAAAGAACTTAAAGTAACTTTAAAATTGAATTCTTGATAATATAATGATAGTACAATGTTGTACGATATGATAAGTAGATGTAGTTAATTAATGTGAAATAGGATTTTCTGAAACACTTTAAGAGAGAAAGAGATAAGTAAATAATTTCGTATATGAGCGGATGTATGCATGTGTGTGTAAGTACTTTTACAGAAATGACAAACCTACCTATAGAGATGCTGTTCATATGTTTTATTCTTGTGCGTGTATATTTATATATATATGGTACGATATATGGTTACCACTGGTATACCACGAGTTGCATCCTCGAGATTGCAATCACGTTCTCTTGTAGACGGTCTTGCGCAATCTTGCAGGGCACGCGACTTCAACTGTAAGTAAGAGTTACAAAAGTTACGAGTACTTTCTCCCGATACTGACCGGCCCCCATTTGTAACAGCGAACAAGGAGAGAAGAAGACGAAAGAGAGAAAAAAAAAAGAAAACGAACTACTTCGACCGTAGTAATGTCTGTGGAAGATAACGACGAATCAACGAACCGTAATCATGTGCTCCAACGATTTCGAGTAAAAAAAAATCTCTCTTTCTCAATTCGAATTTTAAGTTTGATCGTTCCTTTTCTCCAAATCTCTCCCCATTTTTAATTTCGCATAAATATTGATTATATGTATACATATATATGTCGGCCTCGTGAATTGCTTTCTCGCTTTCACGATTTCTGCGATCTTCATTTAATTTTATTTTTTTTTCTCTCTTATTCTTATTTCACTCTCATTTTCATTTTTAACCGATCATCGTAATCGAGAGAAATAGCCATTAAAATACTGTTGCATAAAATATTTAGAAGTACGAATATATATATATATATGATCAAGAAGGATTAAAAAATCATGCTTAATAACTAAAATCATTTGGAAAGTTTTTAATTTAATGATAATAAGTTTTGAAAAAAACTTTCCGAATAAACTTTCTATATTAATAAAATTATGAATTTTATTTATCGATTTTGTATTTTAACGATCGCAATACAGTGTAATAAATAATATATCTATATATATATATATAAAAATGTAGATTTCGTTTGTGCCTAATTGGTAATCTCCAAAAGTACTTTACCAATTATCTTAAAATTTTGACACAATGTTGCATTCGCGTACAGCTAGGTTTTTATTACATTAATTTATTTATAAAATAATTAATTAATTTAAAAAAAAAAGATAAAGATACAGGTAAGTTCAGTGCTAACTGTTGGCAATAAATTTCGGTGAATGCGCGGGAACATTTGAACATAACTTGACTTTTTTCTATACGACAACGTCATACTATATTTTGGCTTACATGAGCCACACATTTATAATTTCTCAATAACTAATCCATCAAAATTATAGAACTAAGAATCGTAGTACTTTCTACAAGTATATCTCTTCTTTAATTATTATTCTTATCGTTAAACGTTTCTAACTGAGAACACGATAAATTATCACGTTTCACACGTCGTTCTACCTTTAGTACTTTAACGCATGACGCTCTCGCTAATCGCTATTGTAATTGAATTCTCATCGCGGTCGAATTAACGTTTTAATTACAATGCCAACCTGATTCATCGAGAGTCAGGGTCGTTTATGGGAAGGGTACTATGGCACCAACGACAGATGTGGTACTTGACAAGAGAGTGAGAGAGAGAAAGAGAAAGATGGTGAATAATCGCTAAAGTAGAGTTCGCGATACAAAAGCGAACGGATGTTTTGAAAAACGAGGTTAAGGGTGAGAGAAACCCTTGAAACGCGTAGGAGTGTAACATCGACACGAATAAAAGCAAGAAGAAGAAGAAAGAGAAGGAGAGAGTTGAATATATACAGGCATTACTCTCATAAATTTCTTTCTCTTTCTCTTTCTTAATCTTTTCTCTCTCACTCTTATTCTTTTTATGTTTTTTCCTTTTCTTTTTTTTTATTCTTCCTTTCAATGTGGTACTGATAGATCGAGATAGAGGAGGAGGAGGAGAAGAGGGTCCAGACTGGGCAATTAGCGGTTTAGCATACAATGGAGTTGCGTGCAATTGACTCGCGTTCGTATCAACGGCCGTTTGCTTCGCGGCCGTCGGTAATTAGTAGTTAAAGCGGATAGAACTCGATATTGAGCACTGCAGCAGCAGCAGCAGCAGCCGGTTGAGCATCCTGATTTTCCCGTTTGTTTCCCCTCTCACTCATTCACTCACTCTCTCTTACATTTCTCTGGTGTATATGGAATCCATAGGAAAAGCGGATCATAATCATAATATTTCATTCATCATTACATAATGAAACGAATTTAATCATATTATTATATATATATTCGAATTGTCACTAATCTTCGTTATTGATACAAATATTTATGAATGATCCATCAATTTCTCTCGTTTCATTTCACAACTATCATTCTCTTGTTAATTTTAAATGTTCAATGACACATTGAGAAGTTTATAGATGTGCATTCTTAAGAGAAAAGAAAAACATTTCAATAACTTGTTCTTGGCATTGAGACATAGTTAAACAGATGTGATGAAGTGTTTTTTCGGTGTCTTCGACTCTTCTTGAATTCAGTATAAGATATATTTATCTTCGTTTCCATTTTTTGTTTGTCGGCATAACGAATACGAAACGCCTAAGGTTGTAAAAAAATAACACTTAATAATACATTAATTTAACGTAGTATGCAGAGATTGAGAGGTTCGAGCTTCTAAAATCATCGATTCAAGGACGGTGACTTTCGAAAATCTTATTTATTGTAACTTACGATTTCTTCGGTAAGAATAATTACTACATAAATAAAGAAAAATACAAATGATTTGATGAGAAATCAAATGATATTTTATATATCTTCTTAAATTTGTAAAGATTAAACAAATAATATAATAAAATAAGAACAAACGAAAGATAAATGAGAACGAATATTCGAGATTTGTCAAGCGAGTAGTATTTCATTTGGAAGATTTAAATTTAGAAATCTTATTTTCCCGATGATTTTTTGCCGTTTCTATTCGTGAAAGGAAAACGATGAGTCAGTGAAGATGCGAATACAATGAAAGTAAAAGTTTCCTGACTTGCTCTAGGAAGCATCGGTGTGGTTAGTTTAAAAAAAAAAAATATATAATATATCGTTTGCTTGTTGCTCGAAGTGAAAAAAAACACAAATTACTTACGAATAGATTTAAACTTCTCAATATACCCTGTAACAATTTTCTACAGACTTTAACCAGTTAACTGTGATTGCCGAGTATACTCATCATGCGTATAAAATAGTGACCATTGGCTATTTAAAATGTAATTTTTGAGAAAAACAAAACAATATTTTCAAACTAAGTAAATATTAGTAATTAAAATTGTCAATTTTATAAAATAAAAGCAACATTTTTGATCCAATAACTTACTAGCGCAACTTACTCTGTAATTGACAAGTATACTCGTCATGGCTCAAAATTCTGGCGACAGGTGCGTTCTCTCAAACGAGGGAGCCACAGTTAATTGGTTAAAAAGGTAGTAATAAAAAGGTAAGTTATATCCGAAGAAATGAAAGGTTCGATTAAGTACAGTTGCAAGTGAAAAATAACAAAATATTAAAAACCGTCTATACGAATACACGAAGCTTCTACGATATTTTTTTTTTCTTTCTTTATTTTTTTCTCATCTTCTCCCCC
>NW_015148977.1:2688310-2707069 GCF_001465965.1 Polistes dominula
CCCCCCCCCCCCCGAGTTTCCTTTTACAACCTTTCAAACTTACCACGTATATCGAATATTATAGGTATACGAGGAGTATACGAGAGTATACACATATCGAAACTTTATCGTCGTCGTTGACTCTCTCTCTCTCTCTCTCTCTCTCTCTCACTAAACAAAAAAAGCAACAACTTCTCGCGTTTCTTAAACAACAATGTCGGAAATAGATGGTTCGCGAGATGCGGTAAGTCTTGAAAAATATTGACAGGACCGCAAGGCAAATCGATTTTTTCAAAAATACATATGCGAATCTATTTCAACGTTCCTTTTGCGAGAGAAGGCAGGCAAACCTTCTTTCGAAACTTGAGGAAGGAATAGCCTCGAGCAAAAGAAGGAAATAAACGTAGAGAAAAAGTAGAGGAAAAAGAAGAAAATAAAAAAAAGAAAAAAAAAAGAAAATGAAAAAGAATAGAAGGATAGGAATTGAAAAAGGCAACATATAAGAATTCATATCTACATACTTATGTATAAATATCACGTAGATATATGTACGAGTGAAACGACACAAGGGTTCGCAAAAATGATTGATCTGCCTTCTCGTATAAGTTTCCTAGACTAGAAATAAAATTTTGCGTAGCGAGTTTTACGTGGTTGAATCTTCTCAAGTGTTAAGAACGTTTTGCGACTTTTCGTAAAATCACGATGTAAGATGTAAATCAAATCTCTCTCTCTCTCTCTTTCGAGCAACAGCAACAGCAACAGCAGCACGATACTTCACACTCATCGTTGTAATTCTTTCTTTTCTCTGATACATACATATATATCATTAAAAAAAACTCTTAAATTACAAAGCTCTCGTTTACGTACATATTTCTATACAAACATTTTCTCTTACCGTTTGTAAAACGACCGTGTGTATAAATTAAAAAGAATGTTTTGTTCTTTTCTTGTATTTTAATATGAAACTCTGACTAATGCGTAAATACGCATCTTGTTGAGAAATTTAATAATACTTTAGCGCGTGTACCACACCAAACATAAAGAACTTTTAATAATACTAACGAAAATGGTGAAAGAGGGGGAGGGGTTTAATATCACACAACTGATGATAATAATTTTGACAAAACAAGCTGCTACGAATCCGAGATCGTCGTAAAGTGCGAAAGCTTTCATAGGAGCATTGCGGCACGGCGTTCATGGAATTCCGCTTGTGAATATCGGAGACTACGTCGACTCTAAAGAGAAAGAGAGAGAGAGAGAGAGAGAGAGAGAGAGAAATAAAAAAAAGGAGAGAGAAAAAGTAAAGAAAGAAGGGAAGAAAGAAAACGTTGGAGAATACCCCTCGTGACGGAATTTCCTAGGCGGTAAACCGCGTACTGAAACTGAAATTCCATCGTGTCGGCTAGACACACACGCTTGTGTGTTCCTCCTCTTTGTTGGACTAACTGGAATTGCAACATTCGCGATTGGCAGGAGTCCATCGAAAGAGCTAATCGCTGGAACGATTCATCAATAGATCGGACAGATCTCGAAACAGTTTCGAACGGATCGACGATAACGATTACGATGACGTATACGCATACGCGCGTATATATATACACATACACACATAGATATATCATCGTTTATCCAACTGTACAGAGAAAATAGAAGAAAGAAAAGAGAGATTTTGCCTCGTTTCTCAGTAAATGCCTCGTTTGCCAATCTCTTCTATACCTGCTAACTTATCGAGCACAAGGTACCTGTTCGCACTTGAACAGACGATCAACGGGAATCGTTTGAAAACCTTTTCCTAACTCGTTAAACGCGTGTATACAACTATTGAGCTCAAGCAAGATCAAGTGAGAAAGAAAAAGACAGAAAAAGGAGTTTTGAGAGAGAAAGAGAGAGAGGAAGTTGTTCATTGAAGAATTGATCGAAGAAGACATGAAATCAATAAACTTTCTCTACGAACTTTCAAGTTTTATTAAAACATCGAACTTTTCCTTATGAAATTTTCGAAAAAATGTTTCATGAAAAATCATCGAGATAACAAATGAAATCTTGATGTAGGTAATAAATTAATTTATTTATTAACGTGAATTACCTTTTGATAAATAAATTGGATAAACGATATTGACAGAACAGACAATAGAAAATAAAAATTTAAAAATATGAAAATAATTATAAGAGATTAAGATAGTATTTCAGAGATAATATATATATATGTATATATTTGATAAGAATTAACATTAACACTTTAATGGCCGCACGTGTACGCAGTCATACGTCGTCAGGAGCCCAGTAATATTTTTAAAGAATTAATTTAAAAAAACTTTATTGTCATTTACGAAAAAATTAACATAAAACAAAAAACAACAATTTAACAACAAATTTAATTTTATATATAATATTAAATATATATAAAGTTATAAATAAAATAACGGCTAATGTGTTCCGGCTATCACACACATGTTGTATGAGTGGCCATTAAAGTGTTAATAATTATTCTATTGAAGCAGCTATAATAATCATGTATAGTGTGATCTTGTTCAGTTGATAAATAAATGGTTTCTAAGATTAATCAATGGAACGTTAAGAAAAAAAAGATTTGTGATATTTGAACTATATTAATAAGGCCTTTAGTTATTTTACTCATACACAATATATCAGATATTATCTACCTTTTACTAAATGTAAAAATATTCAAATATTTAATAATAGTATTACAGTCATGAAAATTAAACGACATTGATTAATATTGAACGTTTTTAATGTCATAAATATCAAAATTGTATAAAGTAATTCTGTGTCGTTTCCGTATCATGAAAATCACTCGATCATCTAATGAACGAAGGTGAGAGAAAAAAAAAAGAAAAGAGTGAAAGAGAAAAAAGAAAGACAAAAAAGTCGAGAGACTAAAAATCAATCGAAGAGAATAGAAGATAAGAGTAGAAGTGTCTGGATCGTCTTCGTGCTTGATAATTCGTGCGAACACCCTCGATGCTTGCAGCTCGTTTCACACGAGAGACCCTTCTTCCTTGGTTGGTGATAGTCGGAATCGGTGCTCACGAAGTGCCACTTAAGTTCCTTCGATTTCTTTCCAAGTGTCGTCATTGTCATCGGCGATGACGCGAATTCTCGTCAAGAATCTGTCTCGTAAATTCTATTTTATTAAAGTACCCGTGAAATCGGTCGTATCCTTTGTAGAGAGAGAAGAGAAATCAAAATTTAACATATTCCAGAAAAAAATTATATTCTATTAATATAATTCCTCTATTCGAAATTTATACGAAAATTATTATATTTAATGCGATTTTTGTCGTCTAAAAATTCAATGAAAATTGAAAGACGAAAAAATGTCGTTATAAAATTAACAAATACATATATACCGTTTTTTACCGTACTGACATTAAAATGGATTAACGTTTCAAACTAAGCCATCGTAAAATATTAAAAGGAACCTTTATCGCAATAATTGAACGACATGAAAGCTAATAAGATATACAAACGTATATATCCATATATATATATATATGAAAAAACGAAATGAAAAAATGTCAAAATTCATATGATCCCTTGATGTACGTCCGAAATATTAATTTTAAAATAATAAATTCAAATATTCGATCTATCACTGACGTATTGTGTATGACGTTGAAAGCTCAAATTCCATTTGTTCACGATAATTAAATTAAAAATGAAATTACTTTTAACAACATGTAGATATACATTACGAAACTAATTATTGTAAAATACTTAGGATTAGGAAAAAAAGTTCGTTTTTTTTTTTTTTTTTTTAACTAAATTTTACATCCACTTGTCTCTATTTCTCCTCCTTCGTTCCTCCTAAATTCTCTTTCGAGATGGAACAATCGGAAACTTTACTCTGTCATCGCGCTGAATTTCTATCGCGGTGTTCGTTTCACGCGCGTTAAGATGTTCTACGACGAATGAATGAAGTTATACTAGGTAAGATGGGTGGGTAGGACACCAAGAGACGGAAAACACAAAGAGAAAGGAGAAGGTAAAGCAGAGACAGAAGAAGAAGACGGAGAAAGAGAGATAAAGAGAAAGAGAAAGAAAGAGAGAGAGAGAGAGAGAGAGAGAGAGAAGGTTTCAAGTTCTGCCACAAGAAACATCCCCCAAAGTGCTTGGAGTCGACGAAGTGGAATCGATTTCTCGATAGACGTGCGCACTGATTCACGGGGACGACGGCGAGTACAACTCGAGCAACAAGAAGGAAAAGGAAAATGATGAGGAGGAAGAGGAGATGCAGTAAAAGGAAGAGGAGGAGGAAGAGAAAGAGGAGGAATAGAAAGACGACAAAAGCGGAGATGAGGACATTACTGCGTCTTAATCATTACAGAGACTATAATGAAATTCAGTAGAATTTCACCACTTTAACAAGATAGATACTCGTATCACGGTGAGCCGTCTGCGATATCTCGATGATCGAAATGATTATACTGATCCTATTCTCTTTAGAAGGTAGATGAGAGAGATAAGAGAGAATAGACGCATATATTCACACTGTAATCACATGAGCTTTATACTCATACGCATAAGAACACATGAAACTATGTATAATATGTGTATATAATATATATATACATCAATATAGGTATTGATTAATTTATAATTTTATCTGTTACGAGAAACGAATCGAAACCGTAATAAAATAAATTACCTTCTTCGAAAGCCTAATTAGTCACGCATTCGTATAATTTTAATTGGATTTACGTATAATTACGTATTTCGCTCTTCTCGTCTACCTTTCTTTTACTCTCTCTCTTTCTCTCTCTATCTCTTGTACTTTCAGCGAAGTACCACATAGTCGAGGATCAGATAAATCTGCAAAAAAAAATTACATATCTAGAAAATATTGCAAGTTCGTTATGAATCGTTAATGATGATGATGATGATAATGATGAAGATGATAATGATGATGATGATTCTTTGCAGCATTACAGCTGAATCGGATGATACTCTTTAAGCTATTTTATTTTATTTTATTTTTTTTTTTTATAACGTTCTTTTTCGCATTAATTTACGCATCACTTTTTTTTAACGAAAAGATTTTCGTACAATTTTATTTGATACTTAAAAAATTTACGTGTATATTATTCAATTCGTGGGGAACACGATGAAAAATAAAATCTAATAATAATAATTTATATTTACACACGTCGAATTAAAAACCTATCTTTGTAAAATTCATCGTATATATACCATAATCCATAAAAATGTTAACTTTAAATCCCTTAGGAGACCTTTTCCCCGTATCCTTTATTTTCTTTTCTTTTTTTTATCAAGCACGAGTGTCTATGTAATTTCGCGAGGTATTTCCCGGTATACGAAGCACACAAATCGTCCGCTTACCACGAAGAACAGTTCTCGTGGTTGTCGCCATAAATCGAGAGGCAATTTGTCCGAACCGGTCACGCTCTTCCGTTCCCCGTGTGTCTCGTAATCGTTCCTATAGCAAAGTTTCATTTATGCTTGGATCCACTTAAATTTCGCACGATCGTAACTTATCATACCGAGCTAGCAAACGCATAGAAAGAAGATCTTTTTACAAAAAGGGGGGTTGGTAAAACAGGAAATGTCCATTTGCTAGGGTTCTCAGTGGTCGTCTAATTCTAGATTCACTTTTCTGTTTTTTTTTCGTACCTTTATTCCTTCAAGCTCGAAAATTTTCTATCCTTTTTTATTTATTACGAATGAAAATGACAAAAAAAAAATTACGATAAGATAAACCCTTTTCACCCGTGGGATTAAAAACGGACAAACATCGTAACTTTGTTACGTAATACTTGTAAAAAAAAAAAAAAGAAAAACATCTAAAAAGATTAATTAGAATAATTTTATGGTAGAATCTTCAAAGTGTCTTATAAATTCATCGTATCTAAAGGACTAATTTATTTTTAGAATTATTTTTTTAAGTTTTTCTTTTTTTATCAGTTGCATGGTAACGTAAAGTCTTAACAAAGTTAATTTTATTTCTATCATTTTTAAATATGTTTGATACAAATTTACAGTGTTATATTATTAATAAATTATTATTATGTAATATCGAAATAATCATTTTCTCGAAACAATATTTTAATATTTCTATTTATTGTTTTTTTACATTTATTTGTAATAAAATATGAACTTTGTGTTAAATTGTATTAGTACGATTTATTAAAACACTTTCTTTTTTCACAATTAT
Organism: Polistes dominula; assembly: GCF_001465965.1. The sequence goes on from NW_015148977.1 coordinate 2,694,483, forward strand.
ATGACTAATTTATACGTATAGATTATGTTGACATATATTAATAAGTCAAAAAAAAAAAAGTAAAAGTGATTGGTTGTGTAATCTTTGTGCTGAAGATCATGTAAAAAGTATAATTAATATTTATCGTATAGAATATGGATGATCTATATATATAAAACTTAGACTATATAAGTGGTAAGCCTTAAAATTCTGATTCCTTAATTATGTCAATTTTAATTTATTATGATTTATTAAATTTATGTAAGAAGCATTTACTTAGAAATTTCGAACTTCATTGAAATAAATATTAAATATTATTAAAATAAATATTAATCATAAATTGAATATTAAAAAAAAAGTTATGAAAAATAAAAAATAATGTAGTTTGTTTATATATAAAATCGCAAATTTTATACGCTTATTTTCTAATAAGAGATACGACTTTTAATATAACCTCATGTCCTATATACTAATCTTGAAATTATTAGAAAATAGTAGAAAGGGAACGATCCTTGTTATAAAACCAGTTTTAATAAAGAAATATATGCACTTGTACCTTTTTATATTTACAATAACGTGCGAGAGTATTACCGTTGGCCTCTTGCTTTGTATCTACGATTTACGCTTTATAGTCAGCATTTGCATAACTTGCCCGTTGGGTATTCTTGTTCCTGCTCGGTTTTTAAAGCTCTTTCCGACACTCGTTGGTTTTTCAACTTGAAGAGATCGTCATGAGTATTCATCATCTCGATTCTTCTCCTTTTCCTCTCACTCTCTCCTCTTTCTTGTTGTCCTTTTTATTGGTACTCGCATAATTACTTTTCATGTAAATGAGATTAACATTATATAAAGTATTAATTAATGTTCTTTTTTTTTCCAAATCAATGCTCATATTTCGACAACTTTATACAAAACGATGTGTGTTAAAATGAAAGGAACTTTCCACATGCTTGACAAGAGCATGCCAGAACAGTTTCCGCGTTTCGTAAAGATAAAGAAAACTACTTTTTAATTAGACTTTCTTCGTAGTCGTTGTGTCGTGTCTCACCTGATGGACGACACATACTTCCGCGCAAAACACTAAGTGTGACAAATATCTTAATCGCGAGATTGTACTTACCCAAGTAACTCAATGTATATTACGTTGATAAATATCTCAAATGTTTGAGATTAAAAACTAATTTTTAAAGCGTGAACTCGTTATATTGATAATAATTACAACGTGTTGAAATAAGAATGTTCTCGTTTCTCTGCTAATACTTTCTTCGTTTAAGAAAGAGGTAATAAAAACAAATTCGAAAGGAGAACTTCCTGCGAATCAAGTCAAGTACTATCGATCGTCGTGTTCTAAAAGGTAATGGTTACAAAACCTTGTAACCTTTTAACTTCAATTTTATGACTGTAGAATAAGCTTCGCGGTGATCGCTATCGTGCATAATGACCGACAGTGAAGAAAGTATTCATTTATATTTATATATATTTAATAATTTAAAATGCTTCAACATTAAGAAAAATCTATACGTTTGCTTCTTATTATCAAGATGTTTAAATTCAACAGCAGTAGCAATGATTTTCAAAATTATAATATAATAAACCATTGCAAGGATAGTCCGGAAAGATGTAGAAACGATGAATGTTAAAAAAAAAAAAAATAAAAAATATTTAAAAAACGATTCACGATCGATTTTTATTCTTAAAATAAACGCAATACCAATGTATATTTAAGGTTAAAAATAAATATCGAAACGTTTGTTTCAAAAGTAGGTTATATATTTCTGTTATTTCAGCAACGAAAATATTCTATTTTTCCAATGAAATTCGTTACGAATAAATATAAAAAAATTTTTTACCTATTAAATTTCCGTTCAAGTAGAAAAAGTTAAAAAAAAAAAACAAACACACACACATTCTCAAACGAGTATTAAGAAATTCATAGTCTTACATTTAATCAGAAATGTAATCTTGAATACATATACAATGACTTTAAATCTTCTAAATAAAACTGTGAACACAGCTTTCACATACTGACTGACCCTCGTACTATTAATGTAGCGAATCACCATGATTTTCTTTCGTAGCAAAAGAATGAATTAGAAAAACGTGAACGTAAACGATTGCTGTCCACACTGTTGGAATGTAAAAACACAAACGGATTGCAATAAAATTTCTCTACGTGTAACCAGGCATAAGAGTTACGTTTCAACGAGTATGGAAATGGGTATAACTCAACACATACACGAGTATTACCATAGATATCTCTATATAACACTCGAATGATGAATTTGTAATAATAAAATTCATGAAAATAATCTCACACTGTGGGGAATCCGCTCGTTACGTCGTACATGCCGTTCTCGATTTGGAATGAGAATTTCGACGCAACAGAGCTATTGTAAAATTTTATTGCGCTTACGATCTTATATGATGAAGCGAGTGAGAGAGAGAAAGAGAGAGAAAGAAAACACAAAAAGAAATATAAAAAGAGAGAAAGTGAAAGAAATAAAGATAGAAGGACAAAACCTATGCACGTGGATGTCCACACGATGGTCACGGTGTTTCCCAATTTCCATTAACTGTAACACTCTCAACAGTAACGTTGCTTGTCCTGAGCCTTTCCGGATCGTGCCGACGTAGACAACGTTTCCGTAGCTTTCACCCCTTCTCTTGATCCCCTTCACATCGACGATGTGATCCCATTCACGACGTTTCATTATATATATATATATACTCAACGAACTTCTAATGAGAAGAAAGAGAGAGGATAAGAGAAAGAGAAAATCGATTAATCGGATCACTCTCGTAGACGTCGGTCATGTACCAGAATGACGACGAGTTTTCATCGAAACGCGATAAAAGGGACACCCTCAACCAAACCCCACCACTACTTCACATCATCTTCCTCTTCTTTTCTTCCGCAACCATCGACTTAGACTTATACATACATACATATATACATGCATACATGTATACTTGACAAGTACGAGATACGAGCTTTACGAGAGACATCAAACTCATGTTAAGAAACGAGTGAGATAGAGATGGAGATAAAGAGATATGCCGTATCGATCTTGGACTGCATCGTGACCCCCCACCTCCCACCACCACTTTTTCTATCCATCTTCCTATATTCCTTCTCTCGACGTTAACTCTTTGTCCAGTGTCTCTGATAAATCTCGAAAAATCTCGTTGAGAGCGTTTTTCATCTCTTGACCATGAACTGTATAGCAATATCGAAGAAATTCTACGAACGACAAGTTAACCCCCGCCTCCTTTCCCCCTTCTTCTTGTTTCGATCATTCCTGACTTCAGTACACCTGAAAGTGAAAAAGAACTAAACACGATTCGTGTAGTAATTCTTATTTCTAATTTATTTGAAAGACGTCTACACTGACGTTGAAAAAAAAAATAATAAGAAACAGATTTGTTTTCATTTTTTTCATCTTTCCTTTATTTCTATTCTTTTTTCAGTTTTTTTTTCGTAAAAATAATACGTGGTTATCTTAGATAATGAAACTCTTTTTTTGTATTATCTCAGTTACATTATTTTAAATTATTAATTACACGAGATCATTTTTATTTTATCAAAGTAAAATTTACATACACTTATATAAATAATTGAAATTCTAATTAATGAGAAATAACTTTTCTTCAAAGATAAAAGGGAAATACAAACAAACGATAAACACCCGATCGATGAGACGAGAAAGGATGTTAAAGCGATTTGTTTATGTGCGATATGGCATCGAGGCGCGTAACAGGTACGCGTAATATTAATGAAACGGATGGACGTTCTGAGCGTGACGAGAACCATGGCACGTGCTCAAAGTGGATGACAGCGAATGTCATTAGTGCTTGTGGATATAATGATAAACGTTGACTAAAATCACTCGAGTAACGTGACGCACGTTATTCTCCATCTCTATCTTTATCACAAGCAACACCTTTCCTCATTCTCTGTATCTCTTCATCATACTCAAAAGAGAATATAGGGCTTCGTTGGTAGAATCTGTGCAAAAGCACGTAAAGGTTACCATTGCAAATCTACTTTAATGTTCGACTAGTCACCCTCAAGCTATCCGTAATCAATGTATTTCATTTTGTCGTACGATGTACCGCGTCACTTTAACTTTCACCGTCAAGTGCAACCAGATATGGTGTAGCTATGTATATCGAAAGGAAAGAAAAATAAAGAAAAAAGAAGAAAGAAACATAACATATATGTCTCTTCCGTCAATCTTCCGTCATATCAGCAGGAATCATAACTCACGATTTACGAAATCATTTTAACGATGAAAAACGCTTTCGGCAGAGAAATTCGGTCTTTCTATATATATTTTTCTTTTCATTTTTTACCATTGTTTGTAAGATTGAACCTCCTCTCTCTCTATGCTCTCTCTCTATGCTCTCTCTCTCTCTCTCTCTCTCTCTCTCTCTCTCTCTCTCTCTCTCTCTCGAAACTATCTAACTTTCACCGTTCAAGCATACCAAGGTGTGAAAGATCGTGACCTTTTGACCGTGTCACCTTGTTACTCCACTACTACAGCGTATCTACTAACATAGTCAATGAGAGTAGTGCATATTAAAGTAGACACAACATGATTTCAATTTAGATCATTATCTCTTCGATATATACATTTTTTTCTTGTTAGAACTTCTTACTTACGCTACATTTATAATTTATATCCAATTATAACAAGTAAAGAATATACTGATGCAAGTATATCTATCTTCTAGGAATAGTTAGCCTAAAATAACTGATCATGCAACATCAATGCGTTATGTCATCTAATTTTAAGTTTTATTCGGTTCTAACGAGTAACATATAAATCTTGTATACGAATTGTTTTCATACTATCATTTTATAATCATCATGAACAAACGTTGAAAAAAGATTGAAACAACTTTCACCATTCAAGTGCACCAAAGATCGATAGGTCGTGAGATCTGGAAGCAAAGTTGTTTACCTCTTGGTAATAATCAGCTAAGACTTCAATACTAAAAACATAAGAAGCAGCTGTTTCTGCGTTTTGCGTATGAAATCAACTTCTTGAATCCGATGCTTGAAAGTCGGTGAAAGGCCAAAGAGGCCTTCCCTACCTTCGCGAATATCTCGATTGCTTTTTATCCGTGGAGGATCGAGAGTAAAGTCTTGCACACACGAAACAATAGTTTCGCGAGCGTGTTACGCAGCTGTGCTTATCTCTTGCATTAAACTAAAAAAAAAAAGAAGAAAGGGGGACGAAAAGAGATAGATTTTTGTCGAAGAACAATTCTATTAAATTATTTCTCAATTTTGATCGAACTAGGTGTTGTTTGGTAATCGTCCAATGTAGCACGCATGACGTTTGTTAATAAAACGCATTGCATTAAGATAAGAAAATAGAAAATAAAAATCAAAAAAAGAGAGAAATCATCTACAAAATGGTTAATTGAAATTCACCGTCCTTACGATTATTCTCGCAATCGACGATTTGATCGTAGATATAAATAAATTCCATTAAAAGCAGGCGAGGACGTGCGTGTTGGTATCTCTCGTTATGCAACTTTGTGGACTTTATACGTAGAGGAAGGAGAGGAGTCAAGGGTCCTATTAATCGAGGGAAAACTCGCCCAGAGAGATGGCCGCAGGCCGTACGAAAATTTCGATACCCTTTTACCACCGCCTGCCGCCACTAGATATGGAAGAGCTGCCGAATAGTCGGAGTACGTGGTGTAGAATTTTTTCCCTCGTTACGCGTCACGTAACTTTATTGTACGATCGATTGCGTAAGGGTTCTCTCGTAAAATAAAAAAAAAAGGCGACCTGGCCGGTTAACGATCAAACGTGGCCGCAAATACGCGCCTGACTTTTATACGCACTGTGTAGAACTATGAGGACCAACCACAGCGAATATCATTCCCACAAATTTTCTTCCATGTATTATTGATAGAAAAAAAAGGAGGAAGAAGAAGAAGAAGAAGAAGCAGAAAAGAAAGAAATAAAATCACGTTGATTGCATTTTCGAGAGATTCGGCAATAGTAAAAAAAAAAAGTTTCCTTCGGAGCGAGCATTGAAAGATTATCATCGCGATGAATCATCTCGTTTGTTGTTTCCCAGCAATGAGGTCGCACAATTTCCACATCTTCTTCTTCGTCATCATCATCATCATCATCGTCATCATCATCATCATCATTCTCGATTTTGACAGACTACGAGTCTGTATATTTTTCTTTTGGTAGGGGGGAAAATTGCGACCCTGTAACCGAAGGAATAACGCGAGGGGGTCGACCTCGAGAAATACATGATCAGAGGTTATGATTATTCCACTAATGTAGACATATATCTATATGGAAGAAGGAATATGATCAGGAGGTAGTGTAGGAAGAAGAGAAAAAAAAAGAAGGGAAAAGAAGAGAGAGAGAGAGAGAGAGGATCGCGAGTAGGGAGGAGATTTTTGTTGAGATGCGATACCGATAATGGTAGTGGTAGTGGTGATGGTGATGGTGATGCCGAGATAGTGGTGGTAGTACGAAAGTTAAGCTTCGTGAAGCAGAAGGAAGAAGACGAAGTCGTAGAGAGACAAGAAGGGCGGGGATCAAGCTGAAGAAAGGCGAGAGAGCTATAAAAGAGGCACCGTTCTCGACGATGGGCATCAAACACCTCGACATGAAGGTACGTACAAGAGACAAGTTCGTGCGTGAGCTCGATTTTTTTGTTTCTCTTTTTTTCTTTCTTTCTTTCTTTTTTTCTTTCTTTTGCTTACTCTCGCTCTTATTTGGTCACTATCTCTCTCTTTTTTTCTTTTACCATCTAAAATTCTCCCTCTTGGTCTCTCTCATTCTCATTCTTTTCCCATCGGTCCTTTTCGAGACAACGAGGATGATGATGATGATTATGACGATGAAGATGAAGAGAGAGGCATCGGTGTGAGAAAGATGTACTCATGCATTTTTTCTGATTCTCCTTGCAGGTGTTCGTGATTACGCTCCTATTGGCGTGCCTCGCTACCGCCTATGGTGAGTATAAGTTTAATGGATTATTTTTTTTACCCTTCCTACTTTATTTCTCTAACGGTGAGTAATGAGACTGACTGACTAAAAATTTCGTATAATACGGGAGAAAAAAAACTATTTCAAAAGGATTTTTCTGTGTGTGTGTGTTGAATGAAGATATTCGTATATTCAAATAAATAATTGAAATTAATTGCAGCATGAAGAATTTTGGATTTCTTCTCATCGTAAATTTAATTAATTAATTCTTTGTTGTTTTTTTTTTTTTTTTACCAGCAATATATAACAACGCGAAATAAATAATTGACAATTAATAAAATCAAATTTGGTATCAAATGAAATGCTAACTTGATAGTATACGTCTCAATTGTACTAGAATAACCACGTTTAATAGTAAGCGATCGCACGGGATTAAAACAGACTCGCTCGCCACTAATCCTACGGAATGAACGCAAATCGTTGTTTCTGTCGACGGTTAAATGCGAACGTGTAATTCGTAATTCGAAGAGTAACGAGCCGAACTATGATACGAGATGAAGCTAATTAATGAAAATGAAAATAAAAATGAAAAAATAAAACGATCCGGTCTCATATAAGTTACTTTCTATATCTTCTATACTTTTTCGTTGTTTATCGTTACCATATATGTATACGTTTATACTTTTACTATTTTTATTCTAAAAATTTATTTTATGTATTTTTTTTTCTCCAGTTAAAAAAAAAAAAGAAAAGGAAAGAAAATAAATCACACATTACTTTCTTCGTTAAAAAAAAAAAAATTATTCAGTGACATTTAATAAGAATTTCAAATGAACTTCCTTAGCGAAAGATGTATCGGAAACACGTTATGACTCGGTCTCTGACGGCACTGGTTTTTGCACAGCACGAAGAATGAAAGTCGTCATTGGCGTAATTCTCGGACCACACATTCCTAATTTTTTTTTATTCTCTGTTAACAGGCGGTTACATAAGCAGTGGAGGCTGGTCTGGCGGAGGTGGTGGCTGGTCTGGCGGAGGTGGAGGTGGAGGCTGGTCTGGTGGTGGTGGTGGAGGAAGTGGTTGGAAATACGGAGGTGGTGGCGGTGGAGGTGGAGGTGGAGGTGGTAAAATCATCAAAGTGATCACCATCAGCGGTGGGGGCGGCGGATGGCCAAGTGGAGGTGGTGGTGGTGGAGGTTGGAAATACGGAGGAGGAGGTAGTGGTGGCGGAGGTGGATGGAAATTAGGAGGAGGTGGCGGTGGATGGTCTGGTGGTGGTGGCAGCGGATGGTCCGGAGGTGGTGGAGGATGGTCTGGAGGCGGTGGTGGAGGTAATCATTAAAATATTCATTTCTTATGAATTTGCATAGAAACTTTCACAATGACAAATTTAAATATGAACTTATTCATTATTAATATTATAGATTTCTTTTTTATCTTTGACACTTTTTGATTATAATATGTCAACGTTAAATTGTATAATTGTATTCATTTAAATCGTAAATATTCTAGGTTTTAACTAAAATTACTAGACTTTTTTTTAGGGAAGATAAAAAGAATATAAGGAATTTTATTATACAATTAAACTAGTAGTTTTAGGGAATAAAGAAGTTATGTATGAATTCACAAGAAACGAGAGTTATATTTTTATATACTTTTCTAAAAAGGCCTTATGGGTTTTCATGATTTAATCGAAGTAGAAAATAAAACGATTATATTTCAAAATTATTTTCTGATATTATTTATCTGTCAGATGTTATAAAAGAGAAAAATATCTATCGACTGAAAACAAAAATTATTTATTTACAGGCTGGTGGTAAAAGTACACGGGATATCTACCAATCGATTCGAAATCATCGGTTTACCCAAGATTATAAGTGCACTTAATCGACCAGATGGATTTCAACACGTCGTCATTGCTGAAGAAACGTTCCAATCTCCCCCTTTTGAGCTTCTTGAGATAAACATCGTCCAAGAGATTATGAAACAAGAACGTGGATTAAGCAAGTATTGAAACGACAGAAAGAGAAAAAAAGAAGAAACACGTAACAACATTAGCAATTTCCTGACACATTTGCATACAACTAAAAAATATAAATGTTGTATGTTTATAAATAGAAAATAAAATTTAAAAAATCGAAGAAACGTTTGAATCGTTTGGAAGACACCAACAGTGTGTTTGAAGATCAAACTAGCATTATAGAATTCTAAGTTTTAAATGAAGAAGGAAAAAAAAGTTTGTGTATGCGAAGATCGTTACATTCTTCGATGACGATAGAAGAACGATACTTCGATGACATATCATTATCGATTCTTTCTCTTCTTCGAGATAAAAATTCTAAGGATCTTTAAGAATGGGATCAGCTTCTACTATCGAGCTTTAATACCGGACTGATAAGAAGGAGAAAGGAGGGAGAAGAGGACGGTCTCTTCGTGATAACTACACTTAAGATGATACATCTCACACCCGCGTATACCTGTAATACTTATATCTATCTACCTACCTACCTTCCTACCTACCTACCAACCTTTGTATTATTAATCACGATAAAACGGGTCAAATTTGTGATAAAAGAGAACATAAAAAAATTGATGTGATTCAACTACAGTGTGCCTAAACTTCAGTGGATTTCGTTTAAGGCACTATTATATATAAGATTTATTTATAATATGTATAATATTTTTGATAATCGAAAAATACTTTTTGGAAAATATCAAAAGAAGAAAAAAATCTCATTTACAAAAAAAAAATAGAACAAAAAAATATCCCTCTGCTAGTGACAGTATAAATAAACGATTTATGTCGGAAAAATTGGCCGTTTTAATTTTATACTATTGTTTGATCCTCACAACCCTAGGCGACCAAAAACTCGAAATGAAAAGGACCGTTACGTAAATTTTTATTTCAAACAAAAGCTGTCATGCGAAAATTAAAAACGCGTAAATTGGTTTAACGATTTACTTTCGATTTATATCCTCGCGGTCATCTTGCATGGAGGAGGAAAATTAAAATCGTAAACGGTAGCAGCCACATATTCTCTTCCCTTTTCTCTCTTTCTCTCTCTCGTGTGTGCGAATACAAGCATGGTGGAAGCGATATTGCTGAACCAATGGATTTACTATCACCGACGTTCGGCAATAACATTGGGCGTTACGATATTGCAACAACATAAATACCGTAGATAGGGCACGTTTTAAATTATCGGATCGCAACTCTTACCAGATGCATTTTAGTCGAACGACAAATTTTCTCATTCGTTGTTTTCTTCACGCTTGATTTCCTCAATATGGATTCGTATACAGGGTAAAGCATTTAAAAATAAATCACTTTGTGTTAAGATTTACCAATAAAAAGTCATAAATACTTCTTACAATTAATAAAATATATTCTGAAAGTTATTATTAATAGCTATGGTGAAAAAAATAAATTTTAAATTTCGTCGATGTTCAACCAAAAGTCACTAATTATAATAATGATCTAAAGTTACTAATTAACTTATATTGCTTAAAATTTCATAAACAATCCAGGAAAAGTGGTCTTTCCTGTATATAAAATATCAATAGTGGAGTATGAAAACATTAACAAAAAACACACTTTGCACAAACGTGATTTTTCCTTTGTTTGACGAGCAATAAATCGGATTAGCATAAAATTTAGTTAATCACTTTTGGCTAAACAAAACCGATACACAAAGTTTGTCGATAAATATACTATATCTTTTATTCTGTTTATTTATTTACATAATATATATAAATTAGATATAAGGTAATTATAAATTTAGATATTTCTTCTTCAATTATGTAACTCATAAAACTTCGTTCTTATCGATTCTTTCTTTCACGCCCTTTTTAGCTGTAACGCGTAATGACGAAAAACACGAGTAGCTCCTAAAGTAACGACAAGCGCTCGTTAATTACGTTCTTTGCGAAATCTGTTGACATTGCATAATATCTCTTTAACGTGAGATGAGTACTTAAAAAGTAAACGACGACGACGACGATGACGAAGGTAACAACAACAACGACACAAAATTAAATGCTTCTCTGTAATAACAAGTAACATACTGATATTGTTAAAGAACACGACGTGCAATTTATTCTGATGTATTTTCCTTCTATTGAGGTAATCTTTTACGAACGATAAAGCACATTGCCACAGAAAAATACTACAGGCTCGCGAAAAATTGCACTGTGTTAGTTCTCGTTTGGGGGTTACATATTGCGACTATTAGAAACAAATCGTTAAAAATATTTTTTCAGGGATAAAAATTGACGTTAAAGATGCATAGTACTTAGCAAACAAGTTAATTCAACAGAATGCAGACTAATAGTACATTTGAAAAGATTAATATCAGATGATGTTAGAACATATAACAAAGGTCTCGAATAAAAATCGATGAAAGATTAAAAATTTGACTTTTCTTCCCATTGAGAACAAAATTTGGAAATGAAATCAAACACGACATTTATCTTCAATTCATAAATCCTGTGGAATTTATAATCAAAATTAATAAATTTTTTCTCATAAAAACATTATAATATATATATAACGAATATAACGAATATAATGAAATTCCTTTTGTATATGAAACAATAGCTATACACACGATTTCCATACGTGAGTGTTTGTAAAATAGAGAATTGAAAAGTTCGAAAGATATCTGTGAAAATAAAAACGCTATTTTTCGGCTTACCATCAAATTGCAATGACGTAGTTACAAAATAATATTGTTCCACTTTTATAGGTTATTTTCACGGTATCGATACTCACTGTCATCTCTAATAAAGCACTAATGATGATCTAACAAATTATTTTTCATCATAATGTCTTTATAGATCGTATTTTGTATGTTTGATTTTCTTTATATTATACTAATGAATTTTATTTTTTTACACTTTTTAGGTTTACCAATATTGGAAGTGTCCTTTATGAATACATATACCTAATCTTATTATCGTGATAACTTTTTTATCTTCTTTATATTCGCGAAGCATGTATATCTCTTTTGCTTTGGACAGTTATATGTATAAAACGTAGAGAGAGAATGAATGAGACAGAGAATGAGAAAGAAAGAAGTACTTATAAATGAAACATCAGATCTACAGGTAATGACAGAATGTATATGTATGTTGTTAAGGTATTCTCAAGAAGAAAACAAAATGAAAACAGCCGAGCACCGAGCGCTTGACACTACCAAGGATAAACATAGTAACTTATCTCATTCCTCTTCCGTCCTTCGACACGTAAAGACTGGTAATAGTAACTACATATATTAAATTATTTAATAATTTTATTTCTAACGTTATCGTGTGAATTTTAATACTTTAACACTTTGACTGCCACGGTGGTCATTGGTGGCCGGAACGTATGAACCTTTTACAATTGTAAAAAAACTAAATGAAAATTGAAAGTTAGTGTATTTAAATATAACTGATATATAGAAGATATTTTGAAATAAAAAGTGTCCTATTGAACAATTGAAATTTTGTATTAACATCAATTTATTATTATTTTACTATTATATTCTTTGAATAATAAAAATAATGCCATGGTGTCCTAGGCAAAACATATGATTCCGGCGTGGCAATCAAAGGGTTAAAAAGCTTTTCATTACATTGAATGGTATGATATATATAT
>NW_015148977.1:2716992-2729327 GCF_001465965.1 Polistes dominula
ATATATTATATACGGTGATTTTTAAAAAGAACTGGAATAGATTATTGCTTATTTTGTTAAGTAAAAATAGAATAAAATGATAAAGAAACCAAAAAATCATATGGTATAATACTTTTCGATCTGTTATCACCTTATTTTTTATGTGAATGCACCGATGCACTAGTCAAATGTAATTGCACTTAATATTATTAACACAACCTAATTTTTTCTTTAACCAATCGAGCCTTCATTTTTTTCTCAACACTGAGACTTTCTTTTTGGTAATTAAATTAATAATAATTAAACAAATCGATGATTATTAATTAATATGTTTTATCTTTTTGGAAACAATTTTATAAGCGATGCTACAGGCTCAATGTTTTATGATCTGTTATTGAGGTTTTGGGTACGTGTTCACTCTCTCTCTCTCTCTCTCTCTCTCTCTCTCTCTCTCTCTCTCTCTCTTGTTCACTCCCTCTTTCTGTTTTAGTACCATAATTCTCACAGTGAAATACAATTCTCCGCAAACCCCCTTTAGCTATAGTACAATACATACAAGTTTATCGGTGATTTCGTTATAGGAAAACCACGTTAACCAGCTTGACTATATTTGCAATTGGATATTCGTATATGACCATTAACCGATTGAGATCACATAGAAAATCATTATCTAAATTTATAAATATATTATATCAATTTATTAATTAGCAACTTATCCAACGACAAATGATAACAAGCTCAAATTGTATTGTGATTTGATTGTCTGGAAAAAAGTGGCATTTAACATAAAAAAGATTCGATACATAAACAAAAAAAAAAAAATACTATCAAAAATTATCATGAAAATTTATCAAAGTCAAGTATAACAATTAAAATAGTTATCGCTTATAAAGTATACCCCGATTTTCACGTACCTAGGTAGAGTACCTACTCTAATTAAACGATGCACGTCTGATCTCAAGATGGAATTCCAAGACCGGCATCGATTACCCAACCAATTTGCTACGGGCTTTACTCTCTATCTCTCTTCTACCTTTCTCGCCCTCTAATCCCATTTATCTCTCTCTCTCTCTCTCTCTCAATTCTGTTTCCACGGAACTTATCGAGAAATGCCACGAACGCGCGGATCTTCTACCAAAGGATGCCAAACTTGATTATAGATGGTGGAACATGAAACGTACAAACGATTAGTGTCATTCCAATGTTGAAGAACATTTTAAAACTTTCTTATGGTGAAGAAAAAAAAAAGACAAATAGAAAGAGAAAAAGAGAAAGAAATCGAAATAAACGGCATCTATAGACATCGAATACAGAAGAGTGTTTTTATGAAAAGGGGAATGACCTTGTTGTTTACGCCAATTTTGTACGCTTGAGTAACGTCAAAAGAGAGAGAGAGTTAGGGAGGAATTATCGTTACTTCGTCGAGCTTGATTTACGTCAACGTATTACGGCGAAAAAGTAGAGAAGGGTAAAAGGATGAGAAGTTGAGGGTGATGGGTTGAGGGATCTGAAAAGAAAGAAACGGAAAGAATAAGAGAGAGAAAGAAGTATAAACACGAAACGAAAAATTAAAATAAAAATAAAAAAAGAAGAAAAGGTATGAAGTTTCGACGAGACACAAGAGAAATGGGGAGAGACCGATTCGCAGCGGGTAGCACTGCTACTGCTGGTGGTGGTTGTGGTGGGGGTGGGGAACAATTTTTCAAACAAAGGACTTGTTATTTGTGCCGTACATACGAGAGCGAATCTACTGCCGTGTAGTCGAGCTTTTTAAAACTACGACAATGACAATGGCAATGACAACGACGAGGACAAGAAAGAAACGATAGACCGGTCAAACGAATATGCATTTCATATCCAACTTTAAAGCCCGACTGGTCCTATACTTGAGATACATAAAAAATGAGTGGGTCCATGGAGACGTAAAAAGAAGAAGGTCCTAGAATATCCATAGTGTGTTTCCCAACTCGTTGAAATTAAGTGTTGCTTCCTCGTTCGACCCTTAATTCGCTTCTACATGGTAACGTGACCTAGGGACAAATTTGAATTTGCACAAACTGCTCTTCTTACCCCCTTTTTGCGAGGATGCTGGAAGGGCGATTCTCTTGGGAATGAAATAGAGTAAGATAGAAAAAGAAAGAAAGAGAGAAGTAGCCAATGTAGAAGAAGAAGAACAAGAACAAGAATAAGAAAGAGAGAGAGAGAGAGAAACAACGACCAAGACAACAGCCTTAATAGCCGGTACAATGGGGGGATCTTCGAGTCTTTTACGTCGCACTTGACGAAACAATAGTCGAACGAGTACCGTGCGATAGACCGCCGCTGGAGGGTGCAGAGAGTGTCGAGGACGCCGAAGAGGGGTTGCTACCAGTAGACGACTCGGAATCCGTAGCCCCGGGTCGGATTTTAACGACGTGCTCGGACGCAGTCGTTGCATCTCTCTGCCAGGGATGCACTGTCTATATTTCTCATTCTTTTTCCCTCTCTTTCTCTTTCTCTTTCGGTATCTATCTCGCTTTCCACCTTCTCCTTTTCCCTCCCACCACCATAGTAGTCTATGTTACCCCTTAAAATAGTCCCATCTCGCTCGTACCAAGGATTTCGTTTCGTTTTCGTGCGCGCGTCTCCGGGCACCATCAAGCTCTACCTCGACGCAAATTCTGTCCGTTCTCTTTTTTCTTTCCTCTTTCTCTTTTTCCTGTTTTTCATCCCCATAGCTCTCTCTCTCTCTCCTTTCATAGTTTGAGTTCGCTTGCAAACTCCCCAGTCGTTTAACGTCAAAACTTTTCTCTCTCTCTCTCTCTCTCTCTCTCTCTATCTCTTTCTCTTTGGCAGACATCCCATCTTGTATAGAATGTCCAACTTTATTTATCAATATTGTTGAGACATAAGGCATAGCCGAACTTTCAATACATTCAAAAATCGATTATTGACTCTTACAGAGGAATTAATGTTAGCTAACTATTAATTGTTTCCATAAGTTACGCAGATACATCATACATATATATATATACGATATATTTCTGTGTTGGAAAACAATCGTGACAAATCTAACAGGAGCTTGATATATTTCATGATACATTCGCGTGACTCGCTACCGCTTACGAACAGCAAACTTTCTATTCAGATTATTCTCCAACGATCATATATCTTTTCCCATTTAGAAGCTACTAGAAATCCCCTAGGGGTCATAATAAAAACATCAAGCTTGATTCGACGATCTAAAAAGTACAAGGAATTACGAGAAACGTTGAGAAGGAAACTTTTCTCGATAACTTAAATCTATTTCTCGTGAGTGGATATCAAAACGACAACAAGAAGTTTTGTTTGAACTTAAATACTTTCTAAAGAGCTAAATACAACACACATACACATACACACTCATTTGTTCCTTTTGCGCCCAGCACCTGCGCCAGGATTTTACCAATCCCACTTTACTCGAAAGACAATACTGTACGCAAAAACGTACAATAGAGAATATTGGGAAGGGAGAAGGGAGAAAAGTCATGAGTGGGATAAAAGTGGACCAACACGAAGAACGGAAAGGTCGGAAAGAGGTCGAGTGCGACTAATTAATAAATCGCACGAAATTCAACGCGGTAATTTGTTAATATTTCTCCAAGAGAAAGGTTGCGTCGATGGGATTAAAATCGTTTTCGTTAATTCCGGTATATCGATCCATCGTTTTACATACTAGGTATACAAGTTAGACCAGGACGACGAGGTAGGATAAAAATAAAAATAAATACAGAGATAGAGAGACCTTTCTACAGAAAATACGATATTACTACGTCCTGTTGAAAAGATATATATATATATTGTCATCGATATTTTCTTTATATAGGAGCCATGACAGAGATAAATATTTGCACATATATATATCATATAGAAGAACAAATATTAGGTATATTATTATAAGCACGGATTTCATTTAGAAATAAGATAAATCCGTACTCTCAACGTTTCGAAGTCCTTTGAACAGGAGACAAAAAGAGAGAAAGGCAAAAAGAAAGATGCAATGTGAGTAGAGAGCTCAGATGAACTAACGTAAACGGAATACTCGAAAGACAAACGAAATAGTCAGAGGAAGGAAGGGGTAGTACCTTTAACCGATGAACGATCGCGACCTTTCCACCTCTTCCACCGAGTACATGCTCGGTCCTTCGCAAGTTCCCTGACCCACCCTAAAAAAAAGTACGGGCGGTTCAACGCGCCCGGAACGACCTACCCTTCTCTCTCAGTTACACTATCCTTGCTTTTCTTTCTAACTAAAAAGAAAAAAACAACAACAAAACGTAAAAAGAAAGACCGGAGAAAAAAAAACATCGGTAGCTCGACGAGGCGGTTGTGTAGGATCGACGAAAAGTTTCCTCTCGAAAATGAACGCGAAAGGGAGTACATAGATATGAGAGGGAGAGAGAAAAACTGGTAGGATAGAAAAGGAAGCGAGCACACATGTATTCGCGAAACGATTTGGCGGGCGCGCACGCGATCCACGCTTACGGGAGGCACGCATCCATCTCGGAAAGTCAGCCGAAGGGTTCCTCTAACTCCGAGAGGAAAAGAAAAAGAGAGAGAGAGAGATATGCAGAGAGAAAGAAAGAGATAGAGAGTTGAGGAGGGTGCGTGCAACGACCGCGCACGTCCTCCTCCCTTTCATTCTTCTCTTCTCTTCTCTTCTGTTCACTCTGAACTCACCCCTTCTTCGCTAGGAACCCCTTCTCCATACGAAAGAAGGTGACGCTCTGTTGGGTATAGGTACCGAGAGATAGACAGAAACAGGTATAGTGAAAGAGGGTAGAGGGTGTTCGCAGATGGGGTTGAAGAAGGATAGCAAAGGTTGGAGAGGGGATACGATTGGACGCATGCGCCCCTAACACTCGCGGGGCTTTCCCGGCGCGGATCAGTCGTGGCCGGCGGTGCCGGAGGCCAAAGACTTTCGCGAGGGTGGACGCGCGCCGTGTTTTCTCTCGCACACCGTGAGAATCCACTCTCCTTTACCTCTCTCTCTCTCTTTCTCTCTTTCTATCTTTATATTTTTCTTTCTTTCTCTCTCTCTTTCTCTCTCTCTCTTTCATTTAATATTTCCTTATCCGTACTTTCGTTATCTTTCTCGCACGCGTTTGATCGTCGTTCGTACGTTCATTCTCGGTTTCTTTCACGTCGCGTCTTCTCGCCGGGGTTTATGTACAACGTGAATTTTTTCTTCTATCATTTCTCCGTGTTGTCGTGCAAGAACCGTGGTCCGACGTTACGCGTGCCATTTTTTGAACTCCCATTGAAAGGCACGATACGAAAGTGGAAACTGCAAAGAAGTTTATTATTTTCGAAGAGATTAATTGGTTTTTTTCTTTTTTATTTTTCTTCTTTTTCGTTAAAAAATCTTTGATTTTGTATCATTTTTCTCATTGATTTAAACGACACGTTGTTTTAACTGTCGTGAATTTAGTTCGATCTCGAGATAATATCGCGCCTATATACGATCCCGTAATCGGTCCCGCGTGCGTGTTCCATCACGGCCGGATGATACTCTCCGAGATACTCTGCGTCCGTGCTCGGATTCATTCAACGTCATTTCGTCAATGTCGTCGTATTATTCACGACAATTCTCGAATTTTTCTTCTACTCTCGAAATAGAAATGAAATTATTTTGGGAGTGAACTATTATAAGACAAATGGACAAGGTTTTCCCATTGGTGGTGATCATCACGCTGGTGTCGTCGTGATAGAGTGGAGAGTCAAAATATCAGCTTGATTGGAACCTGTTTCGTTTGGAATCAATTCGAAGAAAGACTATCAAAAGGAAACGGGAGGGAAGAAGGAAAATAACAAAGTTAATCAGTCAAATCCAATAACAGGAACTTAAGAAGGATGATGGCCCGATTCTTAATATTAGCTGGTAAGTTTTGTACTACATTATATTTCCTTTCAATCACGTACAGTACTGTTTGTTTAC
Organism: Polistes dominula; assembly: GCF_001465965.1. The sequence goes on from NW_015148977.1 coordinate 2,722,928, forward strand.
ATTTTACGTCAAATTATTATACTTTTACGGAAAATTAACTATCTGTGTATGCATTTCGTATTATGGGATCGCGCGATGAGGCTTTTGCAACGTGCATCGATCGTTTCCTATACCACGCGAGTATCAAATTCCTGCCGAATCAATGACCCAATCCTACCGAAATTCTATGTGAACGAGAGAAAGATAGATAGATAGGTAGATAGATAGATATATATATAGATAGATAGATAGATAGATAGAGGGAAGGAGAGAAATACTTTCCGTTTTGGAATTCGTACTTGTCGGTTTTGTTTGCATGATAGATGGAATACGTCGAAACTATTTTAAGCTTGACGGCATCCCGTAACGTCACACAATTTTCAAAAATCTTTTATCAGATTCTCACGAGTAAAATCGAAATAAATATATATATTTATGTATCATAGAATAATTATAAATTTCATATTTGAAAATTATAATAAGTTGTTATAACTTTGAATCGAATTGTATGAAAAAACAAACAGTGAAGTTGCAAAGCAGTTTGATATCGTTTTAAATGTAACAAATTACAACAAATAACGTACCCTTTTAAGCATACGTCGAAAAGGAACCAGGGGGAGATACAACAAAGCTTTGCGCTTTGGTTCAACTTTTGCGAGCTTGTGAAACGCGATAGAAAGTGAGAAACGTCGTCCGTGTGTTTCTCAGTTACGTGCGATAGTGTTCCTAAAAGTTTCGCTCGAGCGCATACTGGAAACGAGATAACACCGAACACGCGTGACACGTTCGTGAAAATCTAATTTGTGAAATAAAGGCAACCAACCTAGTAAATCGACATATTTTATTTTACGAAAACTTTACGATACTTATCGTTAAAATATCGAAAAATAATATTTGACAAATGTCTAATAATAAATATATATATAAACGAGTTATATCGTATTCCATTGAATATGACACGTGTTAACAACAGGTAAAATTAAAGAACACAAAATATTCGATTGTTATCTATCAACTAATTCTCGTAAACGATTTTTGTGAAAAATAACCGGACTATGTTCATTGAATTTAAGAGAGAGAAAAAGAGATATCACAATTGGATATCTATTTATACATTTCATCGAGACACCTGACGACTATTAGCGTCGTTAAATATTTCACGGTGAAAAGTTAAATAAAAGGAAAATAAATACAAGCTAAATTAAAAAAACTTTATATTATATATATATATATATATATATAAATCGATTACTTAATTATCACGAAATAAAGGTAGGATAAGGTAGTGTAGTGTAGGTAAGCAAACAAGCGTTTATTTTCTTTCGGAGTCAAATATAAACCGCGTCATTAGATTTGAAAAGATAAAGAGAATGAATATTTTAAATACCGTCTACGTAAGAACGAACGAAAGACCCATGGTAGCCACCTTTCTTCGTTCGGATCAATTAACGCTTTCGTAGGGAAGGGCTCGTTACGAGAAATAAAAAGAAAAGAGAAGAAAGACAAAAAAAAATAAAAAAGGGGGTATCAAAGGAGTTGGAAGAAAGCATTCTGTTGTTGTTGCACCTTTACGCCGACGATAAATTATATACGTAGTGGTCGTAGTAGACCTTCTCCTTCTTCCCATTGGAAAAGGGTCGATTGGTCGGTCTTTAGAACAATAAAAAAAAAACAACCAACCAATAAACGATCGCAAGACGCGTCTAAGAAGCTTTCTTGTTAAGATCTTCGAGCTTTCAGTTAAGAAAGCTACCGTTCCTAACAGCGGAGTTTTTCTCTTTCGAATTCTTCTTAAAGAAACTCAAGTCAGGTCTGAGAGTACAGAAGAAATCAGAGCTGCTTGGACTTGGGAGAAGGGAAGGGGGAAAGAATTGAAGGCGACGGAAAAAGAGAGAGAGAGAGAGAAATAGAAAAAAAAGATTAAAAAAAGAAAGAGACAGAGATAAATCTCAACTGAGTTCGTATCACTAATTGCGAACAATTCAGACTCGACATCTCTCAAATCTCGGAAGCCTTTAATCTCATCGGGGTGGAAGGGGGGGGCTAGTATTAACGATAACGACGGAGTATTTCGTGAAACGACGTTCTGAAATTTAAGCGACGTTTCCTTCACGAGGTGGTGCAGCAGGTAGGTATCCTTAATAAGCAAGCTCCTTTTGCAACGTTTCCTTTCGTGCCAATTTCGTACTTCATCCCCACCCTCCCCGTATCTTCCTTTTCCTCTTCTTCTTCTTCTTCTTCTTCTTCTTATCCTCCTGGTACATGCTCTCCAGTTCCACGAGTTAGGTGAGCGCGTTAATGGAATATTTTAATAGCTAAGTAAACCTTCGGTCTACGTGCTTTTGTAAAGGATTGGGATAGAACGGGTTGGGGTAGGGCTGGGGGATAGAAGAGAAATGATGAAACGAAGAGAATTAGCGTCGAGTGGACGAACCATTCGCGCTCTTTTAACGCGCCCATCATATCCGTAAGTTTTTTAGGTCGTCTAGCTATATCATCCTTTTAAAATTGAATAGCTTGTATGTGAAACACACACACACATACACACACAATGCCTCGCCTAATTTCGAAAGGGAGAAGGTAGTGTCTTCATTCCCATTACGACACTTAAAAACGGGAGATTAATAATAGTCGTACGAAATTTAAAACGACATGTTGACAAATTATAAGTAACGATAAAAAGTTATTGGATTGTAAGAATATTGGAAAGATGATATTAATTTTATTAGAGAAAATAAAATAAATTAATGTTAAAAATAAACTTGTTTTCTTACTGTAATAACTCTGATATAATAATAATAATAATAATTAATATAAATAAGTAATCAAATTTCTACTCGAAAAAAAACATAAACTTGAATTCAACTTAACTTTTATGCGCTTTAAACTAATTTATATATTGAAAAATGATAATTAAGATATATTAATAATAATATACATATTATTATTATATTAAGATATAATATAAAATATAAATTAGGATATATAATATTATTATTACATATTATATTATTATATATTATATAATATATACAATATATTTTAAGTAATATAAAATATAATATTATTATATTATAATAAGATGTAATAATAATAAGAAATACTTATATTTTATAAAATAATATTTAGATGATGTCGTGTGTCAGTTTTCGATAATTATCATCAATAAAATTTAAAAAAAAATCTTTTTATCAAAGAGACAAAGTTGCAATAATCTCGTCGAACTTGTAAAGTACTCCCCGAAAAAGAAATAATCTCGAAAAAAAAAAAAAGAAAACGGACCAACTTGAGCATACGTGCTTCGAAATCTTAAAACGAAAGTATAAAAAGTGTCCCCCTACTCGGATTCATTTCACGTTGAAAATTATCGTCCCGTGAAACAGATTTATTTCTCGGGGTACGGGGTGATCGGAAATGAAAAGAAGAAGGGTGAAAGGGTGGGAGGAAGGGAATCGAAGGATACGCTCGGTCGAAGAGTTAAACGAAGAACAGAAAGGAGACAAAATGACAGGGGAAAGGAAAAGAAAAAATGGATAAAGAGAAAAGTGGAGAAAAAAGTGGGGGTGGAAAAATAGGAGAGGGGGGATGGTCATGAAAGGATAGAGGAAAAGATGGAACGACAGAAACGCGAGCTTTCGCGTTGGCACGTAGTCCGATTATGTGGATAATGCGAGGTGACGTGACGAGCCTCCATATATACGACATATATATGTATGTATATATATATATACATATATTACATATTATATAATATATACATATATCCATCCCGATGGGCTCTCCCAGTACCATCAGTCCGCAGAATAATTTATTCGTTATGAATATAAACTCGAGGAAAACTGATTCGTAGCCAGTTCGAGTCGAAGTATGAACCGATCTTCGTGAAACACAAGGGAAGGCTGTGTTTAAAGCTAGTCTAAAAAAATGAAGTAAACAAATGGGTAAAAGGTGGATAAGAAAAAGGATAACTTGCGTCCTAGAAATTCATTCATGTATATACAAACGTGGATATACACAATGTATTATATATATATAACATAATACTTCGATTTTCATCCATCTTTCTAGCATTTACATTCATTTCCTTCGATGATCTTGAAACACCCTATTTTCATTCAAATTTTTTGCTTTTATTTTATCGATCGGTTTTCACAACACAACACAACTTGAACGTTTATATCGATTTGCCCAAATTTCAATCGTATTTTTAGGATCGACTATTGTAGATTCAAGATAGAGACGGTTAAAAAGGGTTGGTAAAGGGGAAACGGAAAGGAGAAAAATTCAGCAACAACTTGAGAAACTTGTCTAATGGTTTCGAAGAAAAGTAACTTTTCACTGTGAGCTAGCCTTCAGATGGGAACTACGCGATACACAAAGGAAGACGATGAATAGTCGACTGCACGAGCGGAAACTCGTGGAAAAGCGATTTAGATACATCGCAGTCTCGAGTAACAAAACACACTACGACGGTGACGGAACGGAAAAGGATGAAAAGGGGTGGGGGGAGGAAGGTTAAAGAGGGTGAATGAAATAGAGAGAAAACAAATGATTGCAAGTGTTATACCTGGAGAGAATTTCATCTACCGTTTTCTTCGTACCCTGTCTTAGTTTTGCGAATTTAAACACAACGAGCAAGCATCTAACGAGTAGAAACTTACATTAGTCGTGAATTTGAAAAGGATTGTTAATAACGCGTTATGATTTTCTAAAATCTTTGTGAAATTTATGAAGAAAATTCACTTTTTACGGTATATGAATGTCATATAAATTTTGTCTTGCTTTTGTAATAAAATCATTTTCTTATTTTCCATGTTATTCTTGCATCGTCACAACTAAAGGTTTTTGTTATGTTCACGAAGAAATGGAAAATGTTCGTGGAGTATCGAGATCGCATATTATTCGTATGTATCGTAAAATTTAATAACTTTTCCTCTCATAGTCGAATTGGATTGTCCAGAGACGAGCGATTACAAACGACGAACGTAAAGGACGAAAGAAAGAAATACAGAAAAATATATAAAAAGAAATGAGAAAACGAAAAAAGAAACATTTTCTAAGTTTCACGTTGCACTAGCATCGTAAAAGAGTAGTACGATCTTTTTTAGGTTTTCCTTTTACATTTTCACGAATATCGTTCTTAGTCCATTTGAAACTCTGCTTCTTCTTCTTCTTCTTCTTCTTCTACTTCTATCTCAGCGTTTGTCTGAAAACTTCCTTTCTATGAAGTATCTACCTATCTTCCTTTTGGCGAATCTCATACTTTATCGTTCGAAGAAAAGCTTTGTCTTTTTCCACACGACAAACCTTTCTTTTTCCTATATATGAATTCACTTTATACCGAGTATAACTACACACACATAGAGAATTATCCTATATGTTAGAATAAATCAAAAAATAGAAATAACATTTTCAAAGGTTTCGTTTTCGAGAAAATTTTCTTTGAAAATTTCTAACTTAAATATACCTTTTCCTAATATCATATTTATAATAATCATGGAAGAAACTGTACGAGTACTAAATTAATCATTGCTACATCCTCTGTATTATCTTTCTGTTTGGATGAACAAACATAGCAATTTAACGCAATTTGTTAAAACTTCTTTTTTGTAATTCAATTATATAAAAGTTATGCCTACTACAGTTCTGTAAATAAACATGAATACTACTTCATATAACTTTAAATAAAAAATTATAGTTTATTCTGATGTAGGAACATTTTATTTTTTAAATTCATATGAGATGAACTTTTAGTCTGTTGGATGTATTATAATTTCTATTTTTTTTTTTTTTGTACTATTTGTACGAAATAATTGTCGATTTTTTTCGTAACAATTCTTTGGAGTGTCTCTAAACAAACAAATAAATAAAAATTATTCTTTTCACACATACAACCATAGCTCACTTGCATACATTCATTATACATGAAATTTTCAATTTAAGATATAAAAGAGTATCGAAAGATTACGAAATAATAATTGTTGAAATATTAAATTTATTGCATCATAATTATGTATGTTAGATTTGTTTTATCTAGCGGGTGTCGATGACAAAGGCACGGCATATAAATAATAATAATAATAAATAAATATATATAATAAGTTTCTAATTGGTTTTTGGATCTTTGATATATTGGCTTTAGAAATAAAGACTAAGTTGCGTTGTTCTAAAAAAAACCAAGTTTTTTATCTACAATATTTACAACATTTAAAGAATTAACAAAAGATTCACTATCATTAATAACAAAACAAGAAACAACAATTAAAGTCTTTATCTTATAATTAGCCTTTATTACTTTACTAAGTAAATAAGTATTACTATACTATTTAAATTATTAATCTATTAATATAATTATTATTTTAATTAAAATATAGTTAATATAATTATATTGTATATAATTATTTATATAATTATTATATAA
>NW_015148977.1:2729347-2798699 GCF_001465965.1 Polistes dominula
ATAATTTGATAATATATATGAATATACTTTTATAATATATAAAAATAATAATAATATTATATAATTATTTATATAATTATAAATAATAAATACTAATATAGTAAAATGTAATTAAAATATAAATATATTATAATTAAAAATAAGTATTACTTTACTATCGCTAGTTGTAATTTCTAGTGTTACATATAATATAAATACTAAATTAAATATACTAAAGAAAAGCACTCTAAAACCGACATGGTTTTCTTTATATATATATATATAACATAACCACAGAAAACTTAACAGTAATAAAAAGAAAAGAAAAGAAAGAGCAAACCATTTCATCATTTTTCAAGTATACATTGTGAATTAAGATTTCGCGATCTCTGGTGGTCTCTCACGTTTTCACGGGCGATAAAGTAAAATAAAGAAAGAAAGAAAGAAAGAAAGAGCAATTTCCTGGGAGAAAGAACGTGTAAATGCCAGAAAAAGAGTAATCGAGAGAGAAAGAGGAGGGGGTGTTGGTGATGGTGGTGGCGAGAGAACAGGAAAGATCGACGATCGACGGTGAAAGAAGCAAAGAAGAAAACGACCTTGTGCCCTTCGAAACGTAACGCAGACTCCATTTTCTAGTGAATCGGTCGTCCCTCTTTAAAAACATTTCTCTCTCTCTCTCTCACACACTCTCACTCTCTCTCACTCTTTCTCATTCTTTCTTTCTCTTTAGTGGACGACGATAGCACGGCAGTTGGTCGAGAACGAAGTGAATCGTTGTCGAAGCGTTTATTTTTATTCGTCGAGATCGCCTTTCATCGTCAGCTTTAAAGCACCACCGGGTTACTACAATCAGCAGCCTCGTACACGTTTTATACTTACTCGTACTCTCGAACGTCAACCCAACCTTCGACATCATTCACGATCACCAATTACTTCTCTTTTTATTCATTTGCTATAGGAACAACTCAACAACAAAAAAAGGGATAGAAAATAATAGTGTGTAATTATCTATTAGTAATTATTATCTCAATGATTTGATACTGTAGATTTGTATCTTTTGAAACTATATCTATTTATATCTTATAATTAATAATACATTCTTCTTCTCTTCTTCAACAATCTTTTTTAATTATCTTAAAAATAGTATTTCAACGATCAAGTAATATTCATCGTGAAAGTCAAATTCATTTACAATGTAACCTAAATTGAATGAATTAATTCGAAGACAACTATGTGTTCGTATAAAATAATTATTTCATATAATATATTACATGATATAATATTTTGATTTTTATTAATAACAAGTTATTTAAATGAAACCTAAGTTTGATAAATTAATTCGAAGACAAATACTACGTGTGCGTTCGTATAAAATAATTATTTCATATAATATACTATATGTTGCATATTTTGATTTTTATTTACAACAATTTTATTTATAACAAGTGATTTAAATAAATACAAAAGTAATTTACGAAAAACACCCATTATTAAAAATCTCACGTGTTGGTTCTCTCACTCGTTAGAAAAGCTTTCAATTTAAATTCATTTTATTCAATTATTATGCACATAACAGTGTTAACTATTTTAAGGAATACTATTCACTGTACATACAAAAACATACATGTATACGTACATACAAAGTTGTTGGGACAATAATTCATCAAGCAAAAACGTATAACGAATTCGATGCCGTCATCTCTTCCTAACAAGAAAGGAAAGGGGGTGGGGGTGGGGGTGGGGGTTGGGGCAGAAACAATGTTGATAACTTGTAGAATTTCGACTTGGCATAATTAAATAGTTTTCTAACAGAATGTATTTTGAGAGAAAGATGGAGTAAAAAAAGAGTAAGACGCATTTCAATTGTTATGCAAAGTTTACTCAAAGAAACTTTTCAACTAGAGAAGAAAGAGAAGGAGAAAGAGAAAGAGAGAGAGAGAGAGAGAGAGAGAGAAGGACTATTACTTTTCTAAAATGGGACGAACTTTCTTTTCAATCGTACCAATTTCGATTCACGCTTCGACGATATATTTAAACCAATATATATATATACATTCTGAAAGTAAATAGAACGAAAAAAAAACAAAATGAAAGAAAAAATGATGACGTCAATATATGTTTTACAATTTTGTTTATTAGCATCATCGAATTATTTGAATGTATTATAATACGCACATCGATGATATGAGTGCTCGTTACCATTATTAGCTATTAAATAAATCCATGATAAATGTGTTTACAAAAGTTTCGTTGTAAAATAAGCGTTATATGTATAGGGGTACTTTAATTATCTCGGTAAATAGCTTTGTTGAATAAGTTTAAATGAATCAAGAAGTACAGCAATAGCAGCAGCACAAACGTTACTGGATAATGGATGCTTTGATAAATAAATAATTCGTCATATTTGTTCACAGTAGAGAGAAAAAAAAAATTATATCGTTAAATCGAATCAAACGATCTAATTCGCAAGTGAGAAAATAATTCGAAAAAATTGCAAAACAATTCGTTGTTTCTAGTCGTTAAGTTTTACCCAACCTCTACGGTCAACGATGAAATCAAATTCTCACACTCGTAAAATGAACGAAATTCTTGATAGAGGGATGATAACTGTTGATAAAAAATAATAAAGAAATTTCAACATTTTCAAACGTTACGTTTTACGTTTAGATATTCGTCGTAAAATTGAAGACGTACGACGGAAATTGATATTAGCATTTATCGATTATCGAAGTAAGAAAATTGATTAGCCCCCTTACTACCCTTTCCCTTGAAAAGGAAATTGAAATTTATAGATTGTCTTAATATTTCACGGAGATATGAGACTAGAAATGTATGAACGATAACTAGGGATGAGAAGTTTCTCATTATACGTGATAATAATGTCAATAAGGATTTCCTTCACATATATATTATATTTAAATATATAGATATTAAAAATAAAAAATATATTAACCCATTGCGCTCGAGGGCTCCGCTACAGAGACAATAAAAAAGAAATGAAAACTGAAAAAATTTCAATTCAGTCTAGAACATATCAACTATGACTTTTCTTTTAATTACACATATTTCATTTATTTATAATACGTGAATATGATGATTTTTTTCTATTGAAATTGCTTTGTCAGTTGTTCGTAATATATGAAATGAAAAATATAACTTCGAGTGCAAAGGGTTAAATATTGCTAAATATTAGATTTGGTGCAAAACCGAGTAAATCCATTTTGTTTGTCAGTGCTAAACGAAAAGAAATTAATTATTGAAAAAATTTCTAATGTTACTTCTAATTGTAATAAAACTTACTATAATGTTCATTTTTTAATATTCTTTTACATTCTTAGCAATAAATAAAGATTTATACAAAACTAGTGATTTTTTTATTAGTTCAGTCATGCTCCTTACTGTATATACGTAACTACTTTTTGAACGATACTATACATCGAAACTATATTTCACAAAATTCTCATCGTAATAATTGAAGGGTAGTATTAATCAGGACTTTTGAATCTGCATACTTTACCTTCTCAAAATGATCCAGAATCGAAAGAAGAAGAAAAAAACAACGTATTCAATTTGTAGACTCGTACGGATTTCTTCTCTACGTTTAATAAACTTTTATCAAACTATTTTCCCATTGCAAATCATTAAGTATTTCGACGATAATTATTCCACGAACTAAGCTATTTCGAGTCTCGAGCAAAATTTCAACGACATACTACTTACTCTTTCTTAAAAACGAATAAAAAAAAAAAAAAGAAAATGAGAAAAGAACAAATGAACAACTACTAAGCGATTGTGGTGCGTTTAAAAATCTCTCAGAACAATTTCCGGGGGAATAAAAAAAAAAAAAAATTGGAAGAACTCTTTATGCGAATAAACGATGCGAAAAAATAGAGGAAAAAAAAAGCAAAAGAAAAAAAACAAAAAAAGCAAAACAAACAAAAAAAACGAAAAAAAGGGTGAGGCGGGGGTGGGAGTAGGGGTGGGGGGATAATCGTTTGGATTTTTATCGTTTGTAACGAATAATCACGATGTCGATAAAGACATTCTGGTATCGGCGAGCTATATTCCTTTTTTTTTTTCTTTTTTTTTTTATTCATGGTCTTGCGAGAAAATGGAGAAGTACTGGGAAGGATTAGAGAATGAAGAAAAATAAAGAAAGGAAGAAAGAAAGAAAGAAAGAAAGAAAGAGAAGAGAAGGGAAGGAAAATCATCGAGAAAGAAAGAAAGAAAAAAAAAAGAACGAGATGGAAAGCATGAAGAGAGGTCTGGCATGACTCGCTCGATATCCATTAACCCCTTACCATTCGTTCGGCCCCTTATCCGAACGACGAGCTACTAGAAAGTAGAATGAGAGGGAAGAGTGAGTGAATGAGAGAGAAAGAGAGATCGTTCCCTCCTCGTTCATCGAAAAGACACGAGTTTATTCGTCGTAAAAAGGAAGAGACTCCTCGTTCGTTAACCTGCTGGAAATTCCAAGCTCCGGAAACAAGCTCGGTAAAAGATTTTTTTTTACGAGCTAGTACATATATAGTACTCCTACTACGATGAGTGAGTGTTCCATCTGGAATATGGGCATAACTTGTCCTCTATATATGACGATGACGATGACTATGAGTGACGAAGTAAAGAGACAAGCTTTTCTATTTTCTCTCCTTTTCTTTTTCTTTTCTTTTCTTTTCTTTTCTTCTCTTGGGCCCTTCTTCTTACCAACGCACTGTATGAACCTTACGTCTTTTAATATTCATGCCATACTACTCCGATAACAACGTACTATACTCGTAATCCATCTATCCACCCTTTCTTTTAACCCACTCTTTCTCTCTCTCTCTCTCTCTCTCTCTCTCTCTTTCTTTTTGACAGATTTAAAAATGAACACCATCATTCTTCGATGAAATACGAACGCTTGTTTGAGAAATCCTAGCTTGATTTCGACCGAATATGATACCAACACGAGGATGCTTTGTTTCTCTGTGCTATGACGTTAAAGACCAGAACAACTTGTGTCTCCTACGAGAGCAAAAGATAAAAAAAGAGAGAGATCGACTATCCATCCATCGATCGATCTTCATGGTCGATTTTATAAAAGGCCTCGTAAGTGAAGAAGATGTACTTATGTAAGAGCATCGTTCCGATAGCATCAATAGTGACTATGATCCATACATTCTCTACTCCCCCTTTTTTTCCGTTGACTTAGGCAAACGAGAGATCTCTCGAGAGGTTTTTTTTGTAAATGTACGCTTGACTTTATTCTATCATTCACATTAAAATTCCCTACCCTCTTTCTTTCTTTCTTTCTTTTTTTTTTTTTTTTATATTGTCTTTCATGAACTTTTTAAAATATAATTCAATTAGTTGTTTTTTGCATCCACAAAATAAAATATATACAAACTTTATATGATAGGGAAGTTGGACAAGTGAAAAAAATCAGAACATATTGTTTTGGTCTTTCTGAACGTTTCATTAAACCCTTAGAGTGCTATGGACGCATATATGCGTTTGGTAAAAATTACCAGAGTGGTCTATCGACGCATATACGAATTTGTTAATATTAATGTAATATAATGTAATGTTCATATTAATTAATTAAATTATATTCAGAAACAAAAACTTTAATTATTAAATATAATTTATTATTATAATCTAGTTAATAATAAATTATTCCGTTCCTACAAAACATTTCAGTTAAAAGTATTCAGCACTCAAAGGATTAAATTAGCAACTCGATTATCAATGTTCCGAGTCTTCTCGGTTATGTATTGATAAGACATACATTATATATTTTTTATTTTTTTATAACACATACACACTAGACCTAGTACCAATTAATCGATTAAAAAATTCGTTTGTAACATCATAAATTTAAAATTAAATTTTTTTTATTAAATGTACATCTGACTTTAACGATGAAAATAATTAAAAAAAAACAAATCGATGACTATTTAAGATTATTGTTAAATTTTATTTACGATATTTTCTTTCGATATGACAGTAATAATTTTAAACAATTTGAAAAAAATTGCTAACGATTAAAATTGCATAATAATTTCATTGGAATCGCGATGGAAAATTAACACGAGCCAGTGTTACGATTAAAACGTATACATTTGTACTCGCATATGTAAGCTAATTAAAAGATAACACTAAATGGTCATAGCCAATATTTGAATTTGACGTGTCATATGTGCTTATATAATAAACCATATTGATATCCCATAACATTCTCTATATTATTAATAACGGTTAACTGGTTACGAGTTTCTACATAACAGCAAGTGAAGCAGATAAATAAATAACGTAAAACTTATCGAACCCTTTGATAAACATGTAAATTGTACAGAAACAGATATTTTAAATATTTCGAATGGTATAGTAAAAAATACAATTTTTTTGTTTTTTCAAAACAAAATAGAAAAGACAAATTAAAAAATGTTAGAGAGATAGAGAGAGAGAGAGAAAGAGAGAAAGCAAACAAAAAGAATAAAAAAAAGAAACGAAAAGGGATGGAGTTTTAGGTTGAGAACGGAAATCGTGGTAGCAGGTTGCTTTTGACGTACCGTGCTTTTTGTGTCCTCCGGCAGAAAAAACAAGGGACGGTCAAAACAGCGAGAAAGAGTAAAACTTTTTTTTTGAACAATTCCTCTTTTTCGTTCACCCTATCTCTCTCTCTCTCTCTCTCTCTCTCTCTCTCTATTTATCTATCTTGCAGCTTTCTATCTTCTTCTATCCTTTATAAATATATCGCAACGTTGGTTGCAACTACACGATATACGTCGTTGGTCGTCGGGGCGGTACCACGCTACACATTCACCGTCACGAAACGCGTTCTCTGTGGGTACACGCGGTGTATGCATGCGGCGAATGTGGCCTCTCTCTCTCTCTCTCTCTCTCTCTCTTTCTCTCTCTTCTCTTCTATCACGTCTCGTTCTAAACTGTGTACGGAGATACGGAGAGAAAGACGAGTATATGTGTACGAAAATATATATATGTTTGCATACGTGTGTGTGTATTATGTTTGTGTGTGTTTTTGCGTGTGTGTACTTGGGTGCATCCTGTAGGAGAGGAGAGAGAAAGAGAGAGAGAGAGAGTATAACGAGCTCGAACCTGACTCTAGGGTCGATGGCTCGTGGTTTCGCCTTGCCCTCTCGAACGACCCACCCTTTTCCTGTCACTCTTCCCTCTCTGACCCTCCCTCTCATTACCTCTCTTTCTAGTCAGCTTCCGACTACCTCTCTTCGAACCTCTCTCTTCTCTTCTTTTGCTCTTCTCCTCTTCCCTTTCCTTCCCTTTCCTTCCCTTTTTTTCCGTTCCCTTCCTTTCCCTTACCCTACCACTCTCTATTTGCACAGCACACCGGGCGTAACTTTAAATCCAGACTCGAACCGTGAATGAGATATGAGGGTACCCTCACCTGTCGCGCCCAACGAAAAGAGTCGTTACGCTCGCCGACCTCGGGGATCGTTCCGTTTTCGAACGGTTCCATAGTCAAGCTGCAAAATTTACGCTCGATCAGTATTCAAAGCACGACGACGCCTCTCCTCTCTCTCCTCTCTCTCTCTTTCTCTCTTTCGAAATTACGGAATAGTCAGTATCCCATCCCCCTACCAACCCAACCAACCATCTCTTCGTTTTCCTCCTCGATCTTCGGACGATGAATTCGAACGTGGGCGGACGATTCGCAAAATGTGCGGAGTAATAATTTAAATATGTTCGTATCTTTGAATACTACCTCTATCTTCTTCTCTCTTTCTCTCTTACTTACTCACTCTGTCTGTAATTTAAAACAAATTTTTGGAAAGCGATGCCTCAGTGTGCATCGCTAAATAAGATTGTTGAAATATTAAATTTATTGCGTCATACATATGTTAGACGAAATAAACGAAGAACTTAAGAAAAGAATCAATTTAGGCAATTTCAATAAATTACTCAGCTTACGGTGTCTGTCTAGGAGCAAATCAAAATATACAGAACAATCATCCTATTGGTAGTCCTTTATGGTAGCGAAACGTGTTCGCTTACGTTACAGGATGAAAAGAAATTTAGGATCTTCGAGAATAAAGTTGTTCGTAAAATCTTCGGTCCAAAACGCGATGAGGAAATGGGCGAATGGAGAAAACTTCATAATGTAGAAGTACACCGACTGTGCAACAAATCGGACATCATTAACGTCATCAAATTACCTCGATTAAAATAGGCAGGTCATGTGGCGAGCATGGGGGAGGAATAAAATACTGATAGATATACAGAACAGGAAAAGACCACTAGGTAGACCGAGACGTAGATGGGAGGACAATATTATTTCGGAATTTTAAAGAAATAGGCTATACGAAGACCACAAATGGAGGGGACGCGTTCAGGGACGAGAACACTGGCGGGATTTTGTATCTGCAGCAATGAACTTTCGAGTTCCTAATACCAATTAATAATAACAATAATAATAATAATAATAGATATATTAGATTTGCTTTATCAAGCGGGTGTCGATGACAAAGGCACTGCTAAGCGGTGCGATAAGCAACCGAACGATCGTTGTTGTAGAAAAAACAAATAACGCAGCATAAATGTATTTTAATATATAATAAATATAAATATAATACATATTTTTATGTATTTATATATAATTATATGTATATATTTATATATAAATTTTTATTTAAATATATAAATGATAAATAATAAATATATAATATAATCACGGAAAATTTAACTAAGATATTGATTTTGTTTTTATTTAAAAGAAAGACAAGATAACACACAGATGAATAATTCAAGAATAATCGTTATATGTTATAATGTATGTTTATTTCTACCTTTTTTTCTTTCACAATGAAAAATTATTCTCTCAGATGGTGCGAAAGGAAGAGGACAATCTGAGAGGAAACACGTAACTCATAATTCGTTATATTTACTAGCTCGTAAAACAAATCGACGATATTTGTCTTGCAAACCATTCGGTGAAATTACACGAGCGTAACGTTGAACCGAGCGGAAGGAAGGCGTTAGAACGTTTTCCTCGTGTAAATACGACACAAATTCGATACCAACCATCTCTCTCTCTCTCTCTCTTATTTTGTTTCCTTATCTTTTTCTTTGTTTCTCTCACTAGTCTTCTTGTCTTTCCACTCGACCTATCGCACATGTCTCTCAGGGTAAAGGAAAGAAGAGAGAGGGTGCACTTGGGAATTTATCTATCTCTCTATCTCTTTATCTTTCTTTCTTGTATCTCAATCTCACTACCTTAGAATTGAAACGATACTTGCCTCTTTCTATCTCATTTACCGTTTATTACGATTCTCATTCATCTAATCTGTCTCTTGCGGTAACACAGCACAGCTTGCGTAACACATTTGTTCGCTAATGTCACATTCATGATATAAATGCCCATGGGAAATAATACCTTCTGGGCTTTGGACTAATCGCACCCTCGTTTTCCGTGCAAATGTCGAAACGGAAACTGGACTACCAACCAACCAAGAACTCTCTGTAACTATCTGAATCAATCAAAATTTATGAAGCTCGTTAATGTGTTGTAAACATTTCGAATCATATATTCTACTTATTTGTTAGTATACACAATATTTCTAAAACATAATAAAAATATAATTCTCTAGAGTCAGACTAAACGTCAAGTTTGACGAAGAAAAAGAGAAAAGAGTTCTCGAAATAATAATTTTTTTTTTCTACTCCCCTTAAAGTTCTTGTCGACCTCAACGAAGCACCTGTCTCGCACGCATGTTAGGCAGACGAGCGTATAGGAGAATATACGGGCCCTTAATCCTGACATTTCATTCCCCCTAGCATAACGAAGAGAGAGAAAGAGAGAGAGTGTAGTAGGGTGCATCAAAAGGACGAGTCTTCTTGACGAAACGTTCATGCGGACGAACGATATCATCGAAGCTTCGCGAGGATAAACGCGTTTGCGAAACGATGCACAACTTCAAACGCCTCGGCAAATTCAAAAGGGGTCGGGTTTCAACGATAGACGGTATATCTATCGAATCAATTTCTTCAAAATAGAAATAAAAAGAAATATATATATATATATAGAAAGAGAAAAATCATAGGAATATCACTGCGATCATTCATCATCAACGTTTTTTTAATTCTTTTTATTTAATCTCAAATCATATTTTTGTACAATACAACCAAAAAAGAAATGGAGAATAGAAAAATTGATTAACGATAATAGTCATTAGATTTTATACAATGGCTCATCTTATCGCATTATTTTTTTTTATTACCCCTGTGTTTCGACAAATGGAATCGAAGAAACGCGCCAGACATTTCATAAATCCTAGGGATTCACCGTAAGAAATAGCGAGGAGAAGACCAAGAGTGACTTTTGTGTTCGTTCGTTGTTTTCCTACTACCCCCTACTATCTCTCTCTCTCTCTTTTTCTTTCATCCCCTTACAAATCTCCGATCTCGAAGGAAAATAAACCGTGTAAGCTCACTATATAAATTTCTAAGAATACGATACTATGATGGATTTGTCGTATTTCAAAGAGAAATTTCCTAATGGAAAATAAAATCCGATGAATAAATCCTAAAAGTAAGAGGATCGATATTAATAACTTCGCATGTATATATGCTCATAATTATTAAAGTGGTCTAAATTAAAATTTAAGTAAAAAAAAAAAAGAGTTATTTTACAATCACATTATTTTAAATTAAATAAATTCAATATAATTTTCACGATATTGAATCGTTAGATGGTGTTTGTTATTTCAATATTATACAGAATTCATTTAGTATTCAAATGTAATTCTTTAAATATCTTGAAACAAGAGATAGATGACATAGACTACTTTCATAATTATGGGAACACATATTACAATTATAATAAATAATAATAAATAAAAAAGATTAGAAAAAAGAAAGAGGGGATAATAAAGCACATTAATTATAATACTCATACCTTTCCCTTACTTATAGTGTTTCAACTCTATTTGAAAGTTTTAACGATGGACACGAACAAGAAAGGGAAAATGTATAAAAGAAAAAAAGAAAAAAAAAAGGGTATTCGAAAGTATTTGAGTTTCACTTAAACTTTTTTTTCTCTCTCTCTCTCGATTATTCGCTTTCCGAGATTTAACCTCGGTAGTTCGGGGCAGGGGTTCGGTTATATATTGGAGAGATCAACAGTTCGACGCGTCCATGAGATCGCGGATTCTACTTTCTGTTTACTCGTCGAAAGGGAGCCGAAAGATTTCTATCTTCGCGTTGGTCCGTTCAACGTTTCTTCGGATTTGCCACGCTCGGGGTATTTACTCTTGTAATCTTTTTATCCATTTTCTCGCTTCCTCCTTGAGTTGAAGCTCGAAGGAAGGTTAGGAAAAGGTTAAGAGGATGAGAAGGAAAGGATAGGAAAGGAAAGAGGTATATGGTACACTGACGTCTCTTACCAACCATTTCAGACTACGAAGGAGCAATATCGTTTGCTTTCAGCCACCCTTTCGCATCTCTTGGGAGCACGTCTTCTTCTTCTTCTTCTTTTTTTTCTTTTATTTTTTTTTTTATTCTATCCTATATTACTACCGATCCTTCTTTCCTTCCTTCCTTCCTTCCTTCCTTCCTTCCTTCCTTTTACCCTTCTCAACGAGGTACATTCTACTCTCAATCCAACTCAACATCATCGTCGTATTTTAGTAACACAACTTGAACCGACGGAGAATCGACTGGAATCCTTAAAAAAACGATTCGCGTTACTCGGTCAAAGCAAAACTGGATAAAGTAAGGACGAACGAACGTCAAGACGGTGGTGGTAGAAGGCAATCACGTAGATAGGACGCAAAACCAGTCAGTCGACTTCGGTAAAGCGGAAATTGAGTTAACTTCAGATTCGATTGCGACCTAGCCTGTCGCAATCCTACGCGTACCGTCAAAATATTGAGTTATGAACGAATTTATTTTTCGAGACGGGAACTTCCTCGATCGAAGGACTAGACTCTCTTACTTGTATGTCGTATATTTCATTCTTTTTATTCATTTTATTATATTGAGACGTATTTTGGATTTTTCTTTATTGTTATGCTTATTTATTTATCATGAATACCGTGAAATAAATATTAAATTATGATCTTGTGTTAAGAATGTATTGTTCTCTAACAAAACGGGAAAAAAAAAAGAAAATCTCGTGAGGAAACACACGAGATAAATATCAAGGTAAATGCTAATAAATAAAATATTAAAGCACAAAGCGATGTATCGATGTATCGAGACCTTCGATCAATCGTTAAAAAAAAAAAAATAAACTTCTTCGGAAGAAGAAACTCAGCAACAGTTTGCACGCTGAGATGCAATGACCCCCCCAATCCACCCCACCCTCCTACTTGTTTCGATGACCCACTTTCTCGTAATGGTTAAGCTTTCTCTCACAATTTCGATCTTACTCAGCATGTCTCGACTCGAAGGTTAATGCGATGAGTCGGGCAAAGAAGAATGATTTCGATTTAAACTGTAATTTATGTTTTCTCTATACGTTCATTCTCGTTTATAACCATAAATCGTATTTAACAATTATACCAAGTAATATTTTTTAACATTTGTACGCTCATTAATTGTGAAGTGTTACATCTACGAATGATACATTGCATAATAATTATGTCATATCTGCGTGGAATGTTATGTAAAAGGATATATATATTTTATATTCGTTACGTAGGTGTACTAAATTTTACAGTAGCAACTAACGGACATCAAGTACAAATCTTTATTAAACTCTACTTTCAAATTTTACGTTAAAATCATGATATATGCAATGAAGAAATTGTCAATAATAAAAACAAAGGTAGATTCTTATTATTCATTTTGAAAATAATATATGGAACATTGCACTTTGTTTTATATTGTCTAAATATTCCATTGTGAATATTTTATTATAATAATAAGAAATGATAATATACATTACCAAATATATTATATGACCTGTTATAATAATTATAATTACGTAGGAAATTTAATGAGAGTAAAAACATATATGACCGAGAACAAATACGTATTCCTGAAAATGAAAATTAGTAAACTTTGTCGAGTTATTAATTCATTAGCAGTGATATCGACGAGAGGAACAATCAGATGAAGGATGAAAAATCGTGGCATTATATTCATGTTAATGAACTGGATATTAGTTAGAAACAACGCGATGCTTCTCAAATCGACAGCCGTGTGTCATTATATGGATGTCATTTACGAATGCATAGTCGTGATTACTCGAGGCACTTAGACACTCTGCAACTGAACATATGACATATATATAACTATTTTAGATATGTGTAATAGTCGTAAACACGTATATACTTTGGGAAAGTAATAAAGTTGAAAAGCTAGTCTGAGTACAAGGTCGGTGATGTAAACGACACATCAACGATGAAAACTACTACAACTACTCATAAAAGGTACATATATCCTTGATTCGACGAGCAACAAAATAAGGGAACGACAGGTAGGCTTAGGAGAAAACGGAAGGGCAAGGAGAAACCCATGAAATGATGACAGAAATAGAAAAGGGAGGAGGAAGAAGAAGGGAGGGACGAAAAGGGCGAGAGTTTACTGTGCGAAACACGACGACAGGACCCGAGAACGATCGGACAATGACATCTTCCAGAACAATTCATTGTTCCAAGGAATCTCGTTCGCTTATGCGAGTCGTAGAGGGAGATAGATAGATAGAGGTAAAGAGAGAGAGAAAGAGAAAGAGAGATAAATAGAGAGAGAGAAGCTGACTCCTCCTGTAGCGGTTGCAGTATCACTGTTCCACATCCACCCACCCATCCTCCCGATCCTACCATAGGCAAGCACAGTCCTCTTCCTGTTCCTCTTCCTCCTCCAGTAACATCTCCACACCCCCTCCCATCCCAGCCAGGCTGATACCCCCAGCCATACACCCAGTGTTCGTCGCCGCGGGCCGTCTCATTGAATACACGCGGGGACAATGTAGTCAGCACAATACCGGTGTCAGCCGGAAATGACGCCAGGGAGAAGCCGCCAACGCGTTGGCGCGCTTTACGAATTGCCGGAGTTAAGGTACCCTGCAGCAGCAGCAGCAGCAGCAGCAGCAGCAGCAGCAGTAGCAGCAGCAACGACAGCAAAACCCTACCAGAACAACCCCCATACCTAGCGCGTAACGCACAATTGCCTGTAGTACAGCACATTATCGAGATAGGTATCTCACGTCCAAGTAGTCGTCGTCTACCGTGAAAACCAGACAGTCTAGATCGACGTACGAGAAATGCTGATTCTAATGAATTCAAATTCAATAAATGGCTTTTGTATTATTGATCAATTTTCTTTTAAACAACATAAATTACTTTATAGACAATTTATCGTAAATAGTCAACGGCGAATGAATTAAGATTAATTTTCAAGTTTACTCATCTTTGAATGATATCTCCTAATCGTGGTATCTCAAATTGATATTCTCAAGGAATGATTATTATGAAACCACTGAGATATTATAATACTGAACATCGTTAAACACCGAGACTGTAATATCACATTTCTCTCCGAATTAACTTGACGTTACTATAACCGCTAGTATTCAACTGAATGAGAGATGAAGTACGTATAATATTGTCCGTCGACAATGATTACGATTATCAACGACTACGATGGCGACAAAGATACAACCATACTTCAACCAACTCCGACATGTTTAAAACAAAGCAGGCTACGTGCCAAAATCGACTACAGTTTCCGCTATTTCTTAAACAGAGAAAGAGAGAGAAAGAAAGAGATATAAATAAACTAACTCAATGTATATATCACGATACTCCATTAAATTCTATACTCCGTAAATATCGTAAGCAAAGAAAAGAAGAAAATAAATTGAAACAAAATATCTAAAAGATTTTATCTCGAGACTTTTCAACGAGAACTTGTTCATTCAAACTTACGAATTTTCTGCAAAGAATATTAACTCTTTACGGACGCATGTCTACTCTCAGCCACTAAAACCTTTTTACCGTTCCGGTCATATGTCTGCTCTCAGCCACCACACAAGAAACCGTACCGAATAATATTATTATTAATAAATATATTAAAAATATATTTTAAATTACTAATATAATATAATAATAATAAAAATATAATAATAAAATATTGTATATTAAAAATATTTTAAATATATTACATTATATTATTAATAAATATATTAATATATTTATTAAATTAATTCCGACTACTACGACACCCATGTCCAAATTTAATACGTCCGAAAAGGTTTAAAGATAAAATTAATCTTTCCTATTAACGTAGAACCTAATAAACTTCGTCATTAGTGTTATGGTGATCGTAAAAGCACTATCTTTTGAGGTAACTCATAAACCGTTTAACACGGATAATAATATTTACTAATGTAGAAAGGATAAATAATTCTATTGGAATTTGAAATATTTCCAAAAGAGTAATATTACAAAAATAATTAGATTTAGACGGTCCTAGAAAAAAGAGATTCACGTATAGCCAAGCGGCACTGTAAAAAGGGAAGGGCGTGAAAAGGAGGGCACTCTGTTCCCTCTCCTCTTCTCACTCTGGTAGTCCTCCCCCACTTCAGTCGTTCCAGAACTACCTCGACAACCCTTGCCCGGGCAATAACTCAGCTGCCCGCGTTGCTTTCCCTCGGTAGGTGAAAAAAACCTGACGCGATACAAATTGTACCCGCTCGGTCTACATAAATCATTTCTGTCTCTTCCTCCGTCATGGACCATTTCCCTCTCACCCTTCCACCCAAAATTCGAACGTCTAGATATATATCTATCACGTAACTTCTATACGAATATAATACAGACACACATACAAGAAGAGAATACATTTACATTTCCTATTATAAAATACCGATTAAATTTCTATCGACTATAGTAGAAGGTTTGAAATCTGAAATTTGAAATATCTAGATAGTGGTAAAATTTCATACATATATATATATGTAGATTAAATTAATCGATGAAAAATCTTAGATATCGTATGTTAATTTGAGAAGACAATTTTAGGCAGATATATCGAATATCGAATTCTTCTTTGACCATTTTACATTAACTGGAATAACGTTTCTAGATACCTGTGGGATAGAAAGTAATCCTCATTAGTATAAAACGTTATATGACGTTTTTTAGATAATCCGTTCCTTTTTCATTTCGTTTCATTTTTTTTTTAGTCGTAATACGTGTAAGGACGCGTACTTTTAATGCTACCCATCTGCTAAATATATATATATATATATATATATATATATACTTACTGCAAATACGTTGCCTAACTACGAAACCTGACAAAGGTCTTTGTACGTGTGTATCTTTTCAAAGTGAAAGACACGAGGAACGAACTAAAACCTAGTTACTTTCATCCCCTCTGATAAAAAAAGAGGTATGCACCTACCGTTATATGCCGCTAATGATATGCGAACGTTAAACCACTATTTTCATAATGAACATGAAAATATATGAGGGAACGTTTCGCGTGACTCGAATTTTTAAGAGAAAATTTTTTTCTATTTTTTTTTTTTTCTAAAATTAAACTAAAGCACGTACTTAAAAATTTTCTTATAAAAGGTGTTAACGTTTCTTTAATGGCAAAGACATTATTCTCGAGAAAATCGTTCAATTTGATTAAGCTCTTACAACAGTGGCTTTCTGATTACAGTATGCATTAGGTTGTTGCAATATAATATGCAAACACAATGAATAGATAGTACAAACAATTCTATATAACACACGCAAGAGAATATAAACGATATTACGCGATCGAAGAACGATAATACATCCAGAACACGAATCGAAATCGACGAAGCTCCATTTTCTATCGGATTATATTTCCTTTTCTCTCTTTGTCTATCTTTCATACGCTTTCTGTACCAGAATTTCAACTAACACAAAGTGCAATGAGCGAATTCTTTCATTAAAACGAACAATAGTATCTAATGATAAAGCATCTATTAATGTGATTGTGTATTTCATTAAAATAAATTTGATAATCAAAAGGAAAGTACTATCGTCTAGAGAATTCTTAGTAAGTTACGGATTGTGAATACACATGACCAATGAATATAAAATGAAGTTAAAAACGATGCTCGAATATGCGTATAGCAGCAATATTCAGGAAACCCCTTTTAGAATCATCTCCTCCCTCGTTCTTTTTCTATCTCTTTCTATCTCTGTTCATGGAGCATCATAAGTCACTCAAGCGTGAAAAACAACCAAACGAAAAGGCAACGTACTTGGAGACAAATTACGAGATACGGAGTTGGCAGATTCGCCGTCATCGAAGTGAATAATGTCGTCTTACGGTATAACGAACACGATACGTGCGTCGACTATTAGCATGAATCGTGGTCGAAGGAAAGAGAAAGAAAGAGAGAGAGAGAGAGAGAGAGAGAGAGAGAGAGTGAGAAAGAGAGAGAGGGATTGAATATACGTCTCGACGTATTTCCCACTCATATTCTTCTCATCACCATACTTTTGCAACCAACCCTCTCAACAAAGTGTCTCTACGCTTTTTCTTTCGTCGTACGAACAAACACACCTCGCCCCCCTCTCCACGCCCCTTTTCCTTCTCCCATTTTCTTTTTCTTTTATATTTTATTTTTTTTTTTTTTATTATTATTCTCATATGCATTTTATCTCTTATCCATCCTCGATAACCATGGAACTTTTTTTTTTCACTTTCGGCGAGTTGACGAGTTTTTACGTGATGACGTTCGTCACTTCGTTCGATAGAAAAATTCGATATGAGACATTTTCTCTTTTCACAGAAACGTTAACGTGTCAGAAAATGGGAACACTTTCTATTTTTAGATTTTGGTAAAAAAGAGAAAAAAAATAGAAAAATCGTTTCTACGGACAAATTGTCCTTAATTTTGTTCAAATCGACGTTTACTTTGCGCTTTTTGTTCGAAAAAAAGAGAAAAGAAAGGTTTGAATTAAAGGAAAAAGATACGATTAATCAAGCCTAGTAATGTAAAAAACTACTACGTCATTTTATCCTTCTTTTACTTTTTAGGGGGGAGGATAACCCCCCTAGAGGATAAAAGATGTTTTTGCTAAAGCCAAGTTACCCTCGCATAGACCGAAGTCTCTTTGACTTTCGACTTTTAACAACAAGTATGTGTACTAATAGCAACTTTGCCATTGTACGACGACGCGTAAGGGATACCTACCACCTACTCGTATTATCATCAAGTATGCTGTTAACAACTTTCTACTAGCTACCGCCGCCATTCTATTCTAGATTATCGCTTAAAGCGATATTCTCATATTAACAACGCTTGTGTGTTAATATATATATAATACATTTTATCGTAATTAAATAGTAACCTAAGGAAGACTTTAATAAATATGACACGGTTAATTGTTTTTCTAAAAATAGAACTTCTTTTTTCTTTTTTCGTTACACGTTAAATACAATATTATTGTATTAGATTATCCGAAACGCTCGTTTTTAAGTTTTTGTGCCGAGAAACCTGAGAAGCTGTGGAGGAACAATATTTTTAAGTTACCCTTTAAGATGAAGAAAGGTTCTGGAACTGAATGACACTTAGGGTGAAGGCACCAGTCGTCGACCATGTGCTAGAAATTGACTATTTTTTACTAAAACGTGATAAATAAGCTTTCTTTAAGTATTGGCCTTTCGAAATAAATGGTTTAGATGAGCTACGTCATTTACCGATGCGATGCTATCATACGTTTGCTTGTATACGATTATTTATTGTAATTACGAACGATTAATATTAGTAACGACAATCGTATTCCTCCACACTGTAATTTCATTAACACTTTCGTTAAGAAGAGATGCGTAGTTGACGATAAGTAATTTATTTGCTTTTGACTTTTTATGCCAGAAATTTTCACTATTTTAATTGTCATTAAATTTCGTATTCATTAAACACATTGTTTTTCATATTCCAATATCAAAAACTTAATTAACCGGGAGGTCAACTATCGAATCGTATTATTTGATGTTTTTTAGTAGTTGACACACATTGGACAATGGCTTAGCGTTAAAAAAGATGTTAATGAACATGTAATATTTTTATATAAAGGTAAATATTTTCCTGAAAAAATCATTTCTGTTACTGACACTAAAGCGACTATATATCCTATGCAAAAACATGAGCGATTATGGAAATTGGTCAGAAACACGAAATATTTACTCTAGACCTGAATTAGATTCGATATTGAATAATATTTAACTTTATTTTCATTAATTTTCAGAAATTAACTTCTATTCATTTGTATTTGACATTTTAGTTGTTATTTCTTCTAATTGATGTAAATAAACGATATTAAAATAATTACTTTTATTGATTTTGGCTGTAGTACAAGTGGTCAACTACTAACGAAAAAAATTGTCAATTACTGGTTTCTCCAGTTTCACAAATGGTCAACTACTGATGCAGTGATTGATTTTCTATATTTATTATTTTCGTGTAACACAAATTTTTTCGGAAAATATCCTTTGTTATATAACGTCCGAAGTTCAAAAAATATCTTCACTCATCAAGACCTACGTTTCAATAAATATGCAAGAAGTTATCACTATTTAAGATAAAAATTTCTCTTAACTGGTCGACCACTGGTCCCTTCATCTTAAATAAAATATTATTGCATTAGATCGTCTGGAAAGTTTGTGCCGATTTTCGGCAGGTGACATAAGGTTTTTGTGCTGAAAAATCTGAGAAGTTCTGGAGGGATAAAATTTGTAAATTACACTTTAAAATTAAGAAAAGTTGTTGAATAAAATAACACTTATATACAGTTTAATAAATAAAACTTAAATACGTTGCGTTTTAATCTTCCGTTAAAATCAACACGAACTTTCTGGACAACCCAATGTTTAACACTTTGCACGTATGGTAAATAAATAAGTTTAATTGAAGCCCATCGTGTAAATTGTGTGTGTGTGTTAAAGAACACGTTAACACTTCTCTTGAGACTTTTTCTATTTCTTTTTTTTATTATTTCTATCTCTGTTACTTCCTTTTTTTTTCCTTTTACTTTAATACGTTCGCTCTTCCTCTTCTTCGCGTTATTATCCGACGAAGAAGCAACTAAAAGCAATGAAAAATTGACTCCAGTTCCGTCTCTCGTATTGCATCCAAAGTTGTTACCTAGAAACTTTCGTCGATTTTACCTCTTACAATTAGTTTAAAAAAAAAAACTCTTTAGTAGTAGTAGTAGTAATAGTAGGAGGAGGTTGAGAGTCAAGGGGAGGATGGATAAGAAATGAGGGGAAATGAGGGGAAGAGTGGCAGTAACGTGGGATAGACCAAGCTACCAGGAGTTTTAGTTCGAGAAAGGTGAAGAGAAGTTTTGCCTCGTTAGTAGTTGCACGAATCGATGATAAGTCGAGGAAAATTCTGATTTCTCTCAAACTTCTCTACTTCATTGGTGCTCATTAACGCCAATACTAGACTTGGAAAAAAGGGAATACATTTTTGATACTAACTGTTAAGTATTGACTCTCCATCTTTATCCATTTCTCTTTCTTTCACTTTTTCTTCTTCTTTTTATGAATTTCTATAATTAACTCGAGTTATTAAAATGATAATGCACCTAAAATTCGGTAATGATTATTACCATTTTTCGTGTAATTAACATTCTCTTAAACAGTTTACTGTGGTACTCCGCTGTGTGTCGTTAAAGTCGACCAATGACGAGTTTCGACGTTAAAATTGATCATTTTGAAGTAAAAATAAAAACCAAATAATAATTTATAAATCTTGGAACTCTTCTTACTTATCTTGAAATTTTTTTCACAAAAATTACAATTTACGTAGTAAATGGTCGTTCCTTTTTACAAATGACGAGTATACTAGTCATGACACAAAATCCCGCCACTTCTTCATGACGAGTATACTTGTCGAATTTAATTAATTGGTTAAATAATTGTAAATTAAATTGACGAAAGTAAGCTCGAGAAATAATAAGTCAAAATAATTTCACTAATGTGCAATACAAATAAATTCTATCGAATTGGTTCAAGTATCTAGCCACGTTGTATTATTAATTCTCGATTGATAATTATTAAAAATTCGAACCAATTCGAGCACGGTTAATAACATAAAAATGGGTGACCTGTCCGCAGAAAAAAAAGAAAGAAAGACAAAAGACTGTTGATTCCAGAGATTCTGTAGTAAAATGGCTGGGTGGGTTGTGACCTCTTTTTTAATAATATCGCATAAATTTCAAAAGGTATTAGTACAAAAGGTGAGATTCGCAAACTCGTAAAAAAGGTAAGGAGTAGAAAATGCACAAATGTTGATTATCCATGTACTACGATTTATAACATAAAAAAAGAGAATAATATTAATAAAATTAACTTGGTATGTTATAATTGATATTATAAAATAAAAAAAGAGAGAGAGAGAGAGAGATAGAAAGATATAGATAACTAAGGAAAGGTTAATGAAGCATAGAAATATCATCGTCGAATAAATAATTAATTGGGAATCGCGATTCGAAAGACCGTGGACCGTCTTCGGAGCGTTCGTAAATTGCAATCAAAGTACGGAATACTACGGAAAAGAGGTCGACAACCTCGACTTCGATAATTACCACCGACGGGCGCGTGGGCGAAGCATCTCTCTTTCTCTCTCTCTCTCTCTCTCACTCTCTCTCCTGGGATTTTGCGCTTCACTTGTGGCGAATCGATGGAGCACTTCGATCGTCCGATAAAAATACGTTGCTTCTCTCTCTCTCTCTCTCTCTCTCTCTCTCTTTTCCTTCTTCCATCTATCTCTTCTTCTCATTTTATTTTACGTGTAAATGTATTTGTAAGCGTATGTGTGAGACACACGGAATTATTTCGTAAAAATAAATTCTAACATATTGTTGCACAATGTGTGTTGCACGTATACGAAATACCATGAAAACGATGATGAATGTCATCAGTAAGTAATGGCACGATGCATGTTGCAAACAAACAAACAAACAAAATAACAAAGAGGAATAGATATAAGGATAGAGATAGATAGAGATAGATAGATAGATAGATAGAAAGAAAGGTTTCGATGAAACGTCGATGAGAATAGAAGTGAGATATAGAAGAAGGTTGAAAAAAGGGGGAGGGAAAAGCAAGAGGGGGAAGTTGAGGGAACGAACGACATTCTTTGATGTCGATGGCTCCCAACGTTTACTATTTTCACAGAGATTCCAACAACGCAGGTATTCAGGTCGGGGAAATATATCGCGAGTTTTACAGAAAAGAGGAAGAAAATGGGGAAGAACAGGGGAAAAAGAAGGGGAGGGGGAACACGAGGAGGAAAGTGAAAAAAGAAAAAAAAAGAAGAAAGAAAAAAAAAATGAAAAATATAGCATAAAAATATTCGCTTGAACGACCCTACGAAATAGCTGTTCGCGATTTCCAATAAAAATGGAGGAGGAGAAAAAGAGAGAGAGAAAGAAGAATCTAAAGATGGATAATAGTGATTCCACTCCTGTAGACACGCTGTTCACGAAGAAAATTATTTCACATTGATGTAGATGTTACATTATTTAATGCGAATAAGACATCAGTTTTTTTAATTTGCTTATTTTCGATTCGTCGTAAATATAATAACATAAACATATTACGTTTTCGTATATAAATGAAGTAGCAGTATTTCACGGTTACACGAGTGTCTTAATTCGACTGCTCATGTTGAAGAAGTTCTTCCTCTATACAACTAGCTTTAACCGCGATGAAAACTCATTACACTTGCACCTATGACTACACAACGTTTGATATACCTAAGGAAATCCCATAGGACACGGTAAACGCGATGATTACGATGTGCCGGTGTGTTACGCTCGTCGCGTTTCTAGCGAAACATGATTTACGCTTTGGTATATTTCTATGTATTATATATATCTATATATATATATTTAGAAAGTGGTGGAAATTTACTCACAGCAGAAATCACGTATCATCAGAAATATCGGTATACGGCGAGCTAGAATAGCGTTGATACAATTTCCGCTTGTCGATTCTAGCAAGCGAGACGAATGAAATGAAGTTTCTTTCGTTTTTTTTTCCTTCTTCTGCTTCTCTTCTTCTTCTCTTCTTCTTCTTCTTCTTTTCTTTCCTCTTTTCCTATTTTTATTTTGTGTTTTTTTTTCTGTTTATTTCGAAAGAACTTTGTATGCGCACTTATTTCTTTCAAATGATTTTATTTTATACATATACATGTTTAACCACTTGCAGTGCAAAAAAGTTTTTGGTTGAGCTTGCTAGAACAGTCGAATGCCAATCATCTCAGGGCGCGGTCAGGTAGCATTCAAGGGGTTCCAGAAAGGAATATAAAGACGCATCAATTGGTGATAAAGTTACATATGTATGAATACTAAATTTATTTATTAATAATTTTGCAGAGTGTAATATTTTTCAAAATCATCAATGCATCTTTCTTTCTGCAATAAACCCTTGACGACGTGTTAAACACGTCGCTGGCATTCCGGTAAGAAAAGCATCTCAACGTGCGTGACACGTCTTTCCACTGAAAGAGACAGAAATTTTTTACAGAAATTGACTCACAAGTAACTTGACATCGATGAAAGAAAACAACGGACAAATTAATTCACGAGACTAAAACAAAACTTACCTATATCCTACCTGATCATATATCACGGATTATATTTCGAAAAAGTTAACATTGAAAAAAAAAACAAAGAGAAATAGAAAGAGAAAGAATAAAATTTGTTAGAATAAAAAATTAAAAAAAATTTTTAAAAAGGGACGAAAGAGAGGTGGGGTGGGGTGGGAAGGGGTGTATGGCGAACTATTAACTATCAAGCATGCGCGCGGTTTTCCGGGAGTAGTGGTGGTCATGGTGTTGGTGGTGGTAGACGAAGGATGGGAAAGGATGGAGAAGGATGGTAGTAGGGGGTTGTGGGTAACTTGCGCGTCGTTGATTCGTTCGTCCGAACAAAAAATGAGAAAATACGTCCGTAGGGCAATTAGAGCAGGAGGACGTCGCAACGTTGGAAAAGGAGGAGAAAAGGGTGTGATAGTATGAGTGAGAGAGAGAGAGAGAGAAAGAAAATGGTGAAAAAGAGGAACTGGAGGGACCAGAGAATAAGAGGGGTAGGAATGGGGGTGGAGGAGGGGGCAAATGAAAACGGTTAAAACACAGATTCGAGCGTACTCCGGCAGGCATTCTGCAAACATCACAAGCTTTTTCGGAGATCAAAGGGGCAACGGGATACCGTCCGAAAGTGGGTCAACTGCCAAATCAAATATTATCGGAGTAAGTATTAATGAAAGGTCAGCGATCATGATAAGTCCGTTAAGAAAATAATAGTATTGTACTGAAATGAAATTCGAAAAAAAATTCCAACGATATTGGTTATTATGAAACCTTTTTGTATTTGGAAAGTATATACTATTATATTTTCATATTTAATTAGAAAGATATTACTCTTTGTGTCGTGAAAAAAAAAAGTGCAAAATAACATTTTTCATTGAAAATATAAATAATATGTAAAATGTATCATTTATATACATAAAATAAATACGCGTGTATTAATAATTCTAGAATTTCAAATTACTGAAATATATCTTTAACGTCATTGGTGCTGACGTTCAAAATGTAAAAGGTTAACGTAATACTATTTGAGATCATTTTAATAAGATTTAATGATATCCAAGTGGACGATGTAATATCGGTCAGCTGATTCATAGATCCACTATTACGTGAGTACGATGTATATATATCTGGGTTGAAAGTGGTCCTCTTGGTAATGGTAGTGCTTGTGGTGAGAAATGTAATTAGCAATAAATTTTCGGTGTTCTACGATAAAAGGAGAAAGTATATACTCACAGTATATATATATCTATATATACGTTTTATGTTCTGAGTAGACCAAATGTTCTTTCTCATGTTTTCGTACAAGAAAATAAAAATGTTCTTATGGATTGGAGAAGGAAAAAGATCGTTGAAAAAATAAACTATTACGAGAAACAGTAACCGTTGCGGTTATTAAAATTCTCCTAACAAGCAACCATTAAAAGTAACATCGGTTTACTACAAACATCTCCTGTAACAGATATAATATCGAACGAAACTGAACGTTTCATATAATATATCTTGTTTTATCTTTCTTTTTCTATATGTCCTTTCCTTTTCTTTCCTTAGATATTTCAGAAAAAATGAAAAAAATGTCTTAGTTCAATTCATATTTAATAGGACAACGAACAATCGGTTTATAATGACATCAACACAAATTTAATGCTACACCGAAATGTAATTACTCACGATAGAATTTTATGACCAATACTGCCTTTAAAATGTCACCGTTAATTTAACGTCAATATTAATCGAATAAATATGTTGAAAATTCCGAAGTACCGGGAGAATACGGCTCGTGGCTATGTAAATATATATACATATATATATATATATATATACTCTACTAACCTCGTGATACTATCTCGTGTTATAAACGATATAAAATATAAAAGGACGATTTGGTTATTTACGCAAATCATCTGTCAAAATTTATTTTCCGTCCTATACATTTGTGTCAATACATATTAAGCTCCTATACGCTAACAACATGTATGTAAGAAACGAAAGGTCCGAAAAATCGTTTGTTAAAATAAATTTCCAGCTTTATCGATTTTATCGTTGCTAGTTATGTATATACATATATATATATAAATATAGATATGGTAGTGTCGATGCTACTACAGAGAAAGAATGGATGAGGAGAATTAGGTGGGTGGAGCAAAGGGGGAGAATTGGTAATGGGTGGGAAAAAAGAGCAGTAGGTAGTGGTAAAAAAAATCGAGCACGATGAAATTCTTGCCGAGGGAGTAACCAAATATATTCCTACGTACGGTATCCACCTGAAGAGTAACATGTATATACATACCTAACACGTTGCTATTGGGCCAACCATGTGTGCTCACGCATGAGCACACCCTCTGATAATGTGTAAAACGAAACTGCTGCGGGCTTTTAAATTCTGTACGATTCGAATTCATTCCGAACGCGGCCAAGCCGTTATCTATGCGTGCGTGGGTGGGGCTTGCGGTTTTCTGACCCAGCATGGTAATAACTCTAAGCAAAAGAGGAAGTGCAAGATAGAAAGAGAGAGAGAGAAAGAAAAAGAGAGAGAGGATAGGGGAATATGGAGGAAAAGACATAAAGAAGAGCAAGGAGAGGGAACGGTCGAGAGAGGGTGGACGTAGAACGCCTGGGGCAAACGGGTAGCTTGGATAAGGTACAAAGGTACAAAGCCCTGGTAATATATTTTGGATTACCTCGGCTCAGCCTATCTTCTCGTTTCTCTCTCTCTCTCTCTCTCTCTCTCTCTCTCTCTCTCTGTATCTTCGTTCCTCGTTAAAAGTATTCGAGTATTCTTCTAACGAGGCCACCAGGTATAAACAAACATAAAGTTCATGTAAGAATGTTAAAGAAAGGTAATACAAAGGAAAAGAAACAAACGAATTCTTCGTTCAAGAAAATACGAAACATCACATTGCTCAAAATAATTTTTGATTTATTATTCTTACTTCTTTTTTTTTCTTCTTCAACAAACTAACTTTTTCAACATCGTATATTCTACGAATATTTGTATAAGGTATTAGAGAGAGAACGAGAGAATGAGAATAACTGAGAATATAGCGTTTCAATTTCAGTTTTCAAAACTCAAGGAAATAAAATATTAACTGTCCGCTTTTCTAACTGCAATAGTTAATGAAAGAAAATACGATTATATAGGAATCCTCTGGAAAGTTCTTACCCTACCCCTACAATCATATATAGCTCCGAGGGATATAATGATATTTTGACATCGTTGACAACGGCAGATTGGATTATACGCGAGAACGGGAATTCATAAAGATAAAAGGCTTAAGTTTAAACTTATTCGTAAAGAGAGATCAATGTGATACACACGGATAAGTTTTAAAGCGAAACAAAATATATTTAACTTATTCTACCTTTGAAAGCTTTCTATTTCTCTCTCTCTCTCTCTCTCTCTCTCTCTCTCTCTCTCTCTCTCTACAAATTTTATTCGTACAAATGCTTTTTATTCGTAATGTAATTATATTGCTATGGAATGTGTATACTCACAATATTAGACTGTTTTATTGCAAACGTTATAATAGCTTAGGAATAATAATTGTCGAGTGTTAATTACACGTTAATAAAGTTCTTCGTAATTACTTTCGTTAAAGATGAATAACGATTACCTTGGTAAATTGATTTTGTAAAACCAATATTAAGTCACCACTATACTACACAACTATACCGTGATCGTCGTGTTAGCATAAAAAGAACGAAATAGAGAAGAAGGCTTTAGTTTGGTTAGAAGAAAAGTTTTTAACAAAATTTTCGTCCTTGAGCAATGACCCTATCCTACTGAAGATAGAGAGAAAAAGGCAGAAAGAGTGAGAGAGAGAGAGTAAACGAGAAGACTTCGTCGTTTGAAATATGAGCTTACTTTAAGACTTCGACCTTACTCAACTTTTAATAAAGTATCCTTCGGTTAGAACGAGATAAGTTTTAGCAAAAGAAATTCGCAGAAGTGTTCGTACTCGTCGCCTAAAGCGATTTATGTATACGCTGTAACTTAAAGAAATAAAAATAGAGATAATAAAAAAGAAAAAAAAGTAGAAATAGAAGAATAGAGATAAAGTGGAATGAGCATGATCATGAATTTATCTCCTCTCGAATTAACCCGTCAAAATCACGACGAATCTGATCGTTTCGAGACACGCAAGTGGTAATGAACTCCGGATATGAAAGTTTAGCACGTTTCACGGGTAATTACCGTGGCAGGTTTCACGGTCTCTACTGTTTCTATATGTATACGTGTAACTTGTACATAGGTACCTACAAGCGTAAGTATTTGTCAGCGTATGTGCATACGCGTAACACGCCACGTGTACTATACAAATAAGCTCATACCATTTTCCGAAAATGGTAGTAGTTCGATCGGCAAAATGCCTGGATATTTGGTAACGATTTTCTTCTGTTGCATGTATAACGTATGAACCCACCACTATCGATCGAATTCAATGCGAATTTCAATCGAACACGTAACGTGTTATCAAGATTATTTTGGGTGCATTTAGCAAACCAGGAGATAGAAAATAAATTTCATTGGTAAGAGTACTTTTATTACAGCTAAAATGAAATTTAAATTAAACATACCGGTTTTACTAATAATAATAATAATAATTTGTCAGTGTTAAATTTTATCGAACGATCGTAGATAGTTAGGTAACGTGGGAACGAAGCGGAGTTATAATTTCACTCTGCGAATACGCGAGAAAATGTGGTTGGAGAAAATCGGACAAAACCGAGTCATACTCGCCATAGCTTTACCAACACCAACACCAATACCAACACCATCACAAACTATCTATCTGGCTAGCTAGCCAACAGCTAGCCAGCCAGCCAGCCAGCCAGTAAACCAGCTAACCATCCCAGTTGCCAACACTAGCACCAACATCGGATACGTCCTGATCCGGCCACGTCGCGTCGGGTGTGCATCGGCTCGATACTCGGAACATTTCCCTCCGGATGCTCTACACCGTGGAACTTTTTTCCTGCATTCGAGCGAAGCACTACACAACGATTCCATACTCGAGAGCAGCTTGTACGCGTCCGGTACTTCCTATATCTCTTTTTCTCATCCCATCTACGATTTTTCTCTCTCATTCCACCCATGTACATTCTTTCCTGATTTTTCTTTTATCATTTTTCTTTCTCGTCTCTTTCTGCCCTCGAACCCAACCACCTCGACGACGACGACGACGACGACTCCCTTACGCGACTTTCCTACCACCGTGTTGCAGTGGTGGGATTCTTTTGATGCATGTACGTGCATATTGTAGCCGCTTATGCTCGCGATAATTACCGCCTTTCTATATCTTTCTTTCTCTTTCTTTCTTTCTTTCTTTCTTTCTTTTGGGCCACCCACCATAGGAAAGAGAAAGAGATAGGTAGACGACAAGGGGTGAGAGGAATCTCTCTCTCTCTCTCTCTCTCTCTTTCTCTGTGAAAAGAAAAGAAACAGAACGGTAATATAAACGTATACGTGTTCTTTTTCTACGCGTATGAAAGAGAATTAAAACGGCAAAGTAGCGAGGACAATGAGAACTGGAGTTATTAAAAAAGTACGGATATATCAATGATACTGGGATAAAGTTCAAACTCAAGGATCTCATGGAAAATGTAAAATGTCTTCTTTTCTAACGAGTAATTTTTTCTATGGGAGTTATATGAGAATTGTGCATGTGGTATATGCATGTAAGTCAGACTTTTAAACAAATGAATTCATATCGTTCTTCTTTATTTCTTTTATAATTATTTATTTATATTATTTCTATACATTTTTGTCTCACTATAGTATATACTAAAGAATAAAATAAATATTATTGCTGATATACTCAGTTTTCATTTCCAAGTATTTGTTTAATTTTATACAAATAGTAAAACGTACGATTCGTAATTAATAAATATTGTTTACTTCGTAAAACATATCATCAAATTTTATCTCTTTCGTCTCTCTCTATATATATATTAGTAAATATAATTAAATGAAATTAATGTAAATATTCACATTAAATTCGAAGGAAAAAAAATAATATCGTGAGTATAATTAATTCGAGATACCAAAAAAAAAAAAAAAAAACCAGTTGCTATACCTTATGAGTGTACTTAATTACCTGAATATTAATGTAATGATGTTTATTATTCATAAGAGGAGGAAAAATTGATCATTGGCATGGTTTCGGTGTAATAGTAAAGTTTTAATTTGTAAAGAAATGAATTAAAGTGAAAATAAGAGATAGAGAAAGATAAAGAGAGAAGGAAAGAAAAAGAGACAGATAAAAGAGATGAGACAATGACAAAGACAGAGACAGAGACAGAAATATAGGGTGGAAAAGAGAGCAGGCACGAGCTGTTCCTTGCTTGAAAGTTTTTAAGCTCATTTTCAGGGATTTCCATCTTCCCTCTCCTCTCATTTTACTACTTATACTCGACGGTCGTTAACCGACGTACGTACAGCTACCGAAATCGTAAAAAGCAGCCTCTTGTGAATCAGAGGCGAGTCAGCGCACGTCTATCATTCCTTTCTCTCTCTTTCTCTTTCTCTGTTCCTCTTCTACTCTCTTTCGTTCAACTCCGAGTATACTACACGTAAAAAGATATCTAGCGATGGACGTGAGTAAAGGTAAAGCTCTGTGGTTCACTCACATCAAACTTCTTCGTCGTGTGCGCGCACATACATACACACACACATACACATATATATATAAAAAGACACATATACAAGCTTCCCGAATATTTTCGTCGGAAGGCATAGTCTTTGTTATCGTCTACCCGAGACTCATCAAATTGCTGCCGTATTTTATGCTGTCCTCCCCATTCCTCCTTCCTTCCTTCCTTCTTTTCCCATAGCTCTTTATCTTTCTCTCTCTCTGTCTAAGTACCATGTATTCTTCCGCGATCTTCAAAAGATCTGTATAAGCTTCGGCGTCCATGACCGAGCAACTTTGCTTGCCGAATCCGAAAGGAAATATTCACAAAAATTTCTTTTTTTTTTCTTTTCCCCTTTCTCGAAACTCTTTCTTTCTCTTTCTCTTTTTCTCTTTCTCTTTTTTTCGTTTTATCTTGATTTTAGGTATCTACTACGAGCTTGTTGTAAAAAAAAAATAAAAATAAAAATATCACCCTTACAATTTGCATCGTCCTTTCGTTTTGATTTTTATCTTTTTTGTTAATGATTCTACGTGAAAAAAAGAAAAATAGTTCAGTTTGATAAAAAGAAAAAGGAAGAGACTGAATTTATTTCTTCCTCAATGATTTTGAATTCCACATTGACTTATCTTTTTTTCATTAATAGTTATAACAACTCCATTCAACCGACTAGAGAAAAACATACAGGAATCTTTTCTCGCTAACGTTTCGTTAAAATAAAACGTCGTATCTTATAAAAGAGGAGAACAGTATTTTCTCTTTCTCTTTCTCTCACTTGCACCCTACCATATTTTCGCAGTCTACGTACTCTTTCTTTCGCGCCATTACCAATGGCTGAAAAAGGAACGAAAAATAAGAGAAATGAAAAGAAGGAAGAGATAAAAAAAAAGAAAAAAGAAAGAAAGTATATAGAATCGTGGGTTGTAGAAATAGAGTGAGTTGGGTGATGGTAGGAAAGAAATAAGGAAGAAAGGAAGAAAGTAAGCAAGGAAGCAAAGAAAAAAGGATAGTACGAAAAAAAAGTATATAATATATATATGTATGTATTTTTTTTTTTAATTTATATATAATATATAAATAATATTTTATAAATAATAAAATAAAATTATAATAATAAAAATTAAATTAAAATAAAAATAAATTAAAATTCTTATTAGTATTATAAATAATAAAATAAAAATATATACATATTATAAAAAATATATATACATACATATATATTTTTACGAACTTCTTCCCCTTCTCTCTTTCGTTCAAAGAAAAAAGACCGACCATCCGACCAACCGAAGGAACGAACGAACGAACCGGTAGAAGAAAGAAAGAAAAAACGTAGCCTTAGGGGAATACTGGAATATAGTAGCATAGGACGAAAAAGTATCCTAGAGTAGAGAGAGAAATTTTACTGGTGGAAAAACTTTCCGTGGCGATTGTACGATGCAGACTTTCCTGTTGGTCCGGCGCGAAAGAAGGGCGAACGAGAAAGATGAGGAGGCACCGAGATGAAAGGACGAGGAACCGGCCGGATGATGGAAACGTGGGAGAAGGGGTAGGAAGAGAGGAAAAGAGGGAAATGGAGGAAGGAGTGGTAGTGGGTTGGGGTAGCTGGAGCAGAGGGAGAAAAAGGCTGGAGAAAAAGAGTGGGGAAAATGGGGGTAGGAGAATAGCAGGTAGGAGAATATATATACCCTATCCTGAGAGGGTAGAACGTTGTTGGTGAGTAAGTCAAAGAGGCGTACATAAAGCGAGCAACGTCTATACTGAAGAAAAAGGTAAAAGGGAAGGGATAAGAGTTCTATGAGAAAAAGAGTGGGGGAGGAAGAGAATGAGAGAGAGAGAGAGAGAGAGAGAGAGAGAGTCACCAACTGTGGAATTACTTCGACCAGGGTGCTTTCGAGATTACCGCTAAATTTTTCGTCGTTTGTCAGTTTTCCCTGGTATTCGCTTCCCAAGCTAGGAACGGTAATTTACGAGAGACACCCTACAAACGTTGCCGCCCTTTTCACGAGCCGATACTTTTAAAGTCGGTGGTAGTAAGGCACAAACACCCTCGCGTATTAGTTTTCTTTTCATCGTTGGAGTTTTATCTCCAAGGGAAATAGACAGACGTGTAGTAAGGGTGGTCCTTTTAACAAAGAAAAAGAAAAGAAATACAGGAAGAAGACAATGAAGGAATGAAGGAAGGAATGAAGGAAGAAAGGAAGATAGAAAAATGAAAGAAAAAAGAAACCCTCCCCTCACCATTTCTTTTCTTTTCTTTTCTATTCTTTCTATTCATCTCCGAGAATAAATCGATCTCCGAAAAAAAGCGTCTAACTCTAAGGAGACATCTATATATATGCGTTTAGTTAAAAGATCGTTTCCCAAAGAAATTACCCATCTACGTATGTTCATGATAAAACTTCTCGATTTACGGCTCGACCCGCCTTTGCGCATTAAGGTACGTCATAAATTAGAGAGTCCTAATCAGGTACATGGAGAGGGAGATTCTTCCTGGATCTCGGCTACTCTTCGCGTTATTCCAAGAGATTTCGCAAACTCTCCCGAGGTGAAGTCGTCGGAAGAAGAGTAAGCTTGCGGGGTGGGTATCTTGCAAGAAACACAGTGCCGGAGACTAAGCTCTCCTTTTTCTTTTTACCCTTAGACACGGTAATAAATTTTCTCGCAAATAGCCGAGCTTCTAGTATACGCTAGGTAAACGATATTGTGTTTCACCAGGAAAGGAAAGGAAAGCTTCTGCTTGCTAGTCAAAGTTGCGCGCGCACGCACTTTGTCTGGATCGTGAATTTTATTACAACTTTTTCCAGAGATACAGTTTACCACCACGTATATATACAAATGTCGCGTGCCATCAGTTTTACTGAATACGAATATGTGCGTACCTATGTATCTCTCTGTGCACCTAAACATCTCTATATGTCTATAGATATATGTATGTATGAAAGGGATGTATGCTCATACGTAACGTATGCACGAACGCGTCTCCAGGATGCAGACAAACTTGTGCGTTCTTGAATAATTCATGGCCTCTATATATATACATATACATATATATATATATATATATAAGTGCACGCATGCACACTTATATACGCGAGGTAACGATTTGAACGATTTCAGTATGTTTCCTTTTCTCTTTCTTTCTTTCTTTCATTTTTTGTCTTTCTTTCTTTTGTATTTCCACACTGTGCTGCTGCTACACATTTTACCTCTTCGTTGTTTTTTAAAACGCATTAATAACAAAAGGAGAAAGAAAAACGCGATAACTAATGACGTCCATGCTATCTCGTTTTTTCTCTCTCTCTCTTTATACTTCTCTCAGCAATCGAGTCTAA
Organism: Polistes dominula; assembly: GCF_001465965.1. Next base: position 2,762,843 of record NW_015148977.1, read on the forward strand.
CGTTTGGTATCAAAGAAAATTTGCAATTTAAATTTGCAATTATAACGTAAAGAACACGAACACACTAATAGTCTCTGTCTACGAAGAACTTTTAATTTCTCTCTGATCGGAGAGTAAAGCAATTTCCTCGTTCCGTGTGATCTCGTCCACATACGAGATACGACTTCTCTACTTCGTTGCGTGTATATTCGATTCTAAAAGTCGATCCGAATTTCGTGAAGCTTGGGTGAAATATATCAGCTAGAATGAAAATGATCCGACGACGAGTAAGTATCGACCTATCGAATTTATTCCACTTTTTGATTCTCGATCGTCATACAAGTGGGATAAAATTTGAGTAGAAACAACAATAAAACGGTAGAAAAGGAATGAAGTAAGAATGAACTTTATCAAAGACATCTTATTGCTTATAAGTTAGAATTACGTTTGATATCAAGAACATTCTACAATGTTAAAAAAAAAAATCGAAGAATAAATAGAAGTAGTAAAAGTAAGAAAGTGACGAACTATAAGAAAGAACAATATAAAGTTTGTATTTTTCATAGTAAAATTCAATTTTGACACGTATCTCGAATGAAAAAGTACGAAAGACTTACAGTTAGGAGAGTAAAGCAAGAAAGAGTATAGAAAGAAGGAAAAAATAAAGATACGTTCCTGAGAAAGTTGGTAAAGTTGATGGTACTACCATCCCCTTACCTTTCACACGATTCCTCTACCACCACCACCACCACCAGCTTCCTTTTCTCCATTGCTTCCATACTCTCAAGCGACACGGGACCTAACACCACTTCAACAGAGTTCACTCGCTGTCCTCTTACTCGATGGATTTTCTCCGTCCACCCGAAGTGTATACCTTCGTGTAGTTCGAAACTGCCTGCGGAATTTAGATTGCGTCATTAGGGAGACGCGGAAGCACTTGGCCGCGCGGATTCCGACTTTGATTGGGAAGCGGCAAACGATTTCCATATTGTTGTGTTTTCCTACAGGCACTGTTGTTGCACCATTATCGTTACGTCAATGAAATTCGAACTTTCCCTTGAAAATTGTGTTATTTTCTTTGTTGTTTTTTCTTTTCTATTCTTCTTCCCTTTGTTTATCTTCATCATCATCATCATCATCATCATTCCATTCAAAGAGAAATTCCACCCACGATTGCGTTCCTATCAATTACATACAACAGTTTTAACGAAGAGTCTGGAATTCGTACAGGAAAGTGAATGAAACCCATTTAGAGAGAGAGAAAGATAATGAATGTGAGATGGAGCTAACATTTCCATAGCTTGTACGATTTACTAACAAAATTCCACCGTGTTTTCGATCTAGTGTAATTCTAGTGCAATAGCTCGACTGCAACGCGATACTCACAAAACCCTTTCTTCTTCCTTCGCTTCCAATGACATAGACTTCCTATCGAATTGCAAAGAAATTATAATGTTAAATAAACGAGTTCGATCTATAGATACCATTGTAGACCGATCGTATTACACCAGACTCCAAGTTTCAATGGTATTCGCTTATCACTGCGTTTACTTTGATTTATTCTTAGTATTTCCTATTATTTTCCTTTTATTGTTAGATGTACTGACAAATGAGAACATTTATTTTCTTCTGCAAATTCCTTGGGATTTATTTTACTTCTTTTATATTACTACTTTCCTATTACGTGAACTACTTTATAAATTCATGGGTAAATAATGAAACCATATTTATTAATTTGAGTTTTTGTTTTTTTAAATAAACCCACTATTTGTACGGATCGTCTAGCTAACTAATACAATCAGATTTAAATTCGATTTTTTATTTCTTTACTGTCTTATACAACGATCCAACATTGAGTTTTTAATTTCTATACAATTTTCGACATTGTTCATTTAAAATTGGAGCTATTCCAACAAACTGCATGACTATGTTTAATTCGTTAAAATTATGCATACAATTCTAGTTACGTACTTTAAGATATGCTAATGAAATTTATATAATTATTATCATAATTTTACAAAATTCCTTTATCAGTAGTGTAATTAAATATTATTTAATGATTTTACAAATGTTCGTTATACAACTATATTCAACTTTTCTAAAGAATAAATTAAATTCTCAAGTAAAAAAAAAAAAAACAATGAACAGTTCTTGTCATTGTATCGAACTTCATTCAATTTTCATACAATAAAATAGAAACTTACTGAAATTTCGAGATCGCGATTTCGCGTGACCCAAAACTTGAATCCCTTTTCGTTTAAAATTAAATTTATAAAGAGAATTCATCTAATGTAAAGATCTTTGAGGTATAGAATTCCAGAGATAAATTTCAAATGCTCTGTGAGAAAGTTCGCACTTTTGTTATCCTAAAATCTGCTTGAACCGTTTTGTCTTGGGAGTTTCTTCTTCGTGACGAGAATCCCATCTACATTCTTGTTTCTATCTTCTTGTGTATCTGTGTACCTGTGTGTATGTGCATCTGTGTTGAAGGAAGGTAAGAAATGATCGCGTGTTATGTGTACGAGTCTAGAGAAAAGGGAAAATGAGACAAGCACTTCTAAAGAGAGAAAGAGAGAGGGTGAAAATGATAAGCGCCTCTGATAAGGGATGATAGAAGCGCCTTGTTCCAAGGCAAGCGTAACGTTGGTTGCAGTTACCCAAGCGCCTTATTACCAAGGGTCGACGTCGTTAAACCGAAACTATCGTACTGGGCCATCTACACTGACAGGGCAACCTTTATACAAGCTCATACATCTTACGTACCAAAACAGCAGAAAAGGCGTTACCGATTTTCCATATCGTTCATGATAATCTCACTTGCATTTAAATTCGATAAAATCTTTTCCTATTCTATCCGTTTATGATTATGTCAAATAAAAATGTTTTCTCTTTTCTTATTTATTTCTAATTGCTACTCTTTTATGGCACGTTATAACATTCAATGTTTCTTACGTATCGTTACGTCGAATAATAAAACAAAAAAAATTAAATGAAAGTATAATTATCGTTGTTATTCTTTTTTTTTTTTAATACTTTAATCTGCTGGACAAAGAAAATTTCTTGTTTCTTTTTCTCAGTTTACAGTTGATTTTACAGTTTATAGTTTGGGGATGTTATTGAGTTGTACCGTTGAAATTTATATTTTTTCATAAATTTATAAAATAATTAAAAGAATATAATAAAACTTTATCGCAAATTATTAACAAACAAAATTATTGAAAAATCAAGTGTTAGTAGTATTTGAATAAAACACTGTTAATTAATATAATATTATAAAAATATAATATTCTAAAATATTGGAATATTATTATATTATATATATGTAATGTAAAAAAATATATACTATATGTGTTATATATATGTTAAAATATACATTATATTTTATATGTTAAATATATTATATATATATTGTTATTATATGGGAACAATATTATATATATTGCTATATATATATAATTTATTAATATATTATATATTATAAAATATACTAATAAAATAATTACATAATAATAAATAATTAAATAATAATATATTATATACATTAGATATTTAAATNCATTAGATATTTAAATAATAATATATTATATATATTAAATAATTATATAATAATATATTAATATATAATAATTATATAACATTAAATAATTATAGTAATATAATATATTATATAATAATCTATTAATATATATAATATTGTTCCCATATAAGTATATAAAACGCACTAACATACAACCAGCCAGATTAAATGCTAAGAAAATATACTCATTTTCTGGAATAACAACTCAAAGTAATTATACTTAAAAAATAACAAAGAGAGAGAGAGAAAAAAAGAAAAAAAAAATTGCAGAACTTAATTAGACGATAAAAAGCAGCCCTAAAAAATAATGACACAGTAGGAAAAGACGACAATCGTCTTTTTTGCCTGACGCGTTTCTTAACAGACCAATATCACGTTGCCAATAGCGTTGGAAAAGGGTGGGATGAAACAAGGGGGTGAGTATAGAGGGGTTCTCGAGTAACGCAGACGACGGCGTGTTTCGATAGCTCGCACCTGCGACCCATTACCCTATGAATTACATCGTACGAGGACGTCCTACTGCTACTGCTATGAGAGAGAGGGTGAATGAGTGTGGTGGGTGGCGGGGAAGGAAATGGGGGAAGCACCTTGCAATTCGCCGTAGCCCGAAGTAGTAACACGGGCGATTGGTTTGCGAATTCGCCATCCCTTAGAGGAGAAACTCGAGAAGGAGAGAGGGTGAGCTAGCACGTTAGGTGTGCCTGGAGTCTCGAGATAAGCGGCTACTATGCAGGTGTTGGATAATGTCGAGGAATAAGAGCTTGGCTAGTAGTGTTTGTAAGAGAATAAGAGAATAAAAGGAATACACTGAGGATACGTACTTAGAAAGGGCCATACTGACAGAAAGCTCGATGATATGTATGTTGCTTCTTGTATTTCTAAGGTACTGACCAATCCTCAAGTGTACATTCCAAGAATCAAAAACAGATCCTTTCAGCGTTGAGTTTCAGACACGATTTTTTTTGATTGGTTTACCTGTTTCATCTATCTAGGTTTACAGTGTAAGTAAACGGTAAATCGTTCGTACGATTTTTAAATTGAAAAAAGTACATTGAACTGAAAGTTCGATGAACTTTAATGTTTGGAGACGAAATTTGTATACAATGGTTGCTTTTTCTAACACACATAATTTATGAGGCTATTGTAAAATATTAAATATACACTGTATGGACAATATAGGAAGGAAGAAGAAAAAAAGTTGATAAAATTAAGATAGTGATATTACGTTGGTAGTTCAACAAAGGTGACCTATATTCTCATTATTCATACAAAAGTACCTTTGAAAGCTCGTACGTTTGATATTATGGATCTTTTGTGCTTTCGTTGGGAAAAAAAATATAAATGGAAGAGAAAAAGGAAAAAGGAAGAGAGTGAGAATTAATACAGTTGAAATATTTAGTTGCATGGGAAGTTGCGTGTGAAAATATTAAATACATTTGAAAAAATATGTTCTTAATAACGTGCGAGTTGGAAATATCGTATTCGCCGTATTGATTCATTAATGACCGGAATCAGCGAAAGGTAAAAAAAAAATGTTACGAGCTCCAATAACCACGGTGTGTATACGTTGATTTGAAATCGGTGTAAAATTAACGAATATCTCTTTAAATCGTTCGAACAAAATATATACGGATATTTATTAAATAAAATGAAAATGAATTTGACCAAGTCGATGGAAGAAATTGAATTTTGCGGAAGTAATATTAGCGTTCGTATATCTTTTACCATAAGAAATTCACGTGAAAGTGTCCTGTCAGAGTTTAGAAGATTGCTATACCAACTACTACTATCTATGAACACTGAAGCCTGGCTGTGCCTGAAGCAGGAAGATAAGAACGAACTCGGTGAACGAATAATGGTAATACAGGAAGAATTTCACGCACGATATAAAACACAGGAATTGCATTTTCTATTTGGAACGTGTAACTCGACAAAGTACATTTAGTCTCATGTGTATACGTATTGTACTTAATATAGATACTCAAAAGAAACGAACTACCTGTATAAAATGGGTGACTTCGTTACGATCGTCAACTTTTTTTCAAACGATCGAGATTCTCGATGAATATCGTTCAACTTGTTTTACCTCGAAACAAATTTAACGACGTATGTGTATGGATGTATATTTGTGTGCATACTATTTATTATTATATATATAAATACTTACTAAAACTTATCAAGAAACTTAGCTCTTCGGAGTTATAAAGATCTTTTTATCTTTTTTTTTTTATCTTCTTCGAATTTATCAAGCCCTTACAGCAAAAGTAAATAGCTATGAAAACGAAGGAGGTAAAATAACGACTACGACGTTGGTTGGTAAGAACGTAAGGGAACATCGGTGAAGTGAGTGGAATGGAGAGGAAGTAAAGAAGCAATGTTAAAAGAAGAAAAAGAAAAGAAAAAAAAAAGTAAAAGGATGAGGTGGTGGATGAAGTAAAGGAGAAGTAAGGAAGATGAGGAGGAAGAAGAAGGACCTACCTACCTACCATCGGTAAAGAAGAGAAAGAAGAAGATAGGATGAGAAGCGGTAGACGAGGTCCCCTGGGAAATCATCGGTGTCCTCTCCCATCCTTTCTATCCCTGGTCCATCTTCCTACCGTCTCCTTTCTCGTCGAAAAGGATCCCCTTCTATATAATATCTTACGACAAGTACCACCGAACACTACCTCAGCTTCCTTGGACCGTCGAATGCCATAAAGCGTAAACTCCAAGGTAATCCGTCCATCGTCAGCAAGTAGATATAACCAGAAACGAGAAGACACTAAACTGGGATCTGTAAATTGATCTACGTTGTAGTTGTCTTGATTATTGGATCGAACCTAACAACTAACAACCGGCTTTATTTCCTGACACGAAAGTTTAACAAAAACTTATTGAAGTCTTACAATGTTGTATAACGACGGCAACAAAAAAACAAAATGAGAAAGAGAAAACCTTTTTTTCCTTTTTTTTCTAGCAAAAGGTTGTTCTCTCTACATTTATAAATCTCAGATTTCTTCCGGCATATATATATCATTATGCAAGATAACGAGGTAGGTATTACATCAGTTAACGAGGTGTAAGCCGATATTCAATGAGCTAAAATTGAACTAATTCGTATCGATTACTCTCTACTCCTAAACGAAATTTCTACGAAACCAACATAAAATCCATTACAAACAAATAAATGTAACACACCAAAAAAAAAATCATCGTTATTGATCAATTTGAACATTTATTCCAATCGAGGAAGTATTCTATATTCTCGCGAATGAGAGAAAATAATTGTTTAAAAGTTAACAAATTAAAAAAAACCTTACCTACCTGAATATTTGTTAAAATAAAACATAAAACGAAAGAAAAGATACAATCCGAAGCGTATTATAAAAAAGATAAATAACGAGAAAGAAAAAGATAAAAAGAGAAAGAGAAAAAACCTTGTGAAATTGGGTCGTGTAGCAGGCAAACCTGAAACACCAGTGACGAGATGGGGAGAGTATTCGGCAGAAATTCAACCCCATTCGAGAATTAGAGTAGAGGGTATATTTGGTATGGTACGTCTCTCTATCCTTCTGTCAGGTGTTCTGTCTCTCTTCTCTCACACCCGCAATTTGTGCATATATATTCTCTCTCTTTCTATCTCTCTTCTACTTTGTCTCTCAAATTCACGCAATTCGTAAATCCATTTTCTTTCTCTATCTTTCTCTATCTATCGACTAATCCACCCCTATATATCTCTCTTTCTCCATCTGCCTATCTATCTATCTTTCTTTTGCTCACAATCCCGCTTTCAGTTCTCTCTCACTCTTATTGTGTGTCCTCTCTTTCCGTTTCTCTTTAACGAAGGCGCGTAGCGGACACTGTACTGGACGACAAAAGGCAATCGAGGCCAATGGGCTAGTGGCGCATACGTCGAACATTTGATTGACGTTGAAGGTGTGCCACGGCACATTGATTGCGCTCATTGTTCAACGCGTACGGATAGCCTTGCACCTACAACCTGACCGATCCACCAACTTCAATCTCACTCTCTCTCTTTTTCTTCCCCTATTTCATTCTTGTTCCCCTCGTTCAGTACCAGAAATCGTTAACATTCCGTAGTGACCTTTCGCAAACAAATTTCAAATCTCCATAAAGAAAAGGGAGACTTGAAAATTGTTAGGCGGCCATAAACAAAAGGGATAAAAAGAAAATAAAACAATATTGATAAACCGAACAAGCCACGCCAAAAGCTAGTTTCTTTTATTCCTTGTTTACGTGTCTTTTGTCTTATGTTTGTGTATGTGTGTGTGTATGTACATGTAGTATATACGTATCCTATGCTTTTCTTCTTTCTCTTTCTTTCTTTCTTTCTTTCTTTCTTTCTTTCTTTCTTTCTTTCTTTCTTTCTTTCTTTCTTTCTAAAAGAACGCAATAATAACGCGAAATACAGGAATATGCGGTACCCAGTTTATTTAGTCGAACTATACGCGACTCGAAAAAGAGGACAATGAAGCCCAGATGTAACGCAAAGAAATGAGATATCTGGTTTCTAGCAAAAGCAATAACAAAATGGTAGATAAAATATAAGAATACGAAGAAGAAAGGTAACTATATACGTACGTATGTAAGAAGACAATTTAAATTGTTTCTCATAAAGTACATATTATTTTAAGATAACGCGAAATTTCAAAAGAACGTAAGAAATATTATTGCTTTGAAGAATATAATATCGTTTTAACAGTTACGTGTTCCAATCTAAAGTTGCACAATATCTTTTCCTTACATTTTATCGAATTCTTTATCGCGTTAACTTGGAATAATATACTACAATAAAGGTACGTTTAATATCATTCGTATTTCTGGATTTATTGGATCCTAGATAAACGGGTTGTAATAAAAAAAAGACATCTTTCACAATTTTGATTTGTTTTTTACATATATTGGTATTGTTCATATATATTCGAACATTTTTCTCAAGCATTTTTAACAGGCAGCTCTTACGTGTCCTTTTTGTTTCTTTTTTGTTAACCAGTTAAGTGTGTCATGACGATTATATCCGTCATGCATAAAAAGTAATGATCATTTGTTATTTAAATTGTAATTTTTATGAAAACAGAAACATATCATGAATTTTCATTTGTAAATTACTATTTTATTTTATTTTTACTTCATTTTAACCTCAAAATGAGCAAATTTTAATCTCGACTTGTAATCGGTCGATTTTCACGATACACAAAACAGCGATGCGCACTTTCAAAACAGAGCACCACCAGTTAACTGGTTAATTACAAGATAAATCTAATTGTTATAAGTATAATGATATTTCCTTCGTTTTTTTAATGCGGAATAAAAAAACCGTTTTTAAACCGTTTTGAAAACCGTTTTTGACCGTTTGAAGGAAGGTGATTTTTCGAAATTATTTTTAAAGAAAACTACTGCATGGAATGTTTTAATTTTTTAAGGAGATATTCCTTAAAAGAGATGTAATGAATATATGACAAAATTTTTGGACCAGAAAATTGAAAATTAAGCGATTTATTTGCAATCTCTCAAGGCCCCAAAAACAGTCCCCCACTGCTGTAATTATAGCAACCTTCACAGTGCATGAAATCAAAAAAACCAAAAAGTTTATTAAACTAAAAAGAATTTCCCTTACCATAAACCTCGATCGAAACAAAATATTGAAATTTAATAAAATGGCGGAGTTTAAAAAAAAGTTTCAAATATTGCACGAAAATTTGATGATTTTTGGCCTGCCAAAATTACATTTTTTATTCTTTCGAAAAACTAGAGGTTCATGGTATGCATAGTGGTGCCCGTTAACGTATTGAACTTTCGAAACGATTCGAAGACGTTTCCTAGCATTGATAGAAGGACAGAAAAAAAAGGAAAAAAAGTAAGAAAGGAAGGAAGGAAGGAAGTAAAAAAAAAAGAATAAGATAGAGAACGATCTTATAAGTTTCCACGAGAATGCACTTTCCCGGCGGATGGAAGATAAAACGTTTATTCTTGAAACAGTGGACACAGCTGGAGGCATCGCGCTTATAGATACGACTACTAGACTCCGAGAGAGTTTTAAGCCAGTAAAGGAACGTTAAAAAACAATGAAAAAGAACGAGGAAAGATGAAGAAGACAGAACGAGTGAATATGGCAGAAATAGAGAAAGAAGATGGGAGGGAAAGTCTAACGCAGCCCGAAGAAAAGCGCCTTTTTGTCTCGAAAAACTCGGCTCAGGGCTTTCAGAGAGCTTTAAAATGGCACGGAGGTTATGCTACGAAGCACTCGCGATGCGTTGCGAAAACTGTATGAACCTAGAAGATAGTAGAGGTGATAGAAGAAAGAAGAGAAATGGTAAGAGAGAGAGAGAGATAGGTAGGGGGACAAGAGATGGAACTGTAAGTTCACCTTAACAGCGAAAAGGATGAAAATGGAGGAAAAAAAAGTTGAAAGTTTCTCTCATATTTCCAACAATCACTCGTCCACCCACCATCAGAGTGAGAGAAAGAGAGAGAACCCTTTTTTTACCACACTTACACCCGAACGAGTCTTACCTTCGTCGAGGTTTTTCTATTCCAGAAATTGAAATGACCGACAGACACCTTAAAAAGTGATTAACACTTTCGTTAAAAGGATGTTTATGATTTTTATTGATGTTCATTTTAATGAAATAACAATTTGGAGATATTTGAAATAAAAAAAGAACAAATCTTTCGATTAGATGTAAAATGATGAATGGAAGTGTTCTTATATCTCGATTAATTGGTTATGGTGGTTATATTAAATGACATTGCACAAATAAAATTATACTAGGATAAAATAATTAGAAGAAATGTTGTTATCGGTGTATATTTTTTTTTTACAAATGGAGAAAACAATTCAAATAAGTAGAAATATCACATCAAATAAATAGAAATGTAGCACGGAATAAAATGGAAGCCACATGTTCTATAAAATCGAAATTTTAGTTAATTAAAGAAAAACTTAAATACTTTTTTTTACCACTAAGCAAGAGTGACTTTCCGAGGTTCTTAGGAACTTTCACATGAAACGAACTCGTATAACCGTGAGATTATTCGTTCGACAGTTTCGGAAATGTCCTTTGGGGCACTTCGAAAGCGACTATATAAGGATGGCCATAACGAAACTTTTCCTAACTTGTTGCCCGTAGCGTGCGAAACTTTCGGTCGAAGGTGCACGCTGTAAAATTGGTCGTGTTCCTACACGAGTAGTTTTTAAGAAGCCTCGTCGTCTTCGTTCCCTCTTACGAGGAACGGCTAAACAACTTTCTCAACTTGTTGCCCAGAGCTATGTGTACGTCGTACGTCACCAACGCAAGAGTGCTATCCTACGAGAGGATTCATAAAATCGTTTCCCTTTTATCAAAAAACTAGTCTGTTTTTTTTCTTTTCTTTAAATTGCGTCATTCTTCTCAACTTCCTATTTTAAAAATACTACTTTTTTTATTCGTATATTCTAATTCGATGCTAAAACTATGCCAGGTTATTTAAATATCGATTATTCATTTCATATATCAATTTCTATTGAATTTCAGTTATCAATGAATTGAGAGAAAATATCGTTTCGAGTTTAATAGACGAGTGACCCTGAAATCACGATACCGACAATTCGATTAAGTATGCCCATCAAGCGCCATTACGCCGATCGAAATTTAATAAACCTCGAAACGTATCAAAGTAGACTAACAAAAATGTCTAAAAGCATTGACTATGCGAAAATTCTTCAAGAATCGTGAATGTTTTATTAACGAAGTATATGAGAACGTTGTTATTATTTGTTTCGTTGAAAATATTTCAGTCGAATTTTGATCGTAGGGGAATGAGGGGTGAGAAAATACCTTTAACATGTACATCCATGTCTATAACAATATTTACTGAAATGTAAGACCATGAAATTGTATCGAAATGATAGAACTTTCCTCTCTCTCTCTCTCTCTTTCTCTCTCTTTCTCTCTCTTTTCTTCATCCACTTTCATATACATATATTCCTTTATCTTCGTCGTAAGTATAGGACAAAACGACGCTATACGTAAGGCGACAAGCTGATCTCCTTAAACTTTAAACTCGCAACCCTCCGGAGAGATCTCTCGACTCGAGACCATCTACTGAGATGAGGTGAATATTTTAGGTGACTCGAGTGTCCTCTGAAACACGCCGACGAAACTATTCGCCGTTGGAGCTAGACATGACATACCAAATTTATGTTTAACCGATCCGAATAAATTGCAATTCTCTGAAATAGATGAAAATAATAAGACTAGAAAAGTTCAAACTACAATATCACTCCTCGTTCGTCATATTTTACTACTATACTCGATGAAAACTAACGCAAATCTATTCAAAATTATTCATGAGAAAATTAAACAAATATTGAAACGATAAATTACGTTAAAAAGTAAATATTACGAACACTATCGTATAATAATTCCACGAACGATAGAAAAGAATTTTGATGATATTAAAATAATTTCTATCGGTAAAAATTCCTAAAAAAAAACAATAAGTACCCCTAAAAGCAAAAGTATTAAAAGATATGGAAAAAGGAATAAAAATATCTTAGGGTAGAACGTTAGATAGATAAGTTCCAATGTTCAAATCAAATATTAATTGTCATTTTTATCGTAAGAGCAAACAGAAGGAGTGAGGGAGGGAAGAGGGTCTCTTTGAATCTAAGGAAGAAGACGTAGGAACGTTCGAGAAACGATCACGAGACCCCCGTTAGTTGTGAAAGTGTAAGAGGCTTTTATTCGGTCAGATTTACTCAGCTCAACCCATCTTTATTCTTCCCCCTCCTTTCCCCCTTCACCGACCCACCTTCTAAACTATGCTTTTCCTCTTCCGTTCTTTTTTCTCTCTAGCGCTCTTTACTCCGTACTCTGCAAATTCAATCTTACCAGCGACCTCTAGCCGCTTACACAGTTTGTTCCGCCTATTGATTCCGGGTTCGTGCGAGGGTCTAACCCACGTCGGACTCTACCTATCTACCTATATATATATATACATAACTACCTTTGTCTTTAACAATGAATTTCCTAGATGATGGTAAACTCACGTGTAAAGGATAGGTACATTTCGAAAATAATTAGTTGAATCCTTTTTGTGTAACACAAAGAACCGACAAACAAAAAACAAAAGAAACCTATTCGTGATAAAAACGAATTACAAAACCTGAAATTCATATGGGTTACATTAGAATCGATACTAATGTAAATGACACCTGTAAAGAATATGAATGACATCCACGGTCGGACGATAACTTCTTCCATTACGACAGCTCCGACATTCGAATATCATCGATTCACAAAGTTCCTATATCCAATGGTTTGAAGCAAAAGCATATCCTATCAAGTGAGAGAGACATATTTTACAGAAATTCTAGGATACCACTCGAGAAGACTAACCGCCATTGGAGAAATTGCACGAATATAAATCACATGGTAGGAGAAAGGTAGTTGCGAATGTCTGGATGTAGCTGCACGTAAACGATAATCCATGCGCAATGTGATTAATAATAATTTGCTGGTCGGCATAAGCGGAACCGATTAGTCGGCTTAGCCGAGCGTTATGGTAATTGGAAGCCATTACCCGTCGAGCATTCTCTCTCTCTCTCACACACACACACACACACACACACACACACACACTCTTGTTACTCTCTCTTTCTCTTATACCGAGAAAACCTTGGCAATGCTACCTATACTCATTTCCAATACCCTGCAATCTCTTTATCTTTATTTCCATGAAATTTTATTCATTAATCTACATACGTACACGTTATCAGTTACCACCATTGCTAGTGGTCACTTATAACATCTAGAAACGATCAGCAAAATCGGTCATTCGGGATTCACTATCGACAAGTCTTAGATTTTCTACAAAGATAAGTAAATGCCCTCGAGAAAGGGATTCATGAAGACGAATCGACTCGAGACCAAGTTTGATAAAAATAAGTGAGAGAAAGAAAGAGAATGAATGAAAGGTGTGAGAAGAGAAAAAGGGTATTCTTAAGTTTTCAGGAAGAGCACGATCATGTAAGGAAAGCAGTGTACTTTAAAAAAGGAAGAAAACGAAAAGTAGGAAGTGATTGAAAAAAGATAGAGAGCAAGAAAGAGAGAGAGAAAGAGAATAAGAAGTAGAAAACCTGAAAAATCGTCGACGCAAATCTCCAACGTGTATGTATGCATGTATGTATGTATGTATGTATGTATGTATATCGAAGTTCCTCTCAATCTTAGTTTCTTGAGAGATCTACCGTGAGATTCGACCCAAGGATTGCAGTGGTACGAGAATAGGAAGGAAAAGCAGACAAGAAGGAAGAAATGCAGGAAGCGGGTAATCCTCTGATCTCCATTGCCGACATATCTCGAGTCAAGGGTTCTTCGCATCGTTGACCGCGTTACAAATCATTCGCATGAATGCCGATCTCGCACGAGTTCGTCACTATTTCTATCTATATATGTATATATAGATCTATATATCTATACGTATCTTTCTATTTCTTTATTTCTTCTTCTATATATCCTTTTAACTCATCGAATCGTATTATAAAAAGAAATAAATGAAAAATACCATAAAAAATTTGTTAGTTTACTTTCATAAAAAGAGATTTTCTTTGACGTTTAAGAAAAAAGTCTTGAACAAAATTCGTAGTTTAGAAAGATTCGGTTTCGTAGATCTACTATATAATGCAGGTAGAAATCTCAAGGAAGGAGGGGGTGCAAAATTTCTTTGACGTGACTTCTCTTGCATGACGTACGTTATATCATGGCAACGAGTAATTAGCATATTTTATTACGTTGAAGGTGCGAAGGGGTGGTGGCTCCATTACCGCCTTAGCTTTTCAAGGGGAATGCGCGTGCGCGCCTGTAACCCTTTCCGGTGCGTTAAGTTACCAGAAACGGTCCGTGCTCTTAAATTTTAATTAATTGCACTCTCTAATTAGACTCAAGTTCTTGGACCCCCCGGTAAAGTGCATTGCGTTAAATTCAACGAAGAGCTAGCACCAAACACTTGCACGGAATTAGTAATTAAGTACTCGAGACAATTCCGGAAAGAGAGCCAGCGTGACGGCCCTGTAATTGCTGGACACTATAGGGATTTCAATTCTCCCGCATCGAGGATTTGCATACTTTGTGTTTTGTATGCGGCGTGCATACAATCCGTAGGTATTACGAAATTCGGCCACGACTCGAATTTCTCTCCCTCGAACGTCGTTATAAACGAGTTACGTCACTCCCTCGAATGTCGTTACGCGTTCCGCGTTTTACCCAGGCTCGCCTACACCCCCTTTTTTCATAGCAAAAACCAGTAACACGCGAAATCACCGATGTTTTTCATACGATAAATTCACTACGGAAACCGGGCGAACGGTACTGGCCGTCTCACAGGCAAAAAACAAATTCGAATAATGGATGTCGTCGAATTAAAATATCTTTGACAGAAACTTTGATAAAGTCGATTGAATTTCGAATGATTTATACGGAACCCAAGTGTCAATTTTTTCTTTTCTTTTTTTTACGTGTCATTTTTAAACGTCAAACCAAAGTTATCTCCGATATTGGATGTATACGTTTCTTTATTACATCGTGAAAAATGTAATTTAAATTGTATCCACGTTATTACACAAGTGCGATGACCTAAGTAATTAGGCCAAAGTGTCTTCGCACGATGTTGAGTCTCTAACATAGTAGCATGGTGCTGACTCGTACCTTCGCACTTTCGATCAAACCATTATAGCGGAGTAGCTGCCTGATACACTTCACCGAGTATAACTTGTCCAACGTATTACCTAGCACGGTAATTGTATAACGTAACACATCGATCCATGTCTTCAATAACTACGCGTAACATGTTCCATTAATCGAACTTAAAATCTCGCGAAGTCATGTCAAAGATATTGTTTTAAACCATGAACAACCTATGTGTTGTTCGTCATCAAATTTATTAGATAATTTATAATATATAATCATGTTATAGGAACTTGAATATTTTTCCGAAATAAAATTATCACTCGATAATGTCGAGGAAAATACTTGTAAACAAAAAGAAATATAAAAAAATTAATTCGACGTTAAAACATCGAAAGAAATGGGAAATACTTTCACCAGTATAAGCGGATAACGATGTTTTTACTTTGTTCGCAGGTGTTGCTGCAGTTGTGACGTCCGCCGGTGGGCATGGTTTTGATGCACATTTACGTGGTCCGAGTTTCCTCATAGAACCACCATTGAGGGTGGAATTTTCAAATTCGAGCGGTGCCTGGCTGGATTGCACGGCATCCGGAAGTCCTCCACCTAATATCGACTGGTCGACTGCAGATGGACATCCAGTAAATGACGTACCAACCGTAAGAAGGGTACTCAGGAATGGTACACTCGTCCTCTTACCTTTTCCGGCAGCGGCTTATCGTCAAGACGTACACAGTGCAGCATATAGATGTGTAGCAAGTAACTCAGTTGGCAGGGTACTTAGTCGTGACGTCCAAGTTAGAGCAGGTAAATGTTCAAACAAATCAAATAAAATAAAAATTAAATTCAATTACATATATACAATTGCGATCAATAAAAGAATCCTATATTTCATATTTAACGTAATAAATTATTACTGTATAATATTATTATATACATATATATTAAATTAGTTAAATATTTAATTTCATTAAAATATTTCATCGATACATTCCAGAGAAGAGCGTAGTATTCGTCATTTATTACAGTAGAGAAAGAGATAGATAAAAAAAGATGAATTTAACTTTTATATTCCTTTTTAATGAACGAAAGCCCCTTTACCGCTGGTACCCTTTGTGCATGCACCTACGGTATTATCGATTCCCGGAAAAGAGAGCACCGGCACCCGACGCTCTTTTATATAAAGCAGATATTAACTTAGGATAGTCGAGAGAGAATTAAAAAAAAAAGAAAAAAGAAAAAAAAAAGAAAAGGGATGACTCTCTGAAAAAGAGCAATCCAGAGCGATCAATGTTCTCCGCTACGAATTTTTCTTTTTTTTTTTCTTTCGTCTTTTGCAGTTACAGCTACAATATAATAAAAAAGAAAAAAAAAAGAAAAAGAAAAGAAGGAGAAGAAAATGGGAATAAAAAGTTCGATTATAATTCGATCTCCGGGGCAAAAGCTTAATCAGATTTCGTATATATTCGCTATGCGCGATACAAAGAGAAAATTTGAAACGAAATCTGTTGGAAGGAAGGAAAAAGAGGAGGAGGAGGAGGAGGAGGAGGAGGAGGAGAAAGAGGAGGATGCGGTCAACCTACAGCAGCATCGTTGGATTTCCACCGTTCTGTGAAGCGTACTGAACTCACAGTGTAATTACCTCTTAAAAAAAAAAAGAAAGAACGAAGGAAAAAAAAGGACATACGTACACACATATACATGCATACAGATACACACGTACAAGTACACACATATAATTCGAATGCAAATCCGTGATGGTAACAGGACGAAGCCAACTACGACGTTCTCTCTGCGCTGCCAACTAACCAGCTCTTCCCTTCATGACTATAAAGTTCTAGTCCAGATGTGTGCCCGTTAATTAAAACTTTACTTCCTGGCATTCGGCTTAACGAAAGAAAATTTCTATCGCGAGGCCGACCAGTCGAAAACTATCCAGGGGGATCAAAAGTTCGCCGAACAGACGGCGCTAAGAGACGAAAGTCTGCTGCTAATGCAACTAACTGCAAAAGAAGAAGAAGAAGAAGAAGAAGAAGAAAAAAGTAAAATTGAAAAAGTAAAAAGAAAAGGAGTGAAGTGTAAAAAGAAGAAATAAACGACGTTGAAATAGATAGGAAATAATATTCACCAAAAATGCGCATACTTAACTGTGACCCCATGCATAACTTACGGTTGTTGTTGAAAAAGATAGAAAGATAGAGGAAAAGTGACAAATTTCCCTCGAGAAGGTATCATACAGAAATTTGAAATGGGAAGGGGGCTAACCCATACATACATATAAATATATATATACGTATATATCGTTGATATTCCCAAGCATCGCCCTATAGGCATTATTTGTTCGTGAAAAATACTATCTCTGGTAGTACGATCCTTCTCGGTAGGACGAGTCGAAGTAAAAACGTTGAAGCGAGAATGAAGCTTGGATGAGAAGTTATATATATATATATATAAGAGGACAGGGTTGAGCGGTGGGAGAGGGAGAGGGGGAGATGGTGAGGGGGGTATATAAAAAGGAGCAAGAAAATAGAGGAGGCAAACTTCCGGGTGACGGCTCCCTCGACTGGCGAATTTTTGCGAAGAAAAGAAAAGAGTAAGATCAACGAACGAGTTTCTTATTCGAGAAAAAGTGATGGAAAGAAAGAAAGAAAAAGATAAAGAGAGAGAGAGAAAAAGGACGAAGGAAAGAGAAACAGAAAGACAAAAAAGAAAAAAGAAAAAAGAAAAAAGAATGGGAGGAGGGGAAAATGGGCAGGAAGGGAGAGTATTCTTGGCGTCGCGACGTCGTGTCAAGCTGCACAACCATCGGGTGGCAGCTGGCCGTCGCCCTTGGAATTTCCACGTAAATAAAATCTCTAGAAGAAGAGTATAGTAGTACCCTCTTGAACGAGAGGACGACGGGAGAAACAAAAAAAAATAAAAAGGAAAAAAAAGAAATGTGGAAAAGAGAGAGAGAAAGAGAGAGAGGAGAAAAACACGAGCAAAGCAGACGCCGAGGACGAGACGTTCGTTACAGCAACGTCAACTTACGCCTCACCGCTTTCTCGACGCCGACGCCAATGTCGAGATTCACCAAAAAGTCTGCGAATAACGACGTGACACACACACACACACTATGATGATACCTAGGATATCACGATTTTATATACTATATTCGTATATATTTATATTTATATACATATGTATATAATTTTTATTCATTTCTACTTTTTCTTTCATACGAGTAATAGTAGTAGTAGTAATAGTAGTAGTAGTAGATGCTTTTTGCTAATGAATGAAAATATTATTTCTATCTGATAGGAAAAATTGTTATTCTAATTATTCTATTATATTAAACGGTATATTTAAAATAAACAATTAACGATTTAATACTAAATCTTAATTCTTTGAAAACAGTTACAAATGTGGACGATACATATTTAATACTTATTTAATATATTATGCGTGACGTGAGAGATTTTTTTTTATACCAACTCAAAAAAAAAAATTTACTACCGGCAACAACGGAAGAGACTATTTATGACTGTACGTAAAATTAAATAATTATTTTGGTTTTTATTCATTTCAATGTAATATATAAATTGCATAATAATTAAAAATAAACGTACTTTGTTTTGAATTTTATACGAAAATGGTTTCTATGCAAGTAATATAAGATTCTTTTGTATTCTAAATTATAATGAAATCCTCATTTATCGTTGTTTTCTGTTAACAGTCGTCGCTCAGGCCTACAAAGTGGACGTTGAGGTAATCGGAGGTGCATCAAAAGGATGCACGGCGATACTAAGATGCGTCGTTCCTAGTTTCGTCAAAGATTTGGTGCGTGTTGTGTCCTGGATTCAGGAACCATCTTCCTACATTTATCCTTCGTTACAAGGAGGTAAATTTAATTCATTTTTCTTGTTTTTCATTTTATTTTATCTTTATTTTTATTTTTTTTTATACATTTATTTTTTTGGTTGTGCCTTTTCGTACCTGCAGCTGTAATTAGTTGAATTTTTATTTTTCACCATGTTTCTTCTTTTTTTTTTCTACCAATTTCTTTCTAGCTTTACGAGCAATGAGAATTCCGTTAACATTAATATGGGTGCAACGTACCAACCATTATAACGTAATGAACGACTGTAATTTAAAATATTTGCACGAGCGTAAAAGTCTACAAGGAGATAATAAAAATCCAGTAGTTTCTAGCGTAGAAAGGAATATGTCTTTGGTGTATGGTGCAATGTCTAAAGAATTATAGTAGACGCCATCAGAATGATTTTCACACGCGTGTATGTTAGAGCTACGAAGTATGATGTCGGTTGGGTCATTGCTTACCCAGGAACTAAAATTTAATATCCGGCACCTAGGGCTGTTTCTCCAGACCGAAATTTAATATCCACAATAATCCTGCAACACCTCTTCCTATCTTTAACAACGATAGAGGGTAGATACGAAAATTGTACATCGAGGACATCGACCTCGCGGAACCGACGACGACGACGACGACTCATTAACAGTCACAGAAATTAATCCGATTCAAAGCTAGTGAAATATTCCTTTGCGAAAAAGATAAACAAAAAATAAAAAGAAAAATATTTAAAAGTATCTTCTTTCTCAATGACGATAATTACACTTAATTACATTTAGCTCATGTAATTAAAATTAATATGATTTAAAAATATACTCTGCTTCTAATGAAATTCATTCCATTGCTTTTTAAGAAATATAATACGTATATTGTTACAAATGGTAGTATGTAAAATGATGACGTATTTTGTTTTTAAATCGTAATTGTCATTCTTTATTCAATTCGTAATACCGAAACTCGCAAAGAATTGTGCAAAATTTAAGTGATCCGACAATATGCGTTGACTATAGTACATGGAAAGGGGAAAACGCAGGACAACGCAGTTGGACTCTCTCCAAGTGACTATTGTCACAAGCTATTCGAATAACGACCGGTCCGCTTCTGGTATAACTTTTATTTGACAGGAACACAGAAAAAAAAAACATCATAAAAATTTGTTCCCTCTACGAAAGGAAGAAAAAAATAGATATAAACGGGGAAAAAACGTGTTTGGCTATTAACTACGTCAGAAATATCCACGTTCGAAAATGTTTTAACGTAAACACATATGACATATTTTATTATCGATTGTGTCTTTTACTTTTGTTTAATCGTTTCGCACAGAGAGAAAGATATTATTCTCTCTCTCTCTCTCTCTCTCTCTCTCTCTCTCTCTCTCTCTCTACGCTAGCGTGTTAAATTAAAAATAGTAATCTAAAGCGATTTCTCTCTTCGTGTAAACATACACGAGAATGTAATGAAAATAACAAACGAGCAAAACTCATACAGTGTACGATAATATTTTCTACATTTTCCAAAATTACCACGAATACAACAGTTTGAAAATTTTGCATAACGCGCACAACGCCAAATTTACATATATCGAAGCAATATTTTCCTACACATACCAGATCCCAGTTGGCAGTATTGCCGGAACCAGACCATGCGTAATTCGATGCAGGTACAGTTACTGAACTACATTGGTGTCCTATCTACCTTCAATGGGGACGCATATATACACCTCCCTATAGGTTCTATCGAATGTAATACCTAAACTACATAATCTAGCCAGTCCACCTGACTTGGCCGACAATCGCTATTTAGGAGTCTATCCTTATCAGAGACTAGGTCTTAGTTCGGTTAATGTCTCGCGACTAAACGTGACCCTCAGTTTCCTATAGGAGTATCATTAGCTTTTAGTTAACCATTGATTACTACTATCCATTATCTTGAAAAATAATAATTATAATATATCAAAATAATTTCTATCTGTAAAAATCATTAAAAAACTTTTGAACGAAAAATCAATGTTTCAAATTCATCCAATTTCGAAATTAACGCGATTTTACAATTCTAGGAAATGAGCACGTGGTAATATTAGTCGTTCCTGCACGTACGTACCTATGGAATCTTCGTAAAATCTTAGATAGTGAAACTTCAAAGGCAAATTCTAAGAGAAAGCTTTAAAGACTACTTACAGAGATTCGAGTTTCGAGAACAGGCGTGACTGTTTAGGATAACTACCGTCGTTAGCGTCGACTCCGGCTTATCTAAAGAGACTCGAAAGCTTAAGTACGGTTGGTCTTTGGGAGTAGGTTCTCTATATCACGTTGTTGGAGACAGAAAAGAGGAACGAAATTAGAGAGATAGAGAGAGAGAGAGAGAGAAAGTAGGCGACCAGAGAATCATAAAATTAGCATAATTACCGTCCTGAGGGATCAGTTCGCTAGAAAATATCGTAATCCATTGAAATTCGCAGTATCAAACCTATTAAAGATAACCCCAACTAAATCGAATTTTATTGGAAAATGTTAATATTATATTATCTGTTATTATACTCGTACAATATAAATAAATATGGGATATCAAATCCATGTTTATCACATAGCATTTAATACTATTGGGTTGGCAACTAAGTCATTGCGGATTTTGTTTTACACCTAATTCAGTTTTTTAATAGCAAAGATCAGAAATTTTATGAACGTGGCATTATGACACTGCCTGACCGATGACAAATGGTCATCAACAAAAATGGACAATACCTAATTGAATAAACTTATATTTTTAAGCAAAAATATTGAATTTTCATTCTTATTTAAAATCTGCAATTACTTAATTACCAACCCAATATTATACATTCGTTCGAGTATATATATATATATATATATACTTATCTATACTTATCTTATAATTTAGTTAATGTTATCTCCTTTCGTCAAAGATTTTATCTTAACGAAGTCCTCCTACATTTTGTTTGGAAAATAAAGTGTTCATAATAATTTGTGTTAATTAATTAATTGTTTCAGATGGAAAATTTCATCTATTACCAACCGGTGAACTTCTCGTTCACAGTCTCGAATTTAGCGATCAATTACACGGATATAAATGTCGAACGATGCATCGACTAACCAGATTAGTGGTGGTTAGTTCAGCTGCTAATATTAGAATAGCTGGTAAGTTTATTTATTTACATATTATTACAATCAAAATAATTATAATCCTAAGCTAAGAGATATAAATTGAAATTGACATAATTATCTGTCATTAATTGAAGACCCAAAACATTTGTTTTCAGATCACAGGGGAATAATGCCTCCGGTTATGCTCGAAAATTCCGGGGTTGTTCACGTAGCTCAAGACGAATCAACGTCATTGGTCTGCGTCGCACAAGCTTGTCCTTCTCCTGAATATCGGTAAGTCTATTAATTAATCCTTTAATCCAAAGTATTGACCAAGACGTAGATAGGAGGACAATATTAGGAAGGATCTTAAGGAAATAGGGTAAGAAAACCACGAATATGGATGGGTTGCGTTCAGGGACAGAAACACTGGAGGGATTTGGTATTTGCGGCAATGAACTTTCAAGTTCCTATAACGCCAATTAATAATAATAAGAAGAAGAATCTAAACGATTACGATTACGAAATAAATAAATATATACCGCAAGGTATATAAATAGAGATAACCCTCCTATAACACGGTAGATAGGTTTCTAGATAATGTCGTGTTGTGTGAAACCATGTTGTATGAGGCCCAGAGCCAGTACAAAAAGAGGGGTTACAAAAGAGGATTAGAAATACTTTTCCGCAACACTGTATCTTTAAAACGGCAAGTCTCGCCGCGGCTGTAGAAGTACAGTGCTGTATAAAGGTTTTTTGAAAGGAAACCGTTGTAGGAGGGTTCCCACAATTTATGAATCGTGTTATAGAGAAACCGTGTTATAAGATGCCGTGTTGTAGGAGAGTTATCTGTACTACAAATATAAATACTGCGAGGTATTCTTTTTAAACAAAGAAATTCTTTAAATCGTTATGAAGCTCGTAAAAATCAGCTTAGAATTCAAAACTTGACGAATTCCTCAGCTAAAAAGACTATTGAATGTGCGAATCGTTGAACTGCCGAATAGGAAGAAAAAAAGAAAGATAAGGAAAGAAAAGAAGAAGAGGAAGAAGATATAACGCAAAGATCGTTGTTGTTCCCCTCTTTCCTCTCTAATCCATTTCATTCTTCAACGAGAAATTACGATCGATTCTACGAGTAGAATAAGAGGATAGAAGAAGAAGAAGAAGAAGATGCAGAAGATGAAGAAGAAGAACAAGAAGAACAAGGGATTCGAAGAGGAAAAAAAAGGAGGATGAAAGAGATAAGAAGGAGGAGGTGGAAAAGGAGGAAAAGAAGCGGGCAAAGAAGCGTTCCAAGTGGAAAGGAAAGAAAAGGAACAAGGATGCGGCGCGACTTTGATCGAGGAAAAGTGGAAGCTCACTCGATCGTGAAACCTCGCGAGTAGGGCGCAATCGGAAGCTCTTCATGTCGCCCGGGTCGACGAGAAGCTTTTCTCTCTACTTCAACGTTTTCCCTCTCGGAATTCTTTTTTTTTGCTTTCTCAGTCTTCTCTCTCTCTCTCCCTCTCTCTCTCATTCTCTCTTTCTTTCTCTTTCCCGATTTCCAACTGTCTCCCTTCTCCTACAAAACCTTCCCCCTCTCTGCCCCACCTCACCCAACCCAACCCCCGTTCACTGCACACGCCAATACGAAGCGGAAAATATTCGTCGAAATGAAAATTTATTGCCAATATTGAAATACAGCTGGTCTCTGTCTTCACTTTACGTAACACACAAGAGCGATTTTCCTCTAATGAAAAATATACAATAACGATAGATCCTGGGATATTGATAGATACTTTTTCATTCGAAATAAATGTTTACGGTTCAAAAAAGTCAAGATTTTCCTCTTTGATAAATAGATATTTCATATTTTTTGTTTTCTATTGTGTATATGTTTTTCAATTTTCAATCCTTCTTCACTTAAGTAAAATGTCTTCTATGTTAAATCAAAAATCGTTAATTACATTTTTAATTAGAAATAAATTAATGTAAATTTAATTTACTAGTAATTGTTCTATAGAAAGTATTAAAAATAGTACGAGTAAAAGCATAAACAAAAAGTATACCTTTTCCTAACCTAACAATTTACAAATTAAAAACTCAAATTAACATAAACTTTTATAGCTGATCATAAACGTTACGATAAAAGCATCAATGATTGACATCGTATGAATAGTTGACGAACATCTTTCAAAAAATTATGAAAAATCTTATTTTTTAAAATAATAAGTTATCGAAAAAGACACGATTGATGTGCTGTACCCATCTTAACCTAACTTTTAGAAAATACTTATTTTTCAGAATTTCTTGAAAAATGGTCGACTACTGACACGAGATCAATTACAAGGGTGTCTTTACCTTAACTCGAAATGACAGAATCTCTTTTTTTTTGACATTAAGTCAAGTTTGCTACATAGATACCTATATATAATAGTTACGTATAAAGTTTTCGATTTAGATGACGAATTTGTGTTCCTTTTTTTACCATTAACTTTCAACAGGACATTGAAGTTGAGAACGGATCAACTTCTCTCTCTCTCGTTCTCTCTCTCTCTCTCTCTCTCTCTCTCTATCTCCGCCCACTTCCCTTTTGCTCTCGAAACTTTGCTACAAAGTGAAATCCCCCGTGGAACCACGTCCATTACGTATTACTAAGAAGAGAGATGGTATAAAGAAAACGTACGATAAATGGAGAAGGACGGAAGGAAATGGGGAAGGGTGAAACAAAAAGAGATATATATATATATAGAAAGAGAGAGAGAGATAAAGGAAGAAGGAGAGAGAGAGTGGGTCGAACGTGCCTTGATCGAGAACTGTCAAGAACTTGGAAAGGCGAAAGGAAACTGAGGATTCAAGGGGATAAATGCTCATGGATACGACTCAACGTCGTTTCTAGGTCGACGTATAACCGAAAACCAGTAAAATTAAACTCCTTGCCTCCAGGCGAATCTTTCTTACTGGATAGTTAGAAATTTTCGATGAAAAATTATTTCATTCGTCGATGAATATGAACAAATACATATTCCATACATTGATAAATTCGAACGACTACCAACTTCGTTACATACAAAGTGTTCTTAAAGTTACTTTATCTAACTGAAAAAAAAATGATCAATGTTTTGTTGGAATGTTTATATTTAGAACTATGGTATCATTTTTCTTTTGTCCAAGATTCGACAAATTTGTTTAGCAATGAGTTTAGTTATATCAAGTAAAGTATTCTCTCATTGTCAGTAGAGAACATTTTTATAATAGGTAAGAAAGAATTGTGTTAATTTATGGCATCGTAGATACTTACAATACTTGAACAATACTTTAACTTAAGATTCATATCTTAATATATGAAAAATAAAATATAATTCTATTAATAAATCAATATTGACTATTTTTCTTGTTTATTTTGTCTGTCGACAAAGCGACTTTAGAATATTCTTTACTTTGTAATTTACAATAATTTGCTTATTAATAACGTTCTTATCGTGCTACAACTTGTGGTCGAATCAATATGACAAATCTATCTTTAGATTTGTAATTTATTCATTTGCATTGCAAATGACAATTTTTATTAATAACGTAACTCTCCATATATAACGTTTAAATTATATAACCGATCGTATCATCGTTTTATTGATTTGCATCCTCATTACCATTGGTAAACTAATACAAATTACTCTACTAATGATATATTAATATGAATGTTTCAACTATCAATAATACGATTAAAATCTTTATTTTTCTCTATTCCCTTTAAAGGTGGTACGCACAGACAGGTGCCGAACCCATGCTAGTCTTGTCTGGACCGAGAACTCGTTTACTTGGTTCTATGCTGGCAATAGAAGCCGTAACGTTGGAAGATAGTGGTATTTATAGGTGTTCCGCATCGAATCCCGGAGGTGAAGCTAGCGCCGAAATCAGGTAATTGGAGATTCTAATGAATAGAAATTATAACAATAGATATTTATAAGATATAATTCAAAGATTAAGATAATAACGCATATACGAAATTATATTCTCCCATATTTACTTTTTCAAACAATTTGAATTGTTCATTTTTACAGACTCATAGTGACGGCACCACTTCACGTTGAAGTAACGCCATCGCTACTGAGCGTTCATTTGGGTGGTGACGCCGAGTTCAAGTGTGAGGTTGGTATACATCCTCAAGCTGGACCACACTTTATCACCTGGTACAAGGACGGCAGGCAGCTTCCGGGCACTGGAAGACAATCAGAATTATTGAGGCTAAATGGTATAGGTAGAGATGACAGGGGAATGTATCAGTGCATCGTCAGAAGGTCCGAGGGTGATACAGCCCAGGCTTCCGCGGAATTGCAATTGGGAGGTACGTATGATCCTCTCTTCTGTTATCATCTAAATCGATCTTTCGTTCCTATTCTCTCTCGTGTCTTCTCATCTATCACTGGAACCTGATAACAAAGCTAACGTATTTTGTATTTACACAAATTTCGAGCTATCGAAAAATCGATCGTTATATCATGTTGATACATATGTAGGTTTCTTTCTGCAAAAAAAAAGTACAAATAGTTAAAGCAAATGAGTAAAATACGAACCCTGCCATATTATAGCTAGAAAACTCCCTCTCTCCAATCTCAATTATCACGTAACGGCGTTTCATGATCGTTCGCACTTTATGCCGTCCCATCAGCTCAATTATTAATAGAAATCATTTAACAGCCCATTAGTCGATGTGTACTTTATCGGTAGGTAAAGCAAATGCGTATTAGCACGAAAAACGAAATTAAACGATTCTATCTCATATATTTTTTATTACATCCTGCAAAATTGATCGACATTTTTAAAAATTTAACGTAAAAACGTATTTAACAATTATATAATTCTTTTCCATATTTAATCATCCTCTTCTTCCTCTTCCTTGTATTTTAACATACGTTTGGATTTAGAATGTAATATACACGTGCAATATTCTAGAAAGTAAATGAACAAACTCGATAAGCGTTTCTCTTTTCCTTTCACGGTCAAAGGTGCCAGGTACCGAGAAATGTTCTATGAAAGATTCAACTTTGAGATCGGTCTAGCTTCAATTATTAAAATAGAAATCATTTAAAAGCCCATTAACCGACGTGTACTTTATCGGTAGGCAAAGTAAATACATATTAACACGAAAAAATAAATTAAACTATACTATCTCATATATTTTTTATTACATTCTACAAAATTGATCGAAATTTGTTTAAAGTTAATATAAACGAGTTTCATAATTATATAATTTATTTCCACATTTAATCATCTTCTTCTTCCTCTTCCTTGTATTTCAAATACCTACATACGTTTGGATTTAGCACGTAATATACACGTGCAATATCCGAGAAAGTAAAGGGACAAACTCGATAAGCGTTTCTCTTTTCCTTTCACGGTCAAAGGCGCCAGGTACCGAGAAATGTTGTACGAAGGACTCAGAGCCTCGAGATCGGTCTAGTTGCGTTACCGATTGAGTTACAGAGGACTCGATTACTTGGCAAAGAGCAAGGTAACCGCGTGCCACGTTGTTGGAAGAGAGTAACTGTGTGTACTTTGAAGTGGAGAAGGCTTCTTTTACGGCGCTTTGCAATGTGCTTCGTTTCTCTTTCTCCATCTCTCTCTCTCTCTCTCTCTCTCTCTCTCTCTCTCTAACTCTAACTCTTGTTCTCTTCTATCATCCTCTTTGCCTGTCTCGATCTCATTTTCTCTCTCGTACTATCATTGTTCCTCTATTTCTCTCGCTCACGGTCTATCGAGGCAGGTACCCCAGAACGAGGCACCTCCACCCCTGTTTGCCCTATATCTGGACCACCTATCTTTTGTGGGTGCGGGGGTATTGCATGAAAGAGGAGAGCATACCGTAAGCAGGAATGGAAAGAGGCAATAGGAGGAGGGCCTTTGAAACAACAATGAAGTTAGCGTCTCTCGCTCGTCAGCGTTAGTAATGCACGGAATTTACGTCAAAGGGAATTCGTGCAACCGACGCTATAGGGGGAGGGACACTATTGCTAGAGTACGAGAAAGAAATAGAGAGAGAGAGAAACTTGATGATCGCTTTTCTGCAATTTCATTCGAGAATACCTAACAAGAAAGAAATGAAAGAGAGGTAGCGTTGAACTAATAGGTAACGATCTTTTTTTTTCTCCAAAGAATGTTTAAATGGTAGTTCGAAGAAAATTGCTCGATCTTTGAAAAAAACTGATAACCATTCGGGCGTGGTCTTACGAAGTGTTCCTCGATCGAACGTGTTTCGAATTGAAAAAAATTATAAGAATAAACGGAAATATTTTATTTATTTTCGATATTAAAATTTTTTTAAACCATTTTTTTTTTGTATGCAAGACAATAATACGAATCTTTAAAATTCAAAAAAAAAAACCTTGTTTAAAATTTACATCTTTAGAATTTAAATGAATTTTTTCTTTTTTCACCCCCATTTCTATTCAACATTGTAAAGTATATCGGAGACGATTTTTTCTACGACGGCAGAAGATCGTGTTCGTTAAAAAATAATACGCTTTCGACGTGCCACGATATCGTTACAAAAATATGAAAAATATATGCGAAAAACGAGATAGAGAGGTTGTCTCCAACTTTTATAATCTACCGTAGATCTTTCCTGTTTGGTTTGCAAGAAAAAGATAAAAAGAAAATAAAAAAAAATAAAAAAACATCGAGAGATCGACTTGCAAATTTGTGTTTCGTCGACGTTCCACTTTCTAAAACAAATTTATGTGTAGGAAGGTTTTATCGTGGGTTCGAAGTCGAACGAGAAGGTGTTTCTGACATGCAACTGTCGGAATAACGCATACCAAATCCAAGTATTGATGAACATCCGAACATGTTATGTCGAATGTAAAACATCATCTTCTTTTCATTCGATCCGAAAGTCAATATTTAAAAAAAAAAAAAAAAAAAAAAAAAAACAAGAAAAAAAAGATACACGTAAAAAGGAAGAAGAAAAAAAAGTAACCTTGTATTTGTCGACAAGATGCGAAAATTTCCAAGTTGAATTCGATCTGCATGCTCGTCGACACGTCGACACAAGATATAAAACTAGAACAATTCATCCCAGGCGACACGGCATCGTTATCTCTCGTAATCACGACACCGCGTATTTTTCCACGACGAGAGAAAAAAGAGAGAAAGATTCCATTTGCCGATACCCCATACTATCCAGCTAGCTCTGCTAGTAGATATATATATATATCTATATATATATAGATATAGATAGGAAAAGCATTATCCGGCCGTAGGAAGTCCCATTTTGTCCTGGCTTACGCACCTCGTGCACACGCTTCTCGAGTTCTCCCTCACATTAGACGAGCATTGATGATCGCTCGGAGGCATCGAGACGAGGTTCATCAATTTTAACATGGATCCGCGAACACCGACCGCAGAAAACACTTTATTCACCTGCAGACGAAAGCTTTCCTATCTTTCTTCCATTCTTTATAATATATATGTACATATATATATATATATATATATATATATATATATATTTGTTTTACTTATATACATATCTATCTATCTGTCTTCTTCTACTTCTTCTTCTTCTTTCTTCTTCTTTTTGACTTCTTCTTCTTTTATTTTTCTTCCTACGTACTACCCATTAGACAATCCGTTCGTTCTCTTTATAAAAATGACGTCTATACAAAACTCTTTTAATGGCGATGAAATCGACACTTTTAATTACAACCTGAAGCTTCTTTTCTCTCTCTCTCTCTCTCTCTCTCTCTTTTTTTTCTTCTATCTCTCTCAAAGATCAGACCAACGAGAATTCGTCCCCGACATCTCAACATCGTTCGATCACGAATCTGAGCGATAGTGAACTCCCATTCTTATTCTCTTTCATTCTATCTCCTTCTATTCTTCACTTTCTTCCTTCTCTCGGCTTCTATGTTGAACATCGCAAAAAAAAATTCATGGAAACTTCCGTAGCAACGAGCTCATTGTCCCTTCCTCCACTTCCAACAGTTCCAACAATTGATACGCGCGCCAAGCGTATCGCCTTTCAAAAAAATGTCTCTTCTTCTCTCTGTTTCTTTTTTTTATCTTCATCCTTCTTTTACAAAGATACTCGTTCTCATATTGTTTATGAAGCATCATCGTTAGAAACCATAGGATGTAAGGTTTACTGAGTTCTCGGAACTTTGGTTAGTAACTTGAATATATTTCATGCTTTTATCCATTTAAATAATGAATTATCATTATTTCTTTTAAAGTATAAAGGGTGTATGGTAATTGACAACTCTCTGTTAACGTTAATACGACAAAGTATATATATATGTATTGAAATAAATAAATATATCCCTCTAGTTGAACAATAATTACGAAGCTTTTGAAATATTTCGAACAATCGTCACACCTGTAAGCACGACGAAACATAAACTGAGAATTTGAATAGAACGATAGAAGTAAAAGATGGAACATTTTTTGAATAATTTTGGACTTTGTGTTTTAGACGCACCACCGGTTCTTCTCTATTCGTTCATCGAGCAAACTCTTCAACCAGGACCAGCTGTGTCATTAAAATGTTCCGCTGCTGGAAATCCAACGCCGCAGGTCACATGGGCTTTAGATGGTTTCCCCTTACCGACTAATGGAAGGTAATTCATCCGAATCGTGCGAAATTTTTTGCTTAAAAAAACAAAAAAAAAGAAAATACCTTTGAAATTCGTTGTGTCGATATTATCGGCATGAATATATTGGGGGGGGGGAAAGAAAAAAACAAACAAACAAACATTTAAACGCTAAATTGAATCGATCATACTGGGTAACAAATAAATATTTCTGGTTTTTATTTTATACTTTTTTCGTGTATATTCAGCATATCGTAATATGCAGAAACATTTATATTCGTTCATGCGTAAAATGTTTTTCTCGCTATAACAACTTCAATTTCATGATTATCTAACTAGAAACGAGAAATATTTTATTGCATCAAAGATGGCAAATATCAACAAGGGTAGTTAGACTGCCAGATAAAGATCACACTTTGATATGCCTCGAGCTATTTTTCCTTTCTATTATCTATCGTATATTTTAACGAGTGATCGACATAAAATGTGCTTCTCTTTCTTTATTTTTCTCTTACGATCTCGTCATATTGTCAATATGACTGCATCTTCTTGTTTTCACATTTTTCCTTCCATCAACGAAAACAACGTATTTATTCGATCAACATCGAATCGTTATGGATAATAAAATACATTTTCTATTTTCTCAATATGATTAAAACATAATATCAAATCTGACCATATATTATTCGTGGTAATAATGAAACAATAAATTTCTCTAATTTGAACGATCCTCGAATATTACTTTTAAGGTTCGTCATTGGACAATATGTGACGGTACACGGTGATGTAATATCTCACGTTAATATTAGTCACGTGATGGTCGAAGATGGTGGAGAGTATTCCTGTACAGCCGAAAATCGTGCTGGAAAAGTTACACATGCTGCACGTCTTAACGTTTACGGTAATTAACAACTACGCGATAGATGTTAATTCTTTTACCTGTTCAATTGTAAACAAAAATTATGTCATTTTTCTCAGGTCTACCTTACATTCGACTAATTCCAAAAGTGACGGCAGTTGATGGTGAACAGCTTCGTTTGAAGTGTCCAGTAGCTGGTTATCCGATAGAAGAAATCAAATGGGAACGAGCAAATCGCGAGTTACCGGATCAGCTTCGACAGAAGGTACATCCAGACGGTACCTTGGTGATAACCAACGTACAAAAGAAGACCGACGCCGGAGTATACACCTGCTGGGCACGTAACAAGCAAGGACACAGCGCGAGAAGATCCGGAGACGTCGCAGTAATCGGTAAGGCCTTAATTTCGAAATTCCAAATTTACAGAATTGTCGTAGGTCTAAACAAAACTAGCAAGCACAGAGGAACAAGAGGACGAGATCAAACGAGCAAACTCGATTGAAGAAACAACAAAATTCCAAAGATTAATATTTTCGAAAGATCAAAGAAGAAAAATGATCGAACAAGGAAGAAGATAGATAATCAATTGCAGAGAAAATGCGGTCCCGTTGAGATGGAGAGATCAAGGACGACACATTAGAGCTCACCCCCTATGCCATTCTCAACGCTCACGAACAATCGTTATTGTTATTTCAGTTCCCCCAAAAATTAGCCCGTTCAGGACAGATCTCGATTTTCATCTCGGCGAACGAACGACCCTTACTTGTTCGGTGACGAAGGGCGATCAGCCATTATCCATCTCTTGGCTCAAGGACGGAAGGTCGTTGGGACCATCGGAACGTGTCACTGTTACCAATGTGGACCAGTACAATAGCATACTGATGATTGAAAGTTTGTCTCCAGATCACAATGGCAACTACTCGTGTGTGGCCCGTAATTTGGCCGCAGAGGTATCGCACACGCAGCAGCTAATGGTTCATGGTAATCCTCCTCTAGGCCCCCTACAATTTTTGCCCGACGACCACCTGGCCGCCCGAATTTATGCGTGCGTGGATGTTTGTCTGAGTGTGAGAGATCTGCTCGAAGATCTTGAGCGATTTCAGGAACTCGGCAGCGTTTTTTTATCTTATCTCGCTTTTTAATACTCTATCTCTTAATAATATATATATTTTTTACTTAACGCCCATTAATCTATTGAACGAACTATTATACAATTGTTATTTTTGTCATTTGTTAAATGCTTATTCGTAAAATGCTAAATCGCGAACGCTGGATTCCTGCGCGCTGCTTCGAGAAGACGTACTCTTTCGATGCCTACTATCCTAACGTCACTAGGAACGTAGAGACCTGGTTAATCCAATGACGACTCACGCTTAGCGTGAGAGCTATTCCTCGTGCACGAAACCTAACCCTTTTTCAATTTAATTCCGTTTTCATATTTCGACGATTTTTCTCCTTTCCGACCTCTCGACAATCCACGGATTTTCTCCATGAATACTTTTATTTAAATACATCGATCACAAATATGTTTTCTTAGTTTCGTTGTACAAAGAATAACCATTTCGGGAATGTTATTCACCTGGAGTGATGCTCGGTCGAAGAAAACAGCATGTATGTACCTCGATCGAAAACACGAATTCTCCTATATCTATATTATTCATGGAGATTGTTACGTGAGAATATCGAAAGGACGTCGAATGCTCGCTCTTTTTTTTGCGTTATAAACGAACGTACGTTTGTGTGAGTGGTGCGATGCTAATGATTATGTGTAAAAGTGAGGGCGGCAGGTTCTGGTCCGCGGCGGGGCCACCCTCTCTCTCCTCTACATTGCTACGTTACTATACTGCCTCTATTGTACATATATTCTATATATATACATACTATATATTCCATATATACATGGACGTACTACTGTCTATAATATATATATACATACTTACTATCATCAACTATGATGCTATATATATATATACTTATACATATACATATATATATTATGACACATATTACCTGGTACCAGGTTCTTGCGTTTTTTTGGTGCCATCTTTTTCTCGCTCTCACGTATGGTTCTCTCTTCTCTCTTGACCTTTTCCAGTACCCCCTATTATTGAGCCATTTACGTTCCAAGAGGGCCTTTCCGAGGGGATGCGGACGCGGACGGTGTGCGGGGTCGCGGCGGGTGATCCACCCTTAACCATATCCTGGCTGAAAGACGGCCAAAGTCCCTTTTCCTTACTACCGAATCTGGCATCCGTTGCTAACATCTCCCAATTGGATCCCTACTCTAGCCTCCTCAGTATAACGAACCTTGCGGCCGAGCACTCCGGCGACTATACCTGCGTCGCCGCGAACCCCGCCGCCGAGGTCAGGTACACGGCCAAGCTACAGGTAAAAGGTAACTAGATGATCGGCGACCCTTATCCATATCACGATTTTTCCTGATAATTCCGATAAACCTTGATTCTCGAATTATCCATAAACCTTTAACCTTATAAGCAAGTTTTCATCCCCGACGATGACGACGATGATAATGACGTTTGTTCGTTCAAAATTTTCTTTTTATCGTTTGGGGTTGGGTTCAACAAAAAAATTCTTCTCAATGTCATAAGATCAATAAAAATAAATCTCTTTCCTTGGATCCTTTTTTTTCTTTCCAATTTTTTTCTTTCATTGTTAAACATTTCGTTTTATTGATTACAATATATACTTGAAACAAATAATTAACCAAATATTATGTGAAGAATAAATATTTGATTCATGTGAAAGATAACGCATGTCGTCGGGGTTGAAAGATATATTATCCTGACAAATCCATTTCACGTATCGTTAATCAGTAATCAGTATCACACACCTCACCAATTGATTTCCATCATCATCCATTGTCATTAATACGTCATTACGCTTACGGCTCGGGCCCTTGCGTCTCACCATTTTCTATCATCAACGTGTTCTCGTTGGGACCGTAACTCAAATACAGATAAAGATGAAACATTTAATCGCCAGAGAAAAATAAACAAATATTTCAATTATTATTATTTATTATTTTCTAACAAAATTCCTACTAACAATGAGATGGTTTAAACCAACGAGATCACTATCGTATATAGTTCACATATCCTGAGATTAATCGCACACATCCTTTATTTTTCCTAAATATAAATCCATGCCGAAGCCTTCTACATCCTCCTACCTTTCCAAAAGACACACAGTGTGTATTACATTTACGTTGCTTTGGCTCTCTGGGAATGCATCGGTATCTCGTGGACCCCCCGAGGTTTGCTTGACTTGACCGAATCATAAAGGTAACAGTTTGCACCTTTCCTTATTTTAATCGTTTTAAACGAGGAATCGAAAAATAAAAAAAGAACAAAGTGAAAAATATAAAAAAAAAATATATATATATATCAATTAAACGATCTCTCGATTATCTTCTGGCCTGCGTGCGTTCGTGTATGTGAGCATTACATATATCTTTTATATTGCATGTTCTTTTTTATATTATACAACTTAGATCTCTGTTTGCATATATACATATATAAATATACATTGTATCTATCTCTCTCTCTCTCTCTCTCTCTCTCTCGCTCTCTCTCACTCTCTATCTCTCTCTCTTTCTTTTTCTCACACCACACTCTCACATTCTCTCTCTCTCTTTTTATATACATATATATATATATATATATACCTACGTAATATACATATTATTCTCTTGATTACGTAATTCAATGTTTCGTATACCTAAATTGCGAGCACGCCACTACGCTCACGAGCAGAAACTTCCACCAACTTTGCGCTGGCTCTCTCCTTTGGGCTCGTTGGAAGGCAGTCTTTTTTATTCACTTTTGCATGCTTTATCACCATCTTTCTATTTCTCTTTTACTCTGTTTGTCTGTCTGTCTGTCTAATCTCACTCCTTTTTTATCTTTCCTTTTTTACGCAATGGGGTGAGCAAAACTATCGATTTAGATTTTCAAAACTCGAATGTTACGAAAAATATTGAAATAAAGATTAATGTAAATAAAAATATAAATATATGCTTAAATTATTATCAAATTATGATAATATTAATTCGAGTATCGAAATTCGAATATCGAAGGATTCTTACCTCATTGTTAATCGATAATGTAGATCAGTAGTACGTATATTATTATATTAATTAATTTGTATTTATATTAAACTAGTCGTTAGAAGCGGGTACTTATATATATATTATCTATATCTACATATATATATATATATATATATATATATATAT